>LR738710.1:761478925-761489854 GCA_902687465.1 Secale cereale
CGATGCCCCGGTCGAAGACCGATGATCCTCTTTACCGACACCTTCCTCAACCCTACCGGAGCCGCTTTGCCGACACCATCGTCAACCTCACTGGAGTTGCTTCGCCTATACCATTTTCAACCCTACCGGGGCCGCTTTGCCAACTCACAAGTCCAGCACCCTCATCCAACCTACCGGGGCAGCTTCTGATGCCCCGTCCACGGCCGCAGATCCGCATCGTCGACACCATCCTTAACCCAACCACCGAAGCAGCTTCACCTACGCCCTCGTCCACGGCCACAGAACTGCTTCGCCCACACTTTAGTCCACCCTACCGGAGCCGCTCCACAAACACCCTACTCGACGGTTCTAGATCTCCTTACCGGACCCCGACAGCCAGCGCAGCGTCATCACCCTTGACGTTTCTAACATGATTCCCACCGTGTGGCAAGATGCCAAGCACCCGCCACGGCCTAGGTACTTGTCACCTTTAAACCCGTCCAGCATCACCTGCCTGATGTACTTCAAATATACTAACAGATCGTTGTTACTTGTTATGCAGCTGGCAAAAACTACAAGGACGATGTTTCTTCTGGATCTAACAGCTTGGCCAACCAAGATCCTGGACCGAGGCATTGTTATGATCTTGTAAGCATGTCTCTCTCTCTCTTGTATTATTCTGTGCCTGCCAGCGTGCTTTGCTAGAATTTTCGACCATTAATCCCTTTGTGCAGACAATGATTTCTACTACTGGCTGCTAAATTAGATATGTAGATGTCATACATGATACTACCTCGTACCTCCGTTCCTAAATATAAGTCTTTCCAGAGATTCCACTATAGGCTACATACGGAGCAAAATGAGTGAATCTACACTCGAAAATGCATCTATATACATCTGTATGTGGTCCATACTGGAATCTCTACATAGACATATATTTAGGAACAGAGGCGGTACATTACACAAAATTGTAGGTGGCATGTAGGAATTCTAGTACACTACATTAGGCTCCCTTAGAGTGCCTGCTAGTCCAGCACACAGAGTCATGGCTAGTTTATGCTACACACACAATCATTAATTGGTGGTTTAAATATGCGCAAGGGATATGCAATGTATTATCATGTAGAGATGTCTGAAATTAGCCGTGTCAACTTGCAGATAGGGTTACACAATGAAAAAGTACAAGATGTATGTGGTAATTTCATGCAACATTGCAAAAAAGGAGAGCCAGCGGTGAGCCTATACAGTGTGCTATGGTACGTCACTCCTCCATTGCAATCATCGTGATATGTTATTTGTATGTCAGTTCTATTGGCCAAGTTTCTTAGGGACAGTTATTACGAGTTGTCCTAAGAAAATAAGCACCTGTGAATATAAGCTCCATGTAAGCCAACCAGTTCTTTTCATTGCGTTTTTAGCTTATCTTTGGTATGATCAGTGAAAAGTCTAGATTGCATTATATTTTTTCATTTTGCTTCCCATATGAAAATTAATTTGACTTGCAAACATCACAAATTGAACCCAGTGCAGTAATTAATATGATAGGAAAAGAGACCATCACTATTTTCTCAAAATGCAAATACAAAGAGACCATCTACTTGGCACAATCTACTTTGGTCAATGTTTTTCATAGAGATCCCATTGCCAAATTTAAACAAAAACGCATGACCATCACTGTTTGCTTTGATTACTTGCTGTTCTTGACCTAACACTCTAACAGAGCTTGTCAACGGTTTAAACACTAAGGGCTGCTGTAGTGGGGCCTTTTCTAACTCATGGGTGACATAAAGGTTTGGCTGTACACTAAAGTAGGTTGTCCAAGAGTACCTGGAGATCCAGTTCGAAGGTATGCCTAGTTTTTACATAGTGCATACATAGTAAATGCTCATTTGATTGTGTGCAAGTGCAAGAGATGTGGCATGTTTCATTATGTGGTGTTGTTTTGTTATAATCTCATCCTTTTGTGTTCACTAACTGGAAAGTATTCATATTTATCTTCCGAGGAGACGAGTAACTAGTTTGTGTCACCTTGCCGAGGGGGTGCAATGAAGATAAGATTTAGGATTTCCAAGTACAAGATGTTAGGAAGGAGCCTTGCAAGAGAAGTAGGAGCTGCGCTGAGCCTCTTCAACCTGTTAAGGTAAGTCACTGTATCCAACTCAATAGTTCAATTCCTTGGTTGTTTTAGGCATAGTTAATTTGCTCTTTTCAACTGCTTTATTTGTCCTAGGTTAATGAGATGCCCAAAGAATGATGTCTGATGTTGGGTACTTGTATAACTATTAGAATTGCCTTCCAAAGATGGCAATACCTAGATTTATCTTGTATCGTGCCTAGCTGGGGGCGTAAAACGATAGCGCTTGTTGGGAGGCAACCCAATTTTATATTTTTTGTTTTTGTTGCTGTTAGGGAATAAATACTGCATCTAGACTCTTATTAGATGTGGTTTCATGTTTTGTTCAGTGTTTGTGCCAAGTAGAACATTTGGGAAGACTTGTGTGAAGTTCATGTGATCTTGCTGTGAAAAACAGAATCGTTAGCGCTCGCTAAATTAGTCGTCGGATTTTATTGGAGCGTGGTTTTTAGTTGATTCTTTTTGCAGATGATTGGTAGACAAATTCCGCAAATTTACCAATTTAGTTTGAATTTTTTGGAGTTCCAGAAGTAGGCGAAATCTGCAGATTACTACAGACTGTTCTGTTTTTGACAGATTCTGTTTTTCGTGTGTTGTTTGCTTATTTCAATGCATCTATGAGTAGTATTCGAGGATATGAACCATAGAGAAGTTGTAATACAGTAGGTTTAACACCAATATAAACAAAGAATGAATTCATTGCAGTAACTTTGAGTAGTGATTTGTTTTCTTACACTAACGGAGCTCACGAGAATTTTTGTCTAAGTTTTGTGTTGTGAAGTTTTCAAGTTTTGAGTATTGCTTTGATGGACTATGGAACAAGGAGTAGCAAAGGCCTAAGCTTGGGGATGCCTATGGCACCCCAAGTAAATTGAAGATAATCAAAAGCCTAAGCTTGGGGATGCCCCGGGAAGGCATCCCCTCTTTCGTCTTCATCCATCGGTAACTATACTTGGAGCTATATTTTTATTCGCAACATGTTATGTGTTTTGCTTGGAGCGTCTTGTATAATTTGAGTCATTGCTTGTTAGTTTGTCAGAATCATCCTTGCTGTACACACCTATTTGAGAGAGTTAAATATGGCCTAGAAATTGTTAGAACACTCTATGTGCTTCACTTATATCTTTTGAGTTGAATAGTTTTTGCTCTAGTGCTTCACTTATATCTTTTAGAGCACGGTGGTGGTAATATTTTGTAGAAATTGTTGAACTCTCATGCTTCACTTATATCTATTTGAGATTCTATTAAAACAGCATGGTAATGTGTTTAGGCTAAGAAACTAGTCTTCACATGATGAGCATCCAATGTCAATGTAGTAAAAAAATTACACTAAGTGCATTGAATGTGATGAGATGTTGGATGCTTGATAATTGTTTTGAGATATGAGGATAGTGATATTAGAGTCATGCTAGTGGAGTTATTATGAAATTGAGAAATACTTGTGTTAAAGTTAGTGATTCCCGTATCATGCACTTATGGTGAACCGCTATGTGACGAAGTTAGACCATGAGGTATTTGTAGAGTGCCAACCTTTGTGTGGAGGTTGGGGGCGCGCGATGGTTAACTCCTACCAACCTCCCCCCCTAGGAGCATGCGTTGATTGCTTTGTTTTGATGACTCGTAGATTTTTGCAATAAGTATATGAGTTCTTATGACTAATGCTGAGTCCATGGATTATACGCATTCTCACCCTTCCACCATTGCTAGCCTCTCTTGTACCGCGCAACTTTCGCCGGTGCCATAAACCCACTATATATCCTTCCTCAAAACATCCACCATATTATTCCTCAAAACAGCCACCATACCTGCCTATCATGGCATTTCCATAGCCATTCCGAGATGTATTGCCATGCAACTTTCCATCGTTCCGTTCATATGACACGCATCATATTGTCATATTGCCATGCATGATCATGTAGTTGACATCGTAGTTGTGGAAAAGCCACCATGCATAATTCTCATATATGTCACTCTTTATTCATTGCACATCTCGGTACACCGCCGAAGGCATTCATGTAGAGTCATACTTGTTGTAGTATCGAGTTGTAGTTTCGAGTTGTAATTAAAGTGTGATGATCATCATTATTAGAGCATTGTCCCATGTGAGGAAAGGCCAATAAAAAAATAGATGGCCCAAAAAAAATATAGAGAGGGGCTAATAAAAAAAGAGAAATCCCCTCCAAAAAAATGAGAGAAAAAAGAGAAGGGACAATTGCTATTATCTTTTTCCACACTTGTGCTTCAAAGTAGCACCGTGTTCTTCATTGTAGAGAGTCTCATGTTTAGTCACTTTCATATACTAGTGGGAATTTTCATTATAGAACTTGGCTTGTATATTCCAACGATGGGCTTCCTCAAATGCCCTAGGTCTTCGTGAGCAAGCAAGTTGGATGCACACCCACTAGTTTATTTTGGTGAGCTTTCATACATACTTAGATCTAGTGCATCCGCTGCATGGCAATCCCTACTCACTCACATTGATATCTATTGATGGGCATCTCCATAGCCCGTTGATACGCCTAGTCGATGTGAGACTATCTCCCTCCTTTTTGTCTTCTCCACAACCACCTCTATTCCACCCATAGTGCTATATCCATGGCTCACGTTCATGTACTGCGTGAAAGTTGAAAGGTTTGAAAAGATAGAGTATGAAAACAAGTGCTTGGATGAAATCGGGGTTGTGCATGATATGAATATTTTGTGTGATGAAGAGGCAGCATAGCCGGACTATATGATTTTGTAGGGATAACTTTCTTTAGCCATAGTATTTTGAGAAGACATGATTGCTTTGTTAGTATGCTTCAAGTATTATTGTTTCTTATGTCAATATAGACTTTTACCTTGAGTCTTTCAGATCTGAACATTCATGTCACAATTAAGAGAATTACATTGAAAACTATATTGGTTAGCATTCCACATCAAAAATTCTTTCTTTATCATTTACCTACTCAAGGACGAGCAGGAATTAAGCTTGGGGATGCTTGATACGTCTCCAACGTATCTATAATTTTTGATTGTTCCATACTATTATTTATGAAGTCTTGGATGTTTAATGGGCTTTATCATTCACTTTTATATCATTTTTGGGACTAACCTACTAACCCAAAGGCCGAGTCCAGATTGATGTTTTTTGCCTGTTTCAGGGTTTTGCAGAAAAAGAATATCAAACGGAGTCCAAACGGAATGAAACCTTCACGAGAGGTATTTTTGGAGAAATCACGCACACGGAGCTTGAGAACCATGTCAGGGGATCAAGGGGTGGCCCACGAGGGTGGGGGGTGCGCCCCCTGCTACCTCTTGAGCTTGCGTTGTATTCCCTCGAAGAGGAAAGGGAGATGCAGCACAGTAGCGTAAGTATTTCCCTCAGTTTTTGAGAACCAAGGTATCAATCCAGTAGGAGACCACGTGCCAGTCCCTCGCACCTACGCAAACAAATAAGAACTTCGCAGACAACGCGATAAGGGGTTGTCAATCCTTTTACGGTCACTTACGAGAGTGAGATCTGATAGAGATGATAAGATAATATTTTTGGTATTTTTGATATAGAAACAAAAAGTAAAGAAAGCAAATAAACAACAGCGACAGAAATTGGCTAGTTCAAGGGAAAGTAATATGATAAAGATAGACCCGGGGGCCATAGTTTTCTCTAGTGGCTTCTCTCATTATAGCGGTATTCTACGGCGGGTAAACAAATTACTATCGAGCAATTGATAGAAAAGCGAATAATTATGAGACTATCTAGGCATGATCATTGTATATAGGCATCACGTCCGAGACAAGTAGACCGACTCCTGCCAACATCTACTACTATTACTCCACACATCGACCGCTATCCATCATGCATCTAGTGTATTGAGTTCATACGAACAGAGTAACCCCTTAAGAAAGATGACATGATGTAGAGGGATAAACTCAAGCAATATGACGAAAACCCAATCTTTTTTCCTCGATGGCAACAATACAATACGTGCCTTGCTGCCCCTACTGTCACTGGGAAAGGACACCGTAAGATTGAACCCAAAGCCAAGAACTTCTCCCATTGCAAGAACTATAGATCTAGGAGGCCAAACCAAACCAATAATTCGAAGAGACTTGCAAGGATATTATGAGCACACATAAAAAGTTCATAGAAGAACCAAATATCTTTCATAGATAACCTTGATCATAAACTCACAATTCATCGGATCTCGACAAACACACCGCAAAAAGAGTTTACATTGAATAGATCTCCTCGAAGACCGAGGAGAACTTTGTATTGAGATCCAGAGAGAGAGATAGAAGAAGTTATCTAGATACTAGCTATGGACCCGAAGGTCTAAGGTAAACTACTCACAACTCATGGTGAGGGCGATGATGATGATGAAGGCCTCCGTGATGGATCCCCCTCCCGGAACAGGCTCCAAGATGGGATCTCCACGTGAACAGAAGCTACAACGGTGGAATTAGGGTTTTCTCTCTGCGTATGGAGTTTCTGGGGTACGTAGGTATATATAGGAAGAAGGGGGCACCGAGGGCCGTGTGGGCCAGCCTCGAGGCAGGGGGCGTGCCCTGGGATGGGGGGCGCGCCTCCCACCCTCGAGGGCTGGCCCTACGTCCCCTGACTTGGTCCCGAAGACTCCCGACCGTGATTTCCTCCAAAAATATCTCTCGCGAAGGTTTCATTCCGTTTGGACTCCGTTTGATATTCCTTTTCTGCAAAACCCTGAAATAGGCAAAAAACAGCAATCTGGACTAGGCCTTTGGGTTAGTAGGTTAGTCCAAAAAATGATATAAAAGTGAATGATAAAGTCCATTAAACATCCAAGACTTCATAAATAATAGCATGGAACAATCAAAAATTATAGATACGTTGGAGACGTATCAAGCATCCCCAAGCTTAATTCCTGCTCGTCTTCGAGTAGGTAAATGATAAAGAAAGAATTTATGATGTGGAATGCTAACCAATATAGTTTTCAATGTAATTCTCTTAATTGTGACATGAATGTTCAGATCTAAAAGATTCAAGACAAAATTCTATATTGACATAAGAAATAACAATACTTCAAGCAATACTAACAAAGTAATAATGTCTTCTCTAAATACTATGGCTAAAGAAAGTTATCCCTACAAAATCTTATAGTGTTGGCTATGCTCCCTCGTTATCACACTAAATATTCATATTATGCACAACCCCGATTTCAGCCAAGCATTTGTTTTCATACTCTATCTTTTCAAACCTTTCAACTTTCACGCAATACATGAGCGTGAGCCATGGACATAGCACTATGGGTGAAATAGAGGTGGTTGTGGAGAAGACAAAAAGGAGGGAGATAGTCTCACATCGACTAGGCGTATCAACGAGCTATGGAGATGCCCATCAATAGATATCAATGTGAGTGAGTAGGGATTGCCATGCAACGGATGCACTAAAGCTAAATATGAATGAAAGCTCAACAAAGGAAACTAGTGGGTGTGCATCCAACTTGCTTGCTCACGAAGACCTAGGGCATTTGAGGAAGCCCATCGTAGGAATATACAAGCCAAGTTCTATAACGAAAATTCCCACTAGTATATGAAAGTGACTAAACATGAGACTCTCTACAATGAAGAACATGGTGCTACTTTGAAGCACAAGTGTGGAAAAAAAAATAGTAGCAATTGTCCCTTTTTATTTTTCTTTCTTCTTCTCTTCTTTTTTTTGGGCCTTTTTTTCTTTCTTTTTTGGCCTTTCTTCCTTTTTTTGCGAAGGGGCTTTATAGATTCAGCCTTTCCTCTCATGGGACAATGCTCTAATAATGATGATCATCACACTTTCATTACAACTCGATACTACAACAACAAAGTATGAATCTACATGAATGCCTCCGGTGGTGTACCGGTATGTGCTATGAAACACGAGTGACATGTATAAAAATTATGCATGGTGGCCTTTCCACAAATACGATGTCAACTACATGATCATGCATGGCAATATGAAAATATGATGTGTGTCATATAAACGGAACGGTGTGTGACGCCCCCGATTTGACCATACACTAATCATGCACGCAAATGTGTACGACCAAGATCAGGGACTCACTGGAAGATATCACAACACAACTCTAGACACAAATTAAAATAATACAAGCTTTATATTACAAGCCAGGGGCCTCGAGGGCACGAATACATAAGCTCGAAACACAAGAGTCAGCGGAAACAACAATATCTGAGTACAGACATAAGTTAAACAAGTTTGCCTTAAGAAGGCTAGCACAAATGTAGCAACGATCGAAGAGGCAAGGCCTCCTGCCTGGGACCTCCTAACTACTCCTCGAAGCCGAACTCCATGTAGAAACATCATCGGGATCTTCTGGCTCCTGGACTCCATCAATCTGGTTGCATCATCCGAGAAGAAGGAACAAGAGGGGAAATGGGGAGAAAAGCAACCGTGAGTACTCGTCCAAAGTACTCACAAGCAAGGATCTATACTACAAATGTAATGGTATCTGTGTAAAGGGGTAATATATGTGGGTTAAACTGCAGAATGCCAGAATAAGAGGGGGGTAGCTAATCCAATCGAAGACTACGCTTCTGGCAACCTCCATCTTGCAGCAGTAGAAGAGAGTAGATGGAATAGTAACAAGTGTCAAAGCTTCTGGCAGCCTCCGTCTTGAGTAGCTGAAGAGTTCACCAAGTAACATCGTATAGCATAATCCTACCCGGCGATCCTCCCCTCGTCGCCCTGTGGGAAAGCGATCACCGGGTTGTATCTGGAACTTGTCTGGGTGTGTTTTATTAGTATCCAGTTCTAGTTGTCATGAGGTCAGAGTACAACTCCGGGTCGTCCTTTTACCGAGGACACGGCTATTCGAATAGATTAACTTCCCTGCAGGGGAGCACCACATAACCCAGCACGCTTGATCCCATTTGGCCGGACACACTTTCCAGGGTCATGCCCGGCCTCGGAAGATCAACACGTCGCAGCCCTACCTAAGCACAACAGAGAGGTCAGCACGCCGGTCTAAACCCTAAGCGCACGGGGGTCTGGGCCCATTGCCCAATGCACACCTGCACGTTGCGAGGGCGGCCGGTAAGCAGACCTAGCCTCTCCTAATACCAGAGTAGGCGTTCCGGTCCAATCCGGCGCGCGCAGCTAAGTCGCTGACGTCAAGAAGGCTTCGGCTGATACCACGACGTCGAGTGCCCATAATTGTTCCCACGCAGCTGGTTAGTGCGTATAGACCAAATGGCCAGACTCAGATCAAATACCAAGATCCCGTTAAACGTGTTATTATGAAATAACCACGGACAACGACCAGGGCCAGGCCCACCTGTCTCCTAGGTGGTCGCAACCCGCCCTGTCGCTCCGCCACAATGTAACCATCAGGGGGCTGTCGGGAACCCAGGCCCACCACTACCTAGGTGGAACCACCTGCCCCTTCAGCCCCCATCTCCGAATCATCATCATGTGTATGTAAAGTATGTATATAGTATATACCCGTGATCACCACCCGAGTGATCACGGCCCGATGGTATAGCATGGCAGACGGACAAGAATGAAGGGCCACTGATGGAATACTAGCATCCTATACTAAGCATTAGGATGGCAGGTACAGGTATCAACAGTTGTAGCAGCAATGACAGGCTATGCAACAGAATAGGAGTAACCGAACAGTAACATGCTACACTAATCTAATGCAAGCAGTAGAGAGAAGAATAGGCGATATCTGGTGATCAAAGGGGGGGGCTTGCCTGGAAGCTCTGCAGACGAAAGGAATCTTTGGAATCGTAGCCGTAGTCGAACACCGAAGCATCAATGGTCTCGAGGTCTATCACAGTATCGGAGTCTACCGAAAATAAGCAACAAAGGGGAAACAAATAAATAACGGAGCAAACAATAGCATCACAAAGCATAACATGGCAAAAGGCGGTGCTATGTGTGACCTAACGCGGTGCTCGGAGATACAGGCGAAGAGGAATAACATCCGGGAAAGTATTCCCGGTGTTAGGCATTTTCAGGCAGATGAAACGGAGGGGAATATTGCATGTTCGGTATGATAGAGATGTGTGGCGGGCGAACGGACCGCGTATTCGGATTCGTCTCGTCGTTTTGAGCAACTTTCATATATAAATTATTTTCATCCGAGTTACGGATTATTTTATATGATTTTCTAAAGTTTATAACATTTTCTAGAATCAATTATTTATTTAAATCTAACATTATCCAGAATAGTGCCTGCTGACGTCATCATGACGTCAGCATGATGTCAGCGGTCAACCGTCTGTTGACTGAGTCAAACTGACACGTGGGGCCTACTGTCATACACTAAGACTAATTTAAACAGATTAATTAATATAACAGTAATTAGGTTAATTAAGATTAATTAATTAAGTTAATTAATTAATTAATTAATATTATTTTTTAATATATATTGTTTTTAAACTCCTTTTTTTTAATTAAGGGGCTGGGCCCCACTTGTAAGTGGCCCAGGAGGCCTAAACGGGCGCGGGTTGCGGTTGCGGGTGTGGGTGCGCGCCCACACCCGAGGCCATGGTGGGGCGCCGATGGGCGGTAGCCGCGGCGAGCCGACAGCAGCTGCCGGCGGCCGCGGGCAAAGGGGGGGTCGCGGGGCGGCAGAGCAGGGAGGGCGGACGACGCGCCAGCGAGCGGGCGAAGGGCCCCGGCGGCCCGAGCCAGCCGCAGTGGCGGGCAGGCACGGTCGGAGGGGAGGGCGGACGACGCGCCGGCGGCAGGGGCGGACGCAGTCGGCGCGGCCAGCGGGGTGAGCGCCGCGGCCGGGGCGTGCCCGGGTGCGCGCGGGCGCGGCGATGCAGGAGGGGGGCGAGCGAGAGGGGGG
>LR738710.1:761504817-761604812 GCA_902687465.1 Secale cereale
GTAGGGGGGGGTCGTGGCGATGGGCCGGCGATGGTCGGAGGCGAGCGGCGGTAGGGCGAAGGTGCCGTGATGGGCGACGGGGGGCGTCGGCGAGCCGGGGGGGCTCCGGGGAGGAGGCGAGGCGTCGGTAGGGGGGCGGCGCATGGCGCAGCGCTCGGCGCCGGCGGCCTTCAGGCGCGGGCGCGTGCGGCCTCGTGGGTGACGGCGCGGGGAGGGAACGAGGGAGAGTGGGGGGTTCGTGCGGGAGACAGGGTTGAGGCCTAGGGTTAGGGAGCTGGTGGGGCGGTTGGGCTGCCTCGGCCCATTGCGGCCTAAAGCCCAGGGGGGAGGCAGGGGGTTATGGGGGGGTGCGGCTGGGCCGGCCTAGCGGTCCAAAGGCCAGCTGGGCCACGGCCAAGCAGGGGAGGTCTTCTCTTTATTTTATTTTATTTTATTTTATCTTTGTTCTCCATTATTTAGTTTATGTAAAATATATACTTAGTATCTAATTTAGTATTTCAATTTTCGTCCACTGTGAGAAAAAGTCTAATCCTCAAATAATTTAGTCTGATATTTTATTAATCAGCAAAGGCATTTAATTAATTAGGTTTGCTACTATTTTAATTACGTTAGAATAGTTAAACATTTTACAAAAATGTGGTTTCTTCACAATAATTACTTACGCATTATTTTGCACAACTCGAACATTTTAGTTTTAATGTTTGAAAACTTTTATCGTTTGACTTTAATTCAAATTTAAGTTTGAACCGGTTTGAACTAACGCGAGATTACCAATAGTAATCGAGGTGACGTGGCGTCATTACCAGTGAGTTACTGTAGCTTGATTACCCGAGCGTCACACGGTGGAAAGTTGCATGGCAATATATCTCGGAATGGCTAAGGAAATGCCATGATAGGTAGGTATGGTGGCTGTTTTGAGGAACAATATGGTGGCTATTTTGAGGAAGGATATATAGTGGGTTTATGGCACCAGCGAAAGTTGCGCGGTACAAGAGAGGCTAGCAATGGTGGAAGGGTGAGAGTGCGTATAATCCATGGACTCAACATGTCACACCCTGCATTTTGTAACATGTTATTTGCATCAATGAAGCATGAAAATTTGGACCAGCAAAAAAAAAATTTGGCATCATTTGGCTTATATTTGGAATTGAGTTTTCTTCATATGCTTTTCATGTGCTCATTAAAGTCAACTATTACCTCTTGTAGAATTCATCTCCATACCAAAACTTCTGCCCAATGATCATGCCAAGTGTTATATAACAGTATAGTATTTTCCTACAAAAATAATTTGGCCAAAATGTATTTTATAATTTAGCATTCCAAAAACCCCTGAATTGAGGTTTGCACTGCAAGTGCTTGATTTAGGGTGAGAAAATTATTTCAAAAAGTATATTTGAGACCTAGTAGTCATAGGACTCCCAGAAACCACAAAAGTATAATTTTAAAAGTTATATTCCTATTTTATTTAAAAGCTTTTTCTTAAGGCCAGAAATGGTCTTTAATAGGGGAAAATTATTTAAGTATTTCAAAAATAATTGCCAAAATTCAGGGAGACTCATAGGACATATATTGTCCATATATAAGAGTTTCAATACTTGGTCATGTTCAAAATAATGGGCTAATCCCTCCAAAACCCTTTCTGGATATTTCAAGCTTTTGAAATATTTACAACGGAAATATTTTCCAAAAATTCCAGGGAAAGTCTATCATGTCATATATGACATATTTGATGATCTTGCCAAGCCCCATGCCTTGAGAAGCAAGATATCATCCTCAAAACCCTTCAAAACCATTCTGTCCATATTTGAAGCTTGAGCAACTTTACATTGCCAAACTTGTCCAAATGCTCTCAAACTTGGTGCACATGCTAGAATGGCCTAATAAGGCATATAGACCAAATGGCACAAGATTTGGAGTAGAGCAACTTGATCAGAATACCCCAAAACCCTTTCTGTTCAAATGCAAATTTGAACAACTTTACATTACCAACTTTTTACTTGGAGCTTCAAACTTTGTGGGCATGATCGATACCCCAAATGATGAAACTACACCATGTGGTGCATCAAGGGGAGATGATTAGATTGACTTAAACAAGATGAAGCCATTTCTGTTGATTTCTAGGGTTCACCAAAGTTACATTGGCTAGTTTCTTCAAATGAGCCCAAATTTGGTGAAACACCCTATTTTCACATAACATTCAATCCTGTTAAGTGTCATGGCAGGTGGAGATCATTTGTTTCACCAAAACTTGATCAAACACCTTCTGCCAAATTACCAAAACCCTCTTCTTGATCACTTTTACTATTTACCTTGGCCTCAACTTTTTACCACAGCTTCATCTAGTTACTATCTACCTCCAGTAACTCCCCCATGTCCCCAGCTCCATGATTGAGGGGTGAAAACCCTAGTTCACCTTGCTGGACAGCCAAAATTCACCAAGTTACCAGCTGCTCTCCTCTCTCACTGCACCTCCAGAGCATCCAAGGCCTCAGCCGTGTTGCTTGCATCACCCTGGACCCCCCAGACACGGCGGATGCGCCCAGAGGGCCAATGGCATGCCATGGCATGCGATAAGGCCGCTCTAGAGCGCGCTACAGTGCGCACCCGCACTGTAGCTTCGCCCAATCGCCTGCCCCCGACCACCTCGAGCTCTCCCCTCGCGCCAGTCGATACCCCTCGACGTCCGCGACCTCCCCCGGCGCTGTCCCCCCCTCCTCCGCCCTCCAGTGGCCGCCTCCACACGCGCGCTGGCCGCCCGCAGTCTCCACTCTTCGGCCTCACACGCGCGTGCTGTCTAGAGCTCTCCCCGCTCCTCCTCTCCCCTCTACTAGGCGTAGGACTCGTCCACGAACCTCCCCAACTCAGACACGAGCACCAGCACGGCCTGTGGCCTCGTCTGCAACCTCGCCGGTGCACGAGTCCACGGTGGACCGTGGGCTCGGCTATATAAGCTCGCCCGAGCCTCTCCAACGGCACCAACAGCCTCCCCTCACCCCCTTTAGCCCTCCAGCACCACTTGTTCATCCCTAGAAAGCCCCTGTGCTCGGGATCGACCGGAGCTCCGCCACATCGGGCAACCGGCGATCTCGAGGTACAGGCCCTCTCCGCCCCTTCTCTCGTTCGATTCGGAACCGCCGTGCACCACTGATGCTTTCCCCTCACTTTTCCCCCTCTGCAGCTGCCGGAAACGAGCTAGCCAACAACTTCCCGACGACCCTCCGCCGTCCCACCTCGCCGCCGACGAGCCAGGCCTCCCCGGCGAGCCGCACCACCACCACTACATCCGCGACTCGCTGTTGAGTCCATCCCTACCCTCCGTTTGCCCCGCCGTGCCCGGATTCGTCGCCGTGGCCGCAAGGTTGAAGATGACAGGCGGGCCCCGCCTGTCATCCTCACCGCCCTCTCTCTCCCCTGGCAGCCGCTGACCGCCGGGCCCCGCCCGTCAGGTTTGAAATCCTGACGTGCGCGCGCTGGCGCCCGAGCGGCTGGGCTCTTCGCCCTGGGCCGTGCACTGTGGCCATTCTGGCCCAGTGGCACAGGGCTGTTTCTTTTTATTCTTTTCTGTAAATACTTCAAATAATTTTACAGAAATGAATATTTGTCCAAATAAATTAATTCCAACTCCTAAAATCTTGTAATATTCCAACCTATTTAATGGTGTCACTTTCACACATATCCATGAAACTTTTCTGTTCTATTCAAATTTAAATTCAAATTTGAACATTAAAACTCCTGTTCAAAAATCCTTAGATTCCAATCTGCAACTCCAAAACTCCAACTAAGAATTTTTGCCATCTTAGTTTTCCCTCTAGTTTTTAACAAAAATAAGTTGACATTTTTCTGAGCACTTTGATTTTTCTGTTTTCATTGTGGCCTTATTTTCCCGTTGATATTTTGCGACGTATAGATACCGTATTTGACGAAGTTGCTGAGGAAGAAGGTGGAGAAGTATTTGAAGACTTTGAAGACCAAGCCAATCCAGGCAAGCAGCCCTTTGACCATGATACACTTGTGTTGCTCGGAACCCGTTTGCTCCCGAATGCGTAGTGATAAGAATGACGGCGGTGACCTAGTTGAAACCACCCCATGATGCATGCTTACTCATGATCTTGCTATGTGCTAGATGTCATGCAAATGGTTAGTAGTGATGCTTAGTGATGCATGTGTGACATGAAACCTTCATGGTTGAAATCTTTGCATAAACCCCATCGGGTGCCCCTAATGCCCGAGGGTGATGTTGAGTTAGGCCATCACTTGAGGAAGAAGTGATGTGCCGGTAAAGATCTTGTGCATGGGTGAAATAATGGATTAGATTTATGTGTGTCTACCGTCCCAACCAAACATGTGCAACCACTCTACCCCTTATGGGACGGGGCTTTATTGATTACTTAGGTCGATACTAGCATGGTGCCTGCATTACTAGTGACGGGAAGACTTGAGGTCTTTCCCGGGACGGGGTCGTGCTTGGATAGACGACCATGACTATTTTTATAGGGCACCGGACACACCGTTGGTCCCTTCGGGTACGCGTGACATTGAAATTAGGGCAAGTCCCGTGATCTATTGTTTGTACTCGAGGGCCGTGTACCAACGAGTGGACTCTATGTTAGTGTCGTCTAAGGAAAGATAATGACCGGGTGCTTCCCCCGAGTACTTGAGGTACTGCGGGATCGTGGGTGACACGAAAGCTTCCCGGATCTTGTGGGTAAAGTGCGCAACCTCTGCAGAGTGTAAAACTATTCGAATAGCCATGTCCAAGGTCATGGACAGTTGGGTCGTGCTACTTAAACTATGTCCAAAAATTTACCGCATCGGTGAAAGTATGTGTGAGTCAAGGTGGTGACTTGATTCAATGAGTTGAATCGTGTTCATGTTGATATCGGTAACCTGTCCTCGAGGTTACGTGAAGTTATTGATGCATATACTTGATGGTAGAATATTTATTCTAGCTCATAGCTAGATTGCTCATTATCGTTCAAATTGTATTGTTACTTTAAACCAAATCATGGGTTGCTTGCGAGTACATTCAAAGTACTCATTGGCTTGCCACTGGTTATTTAATTGGCCAGGCATGGAGGAACAGGAATATAAAGAAGAGTTCTTTGGAGACGAACATGCGAACTAGGATGCTATCCCAGTCAGAATGCCTGTAGGGTTAAGGCAGATGGCATGGGTTCTACCTATCATCGAAGACTTCCGCTATTTGAGTTATTTGCTATTCAGCCCGTGAGGCTTTATCTATGTAAGACTTGGCCATAATGGCCTTAATTTGTGTAAGACGGTATGTATGGATGTAAGACTCTTGTTATTCAGCTTCTGTGTGTTCAGTGAGCATTGATCTCTGGGATCACCGTACACGTGCATTCGGTGATCTCGACTTCTAAGTCGGGGTCCCCACAGAGCTGGTACCAGAGCCATCCTGACTGTAGGAAGCCTTAGTTAGCATGGGCGTTAGTTAGATGAGACCCCTTTACAAAAAACCTTCTGAACCTCTCTTCTTTTCTAAACCTAAGATTTCATCAGCTTATTAACCTCTCCTATTCCACCTGTGTAGATGGCCGCTGTACCCGAAGAGCACCTGACCACTGGGTTTCCTTTGCTTCTCGAGGATAGCTTCCAGGAGTGTCAGTTCCACCAAGCGCCCATCCTCACATACCTTGAGCATTGGGTTAGCGACTCTGAGGTGGAATACCATGTGGAAGTGATCGTGAAGGCAAACGATCCTCCCACAAGTTGGTTCTTTGAGGGACCCCAGATGGCAACACTACCTCTCGCTGTCGAGGCTGCTGCACTCAAGGCACTAACCCGTCTCCGCGAGCTTCTTCCGGAGATGGCAGCCAAGATGACAACCCGCTTCTTACCTTACCGGAAGGAAGGTGAGGATGAAAGCAGCGCACTAGCCCCTCCACTGAAGGAAGGACTCTCGCTTCGGTTCCAGACCTACTTTAGTCTATGTGCCGACAGCTTGGCACAAGACTTGGCCTCGGAATCGATGAAGCTTCGAGAAGAACTTCACAAGACCAAGGCACTTCTTCGTCGAGCCCAAGAGAAGACAAATAGGATCAAGAAAGAAGGAGCACCTTCCGGACAGTCCGCTATCGCATATCGAGGCGGAAGGCCCTCCGAAGATGTGTCTTCCAAGGATGAAGAACCACCTCGGCGACGCCGGATGACGGCAAGGGAATATCACAAGCTTTTCCCTGCACCACCGACGAAGCACCGTCGTATCCAACTCCTCCACTCCCCCACACCCTAAAGTGACAAGGGAGCCCAGACAGATGAAGACAAGGAGGAAGACCCAGAAGAGCCGGAATATGCAACCGAGCATTCCGCCGCTTAGGCATTATTCGCTACTCGGATATGCCAGTTCGTGACCTCTACGGTAGGATAGGTCGTGTAACCCCTATGCGCAGTCGAGTCCTTGTATGGTTCATATGAAACCATCTAGTGTTGCTTTTGTTGTGTTTGGATGTATGTCGTATTCTTCCTTCGGGAATATGTAAACGACTGCATCACCCATTTGGATTTTAATGAATGTGTTTGGCCTTTCGGCCCTTGCATGATTTGATTAGTGTCACACCCACCCCCTTACTAGGCACCCATCTATCTTGCTTTCCCTCTCCCAAGTCATGAGACCTTTTACCGCTCCAACAGGATGCCTGTTGTAACTCGTACTGGTACCTCTACCCAGCAGCCTGAAGCCGGAGCATCCGCTCAGTCAGAGGCAGGCCACGACCAAACCAACGACCAAGCTCCACCACCACCACCTCCTCCGAACATGGACATGGCTCAGCTTCTCCAAGCTTTCCGAGAGGAATGCCAAGCCAAAGCTGCAGCCCTTCAGCTGATTGGTCAAGCTGTCACCAACAACTGCCAGCCGGCGGGGAATGGCAATGGACGTTCCACGTTGGCAGAGTTCAAGAAGCATGCACCGCCAACTTTCATCGAGACTGCTGAACCCCTGGATGTAGACGACTGGGTCCGCACCATTGAGGACTTGCTGGAACTAGTCGGATGCACCGAAGATCGCGAGAAGGTGGCTTATGCAGCCCACTGCCTCGGGGGGACTGCTAGAGCCTGGTGGCATGGATTCAAGGTCATGCATGCTGAACAAGACATCACTTGGGCCAACTTCAAGGCAGAATTCCGCAAGGCCCACATTCCTTCCGGAACCATGGCTATCAAAAAGCATGAGTTCTGAGCCCTGAAGCAAGGAAGTGGCACTGTCAAGGAGTACATGCAGAAGTTCAGTGTTCTGTCAAGGTATGCCCCTGAAGATGTCAGCACTGATGCTGCAAAAAGGGAGCGCTTCATGGAAGGCCTCAATCAGACTCTGCAATACTCGCTCGTCTGTGCGACTGCCCAACCTTCCCTGACCTGGTGAACAAAGCGCTTATGCTTGAAGACAAGCGGCGTGCTTTGGAAGACACTCGCAAGCGCAAGATGGTCAGCAAGGGAAGTTCCAGCAACCAGAAGCCTCGTCCGTGGCAGTCAGCCCCGGCCAAGCCAACCTATCAGCAACCAAGAGCTCCTGCACCTCGCACCAACTATCAGCCTCAGCAGTATGCCAACCCAAGGCCAGCTTTCAACCCCAATAACAGAGGTGGCAACAAGATCAACAATCCAAACCAAGTCACTTGCTTTGGATGTGGTCAGTCAGGACACATCTCCAGGGTGTGCCCCAACAAGAAGCCTGATGCCCCGCGCCCCAATGCGCAGAACCCAGGACAAGGCCGCGGGATGCCACCAAGGAACCCAGCCCCTCGCAACCCGCCTAACCGTGGGAAGGGGCGTGTGAATCACGTCACTGCTGAAGAAGCCCATGAAGACCCGGACGTCGTGTTGGGTACGTTCCTTGTCAATTCAGCACCTGCAACTGTCTTGTTTGATTCTGGAGCAAAGCATTCATTTGTCACATAAAGATTTGCATTAAAAAGTGGCATGACCCCTACACCCCTGAATAACCCTATGGTGGTACAAACCCCCGGAGCAGAGATGAGAGCCAAGATAGGCTGTAAGGGAGTCAGTATTACCATTAACGGTGTAGATTTCCTAGCAGACCTCATCGTCCTGAGATCACAAGGCTTGGATGTGATCCTAGGCATGAATTGGCTCAGCAAGCACCAAGGCTTGTTAGACTGTGCCAATCGGACAGTCACTGTGACCAATGACCAAGGAGTCGAAGTCATGTTTGCTTCCAACTCCTCTTTCGCTCAAGCCGCTCAAGTCAACTGTCTATCGGAAGTTGGGCTAGAGCAAGTACCGGTGGTATGCGAGTATCCTGATGTCTTTCCGGATGAGCTACCGGGAATGCCTCCTGACCGTGACATTGAGTTCATCATCGAGCTCGTGCCCGAAGCAGGACCCATCTATAAGAAGCCTTATAGAATGGGGACGGAAGAATTAGCCGAGTTGAAGAAGCAACTGGAAGAGCAGCTGAGGAAGGGATTTATCCGCCCAAGTGCCTCCCCTTGGGGATCACCTGTTCTGTTTGTGGCAAAGAGGGACGGTACCATCCGCTTATGCATTGACTATTGTTCCCTCAATGAAGTTACAATCAAGAACAAATACCCACTTCCCAAGATCAAAGACCTGTTTGATCAGCTCAGCGGAGCCAAGGTGTTCTCCAAGATCGACCTCAGATCTGGGTACTACCAGCTGAAGATCAGACCCCAAGATATTCCGAAGACGGCATTCGTGACCAGATATGGCCTGTACGAGTGCACGGTCATGTCCTTTGGGTTAACCAATGCCCCAGCTTACTTCATGTATCTCATGAATAAAGTCTTCATGGAATATTTGGACAAGTTCGTTGTTGTCTTCATTAATGACATTCTTGTCTTCTCGAAGACGGAGGAAGAACACGAGCAACATTTGAGGATGGTCCTAGACAAGCTTCGGGAGCACCAACTATATGCCAAATTCAGCAAGTGTGAGTTCTGGCTGCATAAAGTTGGATTCTTAGGTCATGTCTTGACCGAAGAAGGATTATCAGTTGATCCCACGAAGATCGAAGCTGTGACCCAATGGCAATCTCGAACGACCGTCAAGGAAGTCAGAAGCTTCCTCGGACTTTCGGGCTATTATCGCAAATTCGTGGAAGGATTCTCTAGCATTTCGGCCAATGACTCAGCTCCTCAAGAAGGACAAGAAGTTCGAGTGGACGCCAAAATGCGAAGAGAGCTTCCAAGAGCTCAAGAAGAGATTGACCACCGCCCCAGTTCTGGCAACACCTGATATTCACAAGGAGTTCGTGATATATTGTGATGCCTCTCGAACCGAATTGGGAAGCGTTCTGATGCAAGAAGGCCGAGTCATAGCATACCTCTCCAGGCAGCTACAACCTCATGAGGAGAACTACGCTACTCACGATCTTGAGTTAGCGGCAGTGGTTCATGCCTTGAAGACATGGCGGCATTACCTCCTAGGGAAACGGTGTGAGATATACACAGACCACAAAAGTCTGAAGTACATTTTCACCCAAAAGGAATTGAACATGAGGCAGTGAAGATGGTTGGAACTCATCAAAGACTATGACCTCAGTGTTCAATATCACCCCGGGAAGGCTAACGTGGTGGACGATGCCTTAAGCAGGAAGGCTTGCTCTTTGAATGCCATTATTCGAGAAAGGCAGCCAGCCTTGTTTAAGGAACTCGAACAATTTAGTTTGGAATTGGTCACCCCTGGATTTCTGGATCATTTGGAAGTCAGACCAACCCTGATGGACGAAGTCAAGAAGGCGCAAGATGGACACGCAAGCATCGAAGGCATCAAAAAGAAGATGAAGCTAGGCAAGGCCCCAGGATTCTCCGAAGACGAGCACGGGATTGTTTGGTACAAAGGCCGCATCTGCGTACCAAACAAGATGGAGCTAAAGAACCTGATCCTGCAAGAAGCCCACGACACTCCGTATTCCATCCACCCCGGAGGAACCAAGATGTATCAAGACTTGAAGGCAAGATTCTGGTGGCACGGGATGAAAAGAGAGATTGCAACCTATGTTGCAAAGTGTGATGTGTGCCAAAGGGTCAAGGCTGAATATCAGCGACCCACTGGATTGCTTCAACCACTCAAGGTTCCTGAGTGGAAGTGGGATAAAGTCGTAATGGACTTCATCACTGGATTACCGAGGTCAAATAGAGGGCATGACTCCATCTGGGTCATAGTCGACCATTTGACCAAGGTGGCCCATTTCATTCCGGTCAAGACCACTTATGATGGCAACCGGCTGGCAGCTCTCTACATCGACAGAATCGTAAGCCTTCACGGCGTTCCCAAGGAGATTGTGTCAGATCGAGGAACCCAGTTCACCTCATGGTTCTGGAAGAAGTTCAAAGAAGCCTTGGGAACCAAATTGTCTTTCAGCACAGCTTTCCACCCACAGACCGGAGGTCAGACAGAACGAGTAAATCAAATTCTCGAAGACATGCTCCGAGCCTGTGTCTTGGCATATGGAGCCAAGTGGGAAGATTGTCTCCCTTTTGCCGAGTTCTCCTATAACAACATTATCAGTCGAGCCTTCAGATGGCACCATTTGAGGTGTTGTACGGACGCAGATGTCGCACACCCCTCAACTGGTCAGAGACTGGAGAAGGGCTAGTCTTTGGACCAGATATTCTCCGCGCAGCAGAAGAGCAAGTCCAACTAGTCAGAGAACGTTTGAAGGCACCCAAGTCAAGGTAGAAGAGTTATGCTGACACTCACCGTCGGGACATGAGTTTCCATGTCGGGGACCATGTGTACCTGCGGGTAACTCCTCTCAAGGGAGCCAAGCGTTTCCACGTCAAGGGGAAGCTCGCACCAAGGTTCATTGGACCCTTTGAGATCACTGCACGACGAGGAGAAGTGGCTTACCAGTTGGAACTACCACCTGAGCTATCCGATGTGCACAACGTATTCCACGTGTCACAACTCCGGAAATGTCTCCAAGTTCCGAACAAGCCTAATCTCTACAAGGATGTTGATCACCAAGCCATTGATCTCCAGCCTGATTTGACCTACCGCGAGAAGCCCATTCGCATTCTGGATGAAGCAGAACGACGGACGCGAAGCCGTACCATCAAGTACTTCAAGGTCCAGTGGAGCAACCACACCAAAGCAGAAGCAACCTCGGAACGTGAAGACTATCTTAGATCCGAGTTTCCCGATCTCTTTTAAGACCTAGTTTAGGAATCTCGGGGACGAGATTCTTGTAAGGGGGGTAGGTCTGTCACACCCTGCATTTTGTAACATGTTATTTGCATCAATGAAGCATGAAAATTTGGCCCAGCAAATTTTTTTTTGGCATCATTTGGCTTTTATTTGGAATTGAGTTTTCTTCATATGATTTTCATGTGCTCATTAAAGTCAACTATTACCTCTTGTAGAATTCATCTCCATACCAAAACTTCTGCCCAATGATCATGCCAAGTGTTATATAACAGTATAGTATTTTCCTACAAAAATAATTTGGCCAAAATGTATTTTATAAATTTAGCATTCCAAAAACCCCTGAATTGAGGTTTGCACTGCAAGTGCTTGATTTAGGGTGAGAAAATTATTTCAAAAAGTATATTTGAGACCTAGTAGTCATAGGACTCCCAGAAACCACAAAATTATAATTTTAAAAGTTATTTTCCTATTTTATTTAAAAGCTTTTTCTTAAGGCCAGAAATGGTCTTTAATAGGGGAAAATTATTTAAGTATTTCAAAAATAATTGCCAAAATTCAGGGAGACTCATAGGACATATATTGTCCATATATAAGAATTTCAACACTTGGTCATGTTCAAAATAATGGGCTAATCCCTCCAAAACCCTTTCTGGATATTTCAAGCTTTTGAAATATTTACAAAGGAAATATTCTCCAAAAATTCCAGGGAAAGTCTATCATGTCATATATGACATATTTGATGATCTTGCCAAGCCCCATGCCTTGGGAAGCAAGATATCATCCTCAAAACCCTTCAAAACCATTTTGTCCATTTTTGAAGCTTGAGCAACTTTACATTGCCAAACTTGTCCAAATGCTCTCAAACTTGGTGCACATGCTATAATGGCCTAATAAGGCATATAGACCAAATGGCACAAGATTTGGAGTAGAGCAACTTGATCAGAATACCCCAAAACCCTTTTTGTTCAAATGCAAATTTGAACAACTTTACATTATCAACTTTTTACCTGGAGCTTCAAACTTTGTGGGAATGATCAATACCCCAAATGATGAAACTACACCAAGTGGTGCATCAAGGGGAGATGATTAGATTGACGTAAACAAGATGAAGCCATTTCTGTTGATTTCTAGGGTTCACCAAAGTTACATTGGCTAGTTTCTTCAAATGAGCCCAAATTTGGTGAAACACCCTATTTTCACATAACATTCAATCCTGTTAAGTGTCATGGCAGATGGAGATCATTTGCTTGACCAAAACTTGATCAAACACCTTCTGCCAAATTACCAAAACCCTCTTCTTGATCACTTTTACTATTTACCTTGGCCTCAACTTTCTACCACAGCTTCATCTAGTTACTATCTACCTCCAGTAACTCCCCCATGTCCCCAGCTCCATGATTGAGGGGTGAAAACCCTAGTTCACCCTGCTGGACAGCCAAAATTCACCAAGTTACCAGCTTCTCTCCTCTCTCACTGCACCTCTAGAGCATCCAAGGCCTCAGCCGTGTTGCTTGCATCACCCTGGACCCCCCAGACACGGCGGATGCGCCCAGAGGGCCAATGGCATGCCATGGCATGCGATAAGGTCGCTCCAGAGCGTGCTACAGTGCGCACCCGCACTGTAGCTTCGCCCAATCGCCTGCCCCCGACCACCTCGAGCTCTCGCCTCACGCCAGTCGATGCCCCTCGACGTCCGCGACCTCCCCCGGCGCTGTCCCCCTCCTCCTCCGCCCTCCAGTGGCCGCCTCCACACGCGCGCTGGCCGCCCGCAGTCTCCACTCTTCGGCCTCACACGCGCGCGCTGTCTGGAGCTCTCCCCGCTCCTCCTCTCCCCTCTACTAGGCGTAGGACTCGTCCACGAACCTCCCCGACTCAGACACGAGCACCAGCACGGCATGTGGCCTCGTCTGCAACCTCGCCGGCGCAGGAGTCCATGGTGGACCGTGGGCTCGGCTATATAAGCTCGCCCGAGCCTCTCCAACGGCACCAACAGCCTCCCCTCACCCCCTTTAGCCCTCCAGCACCACTTGTTCATCCCCAGAAAGCCCCTATGCTCGGGATCGACCGGAGCTCCGCCGCTTCGGGCAACCGGCGATCTCGAGGTACAGGCCCTCTCCGCCCCTTCTCTCGTTCGATTCGGAACCGTCGTGCACCACTGATGCTTTCCCCTCACTTTTCCCCCTCTGCAGCTGCCGGAAACGAGCTAGCCAGCAACTTCCCGACGACCCTCCGCCGTCCCACCTCGCCGCCGATGAGCCAGGCCTCCTCGACGAGCCGCACCACCACCACTACATCCGTGACTCGCTGCTGAGTCCATCCCTGCCCTCCGTTTGCCCCGCCGTGCCCGGATTCGTCGCCGTGGCCGCAAGGTTGAAGATGACAGGCGAGCCCCGCCTGTCATCCTCACCGCCCTCTCTCTCCCCTCGCAGCCGCTGACCGCCGGGCCCCGCCCGTCAGGTTTGAAATCCTGACGTGCGCGCGCTGGCGCCCAAGCGGCTGGGCTCTTCGCCCTGGGTCGTGCACTGTGGCCATTCTGGCCCAGTGGCACGAGGCTGTTTCTTTTTATTCTTTTCTGTAAATACTTCAAATAATTTTACAGAAATGAATATTTTTCCAAATAAATTAATTACAACTCCTAAAATCTTGTAATATTCCAACCTATTTAATGGTGTCATTTTCACACATATCCATGAAACTTTTTTGTTCTGTTCAAATTTAAATTCAAACTAGCAGGTAGTGCGCGGCGGCACACCGCGCTCTATTGATTGGTGTGTGATATGGTTTTATTGAGTTTTTCAGAACTCGTTGTACATTATGTACGTGTTTATCTTTATAGTGAGCGGGACAATAGTTCTGCAATAGTAGACTCTAGATAAAATCTTTATGTTGCGATAATAGAATTGGTCTCAGGGATGTTGTGATGGAGTAGAGGCCAATTCTTTCTTTTGGTCCTTCGCGGGCTTGTTTCAAGCGTATATGATCGAGGTAATTGCAGTTGACTCCCTGTCAGGTTAGAGTAGACGCTTCTTAACTCATGACGAAATGGAATTAGGAAACAACACACAGGTCTTCCTTAGGACCCTTGTATTTCTGTAAGGAGAGAGCATGTTGATGGTCCATCTTGGACTGCCAAATCTTGTATCCCACTCCTAGGACATGAAACAGTTGTGGGTCATCGTGTTGAGTACATCATGATTGGCGAGCCCCTAGAGTTTCAGCCATTTTGATGGTGAAGCGAGATTTACCTCATCAAATTGATCACTCTTTAAAGCTACCAAAACTTATACTATGATATTACACTGAATTTTACATTAATTATAGGTTCATGTTTGTCAAGGCGAGACTTTTCATGATGTCGTACGACAACATATTTCTTCCTATTGTTTCTTGGTTTTCTCACAGGAGGGCTTACCATCTTGTTTACTTGGTAGGCATCTCATTAGCCTGCAGAAAAATGTACTCCATAGCTAATGGAGGGATCACTATGAATTTTACTAACAAAGAATGTCCACTTTGATAAATCGATGCATCCATGCCAATTACTCTTCACATGCGCACGAGTAAAATAGAGCTGAAATACTATGCGTCCAACATCTAATCGCACAAACCAGTACAACGTACAAAAATCCCTCCTTTCATACATGCATCTGATCGCACAAACCATACATGCATCTGATCGCACAAACCAGCACAACGGCGTAAAAATCAATCCTTTCATACATGCACAACTACCAATTTAATTGCCAATGAGCTATTAAAATTTAATTTAATTTTATAAAACTCATCCTATTTTTTTAGAGACTTCACTGAGAAATATATATACCACACACAACACAATAGTAGTAATATTCTCTAGGAAAACTATAACAGAGATAAAAACTTGTTATGCCAAAACCAGTAAACAAGAATGTCAAACACACATACTTGTCTGAGGAAAATAATAATTAATGCACAGTTTCAATTACAAAACCCACGATCTCTAGAACGACTTGATCGAGAAACAAATAGGCGGCAACACATACACGTATTCACATTATGTGTATGCAAGAACAATCACGAACCTGTGATTAATCGATGAAAAAGGAATTGTGTGCGTCATGGCCCCCACCGCCGCTCCAGCCACGCGTGTGCCTGCGCTGCCGGCCGCGTGCTACAGTGAGCAGCCACTCAAAGAAACGCCTCGTGAGTGTGGGGCTCGGCTGCCACTCCTCCAGACTTCCAAATCCACCACCAGAGCCCCAATGGCTGCCGCCGGAGACTCCAAGTTGGAGTACAGCTAGGTCCTGCTCAATCGCCGCCGTGAACACCGAGGTCAGCCAGCCCCATCCCCCTCTCGCGCGCCGCCGTGAGTTTGTAGCCAGAGCTGACCAATGGCTTGCTCTGAATCAGCTCGTCGCGACCCAGTCCTAGTGCCTCTGACCATGGAGCAAAGGAGTCCGGTGACGGTGAAGGAGCTATTGTACCAAGGCAACGATCCTGTGTCTCCGAAAGATCAGGATCCTCCATCGACCTAAGCAAACATGTTCCACCTTCCAGATCTAAGTGATTGTGTTGATTTTGCTGTTTCTTCAAGACATGGAGTCGTGCCCGAGGAAAAAGGTGAACTCCGAGGAGAAGCCGGTTGAAGAAAATTTCTACTTGTTTACTGAGGTATTTTTTTGGCCCATACAGTTATATGATCAATTGATTGATTCGTTGCGGGTATCAAGTGGATACATTGCACATTGCACACTACTTGCATCTTCGCAGTTGAAATTGAGATCAGTGAAAACCAACTACATTTGAGCAGGCCAAAAGGTAATAGAGGAGCAGTGATAGTAGTATGTGTTTTGTTAGGTGCTCGTTTCATGTCAATGCTTGTCATATACAAATACAGATTGGTATTGCATACATGTGCTTCAGTTAGCACATTTGCTCCCATGTTACCACTCAGACCCTCTGTCTTGGTCCCTGAGTGCAAAGGAAAAAAAGGATACAACCCATCAATTTTTAGTCCTGAAGTAAGTATACTCTTGGCTATAGAAAGGTCATCAATTTGTCTTCAGTCCACAACGTCAAAAGAAAATATAGCAACGCATAAGCCTAAAATTATCATTAGTGTCTTAAACCAATAGTTCAGGAGCACCATAGTAAAATATTGGAATATATTTAAACATACCAGGCCTTGTTATATCAACAACAGGGGCATACAAAGATGTTCCTAAATTTAGTAATAACTGAAACAGATCAACGTCACTCTGTACTCTTAAGTCAAGAGTTCTTAAATTCAGTAATAACTAAAACAGATCAGCTTCACTTGTACTCTTAAATCAAGAATATTGATCAACATAGTACGCATTTAGCTTCTACCACTGGGCGGCAAAAAAGGAGTGGAAATATTAGCATGAACCCAGAAATGTACCCTCATGTTTCCCTGGCCTGAAGGTAGCTATCTTGTCAACTCATTATATTTTGATCACAAATATTTTCAACCATCAACTAATTCAGTATTAAGTACTCCCTTCGTCCCAAAATAAGTGTCTCAACTTTGTACTAACTTTACAAAATTATACCAAGGTTAAGACACTTATTTTCGGACGGAGGGAGTAGTTTACAAACCAACACAATAGGGATATTCATTCACATTGTTTGCCTTACCTACCGCTAAGGAGACGCACATTCACTACACTCTCTACTTTATCTCCTGCACAAATAAGTATCTAACACTTATCTATAGCACGAAGCCAGGATACATGTCAGTTTTGGTTCATAGGTTTCGCATACATCAATTTGACTCAAACTTGTTACACCATAATTACCAAACTACTGCCTGCCGATATGTTTCATATATCTACTCCCTCCGTTCCACAATGTAGTGCCTATAGATTTTTGTGAAAGTCAAACTTTGCCAACTTTGACCAAGTGTGTAGAGAAAACTGTCCACATCTACAATACGAAACATGTACATTTTGAAAATATAACTCACGATGTATCCAATGATGTGCATTTGGTATTCTAGATGTACATACTTTTCTCTATAAACATGGTCAAAGTTTGTAATCTTTGACTTTCGTAAAAATCTATAGGCACTACATTATGGAATGGAAGGAGTACCTCATTGCACCCACCGTAGATGTAGCACTTGTAGACTGTTAAGCCAGTAATAGCAGGAGCTTATTTTAGCTGGGTAATTGCGGATTCAGTTGCGCAGATTGCTGAAGAAAAATCTATAGACATCTGGCACTATCATATTAATACTCAAATAAATATTAGGTGATAAGGCTTTCTAATCCGTCATATACAAACAATCTGATAACTACAAAACATGAGAATAATATGGATGCGGTACAATAGTCAGAAAATGATACTTGATGCAGATGGATGCAGATAACATAAGCAGCAGAAATTAGTGCCAGGTAAGAGAACACACAATGGTATGAATCCATATAGAATGACAGTGGTAAAAGAAATGCAAATTACCTGCATGTCATAGCAAATACATTCAGCTATGCCATTACTAAACTGACAACAAAATTTTTGGTTGCAGTCAATAATTAAAAGCCAGATAGATCATATTAGAAATGGTTTCATTGTTTGTAGACATTGGACTTTAAACCTCATCTTGGTGACTTTTTTTAATAAAAGAAAGGATAATACTTCCCTAATAAAGGTTAGTACATAAATTTTCCACAGGATTTCTTCAAGATAAAAAATACGTGAGCTCGTATAAGAATAAGAGGCTCTCATCTCTCTCCTGCAAATAGATTAACGCATCATTCAACACCAATCGTTAAAGCTGTCATGCATGCCAAATTTGCCTCTGCAGAAATGCACGCACGCATGGCTGAAGGTAGAGCTGACCTGAAGGTCCATGGGCATGTTTGTTGGGAGCCGCTTCTCGTGAAGCTCATGGGGCAGGACGACCGGTGGCAGCAGGCCTCACAGGCAGTGCGCATCCTGCTCCTTCTCCGTCCACGCAGGCAGGTTGGGAGCGCGTAGTCTGCCGCCTGCTTGCACGTCCTCCGGTAGCCTGCCTATATATTGTTGGAAATATGAGCAAATTACTACGAGATTTAATCCGAATAAATAGAAGATAAGTCATGACCGCAGCAACAGAGATTAAACTAATCATGTGAACTAGCATAGAAGATGAACAGATCACATCTAGGGCACATACTAGAAACATGAATTCTACCACGATCTCGAACAGGAAGGATAGAATCACATACGGTGCAGCGGGAGCAGCACCGCCAGCGTTGACGTTGTCGCCCATGTCGTCGAGGATGAGGTTGCCGAGGTCGGGGAAGAAGTCGTCGTTCGCGAAGTCGTCGCTGCCAGCAGTCGCGCGAGTGCGCTCCCCAAAAACCTGATCGCCCCTCTCCCGTACAGGATCACGAGAGGCGGGGTTCCGGAGGCCTGCTGTCCCTTCTTGCGGTGCACGCCGAAAGGAGGGATGGAGAAGACTTGCTTGGCGGCGCAATGATCTGGAACGGTGGTGAGAAACCATACGAAGCGGCGGCGGCTAGGGTAGACGTCTGCCGAACTATATAGTGCGGGCCGGGCCGGGTAGGTCGTGGGAATAAACCCCACGTCCGAGTCGTCACGATCCAAAAGAATCGGAAACGGTTCAGTAATTAACGCGTCCGTTAATTATTAATTAATGACTCATTAATTTTCCCGAGCAGCAAAAATATAGACAACGTGCATAGCTCTGTCCTCGGCTCGGCTCAATCCCGCAACCCGCGGCGCGGCGCGTCGTGACGAGGCGTGGCGTGGCGAGGCGAGCGAGGAGGAGGAGCGCGCGTGTAGGTCTCCTCTTCTCATGCTCATACAAGTGGTAGAAGAGCTCACCTTATAAAGAGGTGCAACTCTCCCTCAACTTATGAGGTGGGACTAAACTTTAGCCTCACTCACTCCACTCACATGTGTGCATGAATGGGCCAAGAGAATTTCAGAATTTTAGTTGGGCTTTGGGCCAAAGGCCTACTAGCAAAAATTCCAACAATCCCCCACAAAGTCTCATTGGCACATCTCATCATTTAGTTCCAAAACATTGTTTATATACCGGTGCTTGGTGGAGACTGTGAAGTTGAACTTCCACTTAGAGATTTATGCTACACTAGATCACAACTTGAATAGTGGACTATGCCTTGAACTACAAGTTTTCTGCGAGACTAGTTTCACACAAGTTCTTGACCGATACTTGGCTGCCGCAAGGCTTCCCCGCGGGTGGAGCGTATACGTCATACTCCAGGGCCTTTTCATGAATTTATTAGAGAACACCCAATTCTCACAGACTGCGACGTTAACAGTCAAATTCATATAGGTGTGTTCCTCAGAAGATGTTCTGCAGGACAACATCTCTGCTTACCCGAATAAGCCACTTGGAACACATTAAGATAAGTATCAACCTGCCATGCAGATCAGAAGAGTATTGCATCATCACGGAGTGGGATAGTTAATATAGGGATACTCTCCTCCCAGCTGACCAACAGCTTGTCTCCCACTTCTACTTCACGGGATCTCCGATCACATAGAGTGGGTTACCACTATGGACAACTCATGCGGTGGGTCTCAAACCCATCTCCATCGATGCATTGTCTATCACATTACGTGATAGACCCTTTGTGAAGGGATCTGCCAAGTTTTTCGACGTTTGGATATAATCCAACGTAATAACTCCGGAGTTCCTCAATTTTCTGACAGATTTTAGTCTCCTCTTCACATGTCTTGAGGACTTCATATTGTCCTTCGAACTGTTTATCTTGACGATCACAGTTTGATTATCACAGTTCATCAGGATAGGGGGTATTGGTTTTTCAACCATAGGTAAGTCCATCAAGAGTTCACGAAGCCACTCAGCTTCAACAGTGGCAGTGTCCAATGCTGTGAGTTCTGCTTCCATAGTTGACCTCGTTAAGATGGTCTGCTTGCAAGACTTCCAGGAAACAGCTCCACCACCAAGTGTAAAAACATAACCACTTGTGACCTTTATCTCATCGGCATCAGAAATCCAGTTTGAGTCACTATAACCCTCCAGTACCCTTGGATACCCGGTGTAGTGAATTCCATAGCTCGCGGTGCCTTTCAAATAGCGCATAACTCTCTCAAGCGCATGCCAATGATCATCTCCCGGTTTTGACACAAACCGACTCAGCTTGCTCACAGCAAAAGAGATGTCAGGCCTCGTGGCACTGGCCAAATACATAAGCGAACCAATTATCTGAGAATACCTCAGTTGATCTCTAGCAATCCGTCGATTCTTTCGAAGCAACACACTAGCATCATATGGAGTTGGAGAAGGTGTGCAGTCGCTATACCCAAAACGACTCAAGACCTTTTCCACATAGTGAGACTGAAGCAGTGTGATCCCACCATTCTCATCTCTCAACAGCTTGATGTTTAAGATAACATCAGCTACTCCTAGATCCTTCATCTCAAAACAGCGAGATAAGAAATCCTTAACCTCCTTGATTAAATCAAGTTTGGTTCCAAAGATCAATATGTCGTCGACATACAGACAAAGATTAACTCCTTCGCCCCCACCATAGCGATAGTACACGCACTTGTCACCATCGTTTACTACAAAGCCGACATCAGTTAATGTTCTTTCGAATTTCTCATGCCACTCCTTAGGAGCTTGTTTAAGGCCATATAAAGACTTTAATAACTTGCACACCTTTCCTTCCTGACCAAATACTACAAAACCATCTGGCTGATCCATGTAAATTTCCTCCTTCAACTCTCCATTGAGGAAAGCTGTCTTAACGTCCATTTGATGAACGAGAAGACCATGTGAGGCAGCCAGTGATAGTAGCACCCGTATTGTGGTCAGTCTAGCCACGGGTGAGTAAGTATCAAAGAAGTCTTCACCTTCTTTCTGGGTATAACCCTTGGCCACAAGCCGTGCCTTGTACTTTTCAATCGTACCATCAGGTCTAAGCTTCTTCTTGAACACCCACTTACATCCTACAGGTTTGCACCCATAAGGACGGTCAGTGATCTCCCAGGTACCATTAGCTAAGATGGAATCCATCTCGCTACGTACAGCTTCCTTCCAGTAGTCAGCATCAGGAGATGCATAGGCTTCTGAAATAGTCCTGGGTGTGTCATCCACTAGGTACACAATGAAATCATCACCAAAGGACTTTGCAGTCCTCTGTCTCTTACTCCTCACAGGAGTTCCATTGTCACCCTCAACAGGATTCTCAACGTGTTCCATCGCGATGGTGGGTTCAGGAATTACAGTGAATTCCTCACTAGATGGAGTAGGTATCTCCAGATTTGATGAACTCGACATATCCTTCATAGGAAATATGTCCTCAAAGAAAGTTGCATCATTTGACTCCATAATCGTACCAACATGCATGTCGGACACCTCAGATTTTATTATCAAAAATCTATAGCCGATGCTATGAAAAGCATAGCCCAGAAGAACACAATCCATGGTTTTTGGTCCAAGCTTGCGCTTCTTGGGAATTGTATATTGACTTTCGCCAAACAACCCCAAGTACGTAGGTAAGAGAGTTTCAACCTTTTCCTTTCCCATTCCTCAAATGGAGTCATGGTCTTATGCTTTGTGGGAACCCGGTTTAGGACATGACACGCAGTCATTAGTGCCTCCCCCCACCATTCCTTGGATAGACCCAAAGTGTCTAACATGGTGTTAACCATATCAGTTAGAGTTCGGTTCTTTCTTTCGGCTACCCCATTTGACTGGGGTGAGTAGGGAGGCGTCCTCTCATGGATTATACCATGTTCCGCACAAAACATATCAAATTCATTGGAAAAATACTCTCCACCACGATCGGACCTAAGCCGTTTAATTTTTCGATCAAGTTGGTTCTCTGCCTCAGCTTTATAGTTTTTGAAGAAAGTCAAAGCCTCATCTTTTGATTTCAGAAGATACACATAACAATATCTAGTGGAGTCATCAATTAACGTCATGAAGTATCTCTTTCCACCTTTTGTCAACACGCCATTCATCTCACAAAGATCAGAATGTATAAGCTCTAGTGGCGCCAAGTCTCTTGCCTCTGCAGTCTTATGGGACTTGCGAGGTTGCTTAGTTTGCACACATACTTGGCACTTAGAGCCCTTGACAGTAGAGATTTTCGGAATTAAATTCATATTGGCTAGCCGCGTCATGCATCCAAAGTTAATATGACAAAGTCGTGAATGCCAAATATCAGACTCATTATTGTGGCAAACATTATTAATAACTTTAGTGCAAATATCTGACAAAGATAGGCGGAACAAGCCTCCGCACTCATAGCCTTTTCCAACAAATTGTCCACACTTAGAAATTACAACTTTATTGGATTCAAAAACCAACTTAAAACCATCTCGACATAAACGGGAACCGCTAACGAGATTTTTATTGATGGACGGCACATGATGAACGTTCTTCAGACGCACGGTCTTCCCCGAAGTAAACTTCAGATCGACCGTACCAACACCTCGAACGATGGCATGTGACCCGTTCCCCATCAGTACGGGAGAAGTCCCAGTGACCTGGTAAGAAGAAAACATGGAGGCGTCAGCACAAACATGTACATTGGCACCGTTGTCAATTAACCAATCAGGGGATTGAAATACTGAAAGGATGGTAGGAAAAATACCGTACCCTGATTCCTTCATATCAGTATCACCGATGACAACATTAGCGGATTTGCCGCTCTTCTCATGTTCACGCTCCTCAAAGCGGTTAGGACACTTCGGAGCCCAGTGATTAGGATCACCGCAGACATGGCAAAGTCCCTTCCCCTTCTTATGAGAATTCTTCTTGAAGTTGGTAGAATGTGATGGCTTGTTCTTTGTATCAAACTTGCCTTTGCCCTGAGTTTTGTTCTTGTTGTTTTTGAACTTGTTGGGCTGGAAGTTCTTCTTCTGTACCATGTGGGCACTAGAACCTCCCTCAGCAACTCGAGCACGTGTGTCCTTTGCTCTCGCCTTCTCTTCAACATCAAGAGTACCAATGAGATCCGCAACGGAAAACTCCTGTCTCTTGTGTTTCAGGGAAGTAGCAAAATTGTTCCACGAAGGTGGAAGTTTGGCAATGATGCCCCCGGCAACAAATTTGTCCGGCAACACACACTTGAAGTACTCAAGTTCTTTTGCGAGCGACTGTATCTCATGAGCCTGCTGTACAACAGCGCGCTCATCAGTCATCTTGTAGTCATAGAATTGCTCCATGACGTACAACTCGCTGCCGGCGTCCGAGGCACCAAACTTGGCCTCGAGCGCAGCCCACATGTCCTTGCCGTTGTCAAACGACATATATGAATCCACAATTGAGTCATCAAGAACACTCAGAAGAGCACCTTTAAAGAGGGTATCGATCTTCTCAAAAGCTTCCAGCTGTGCCGGATTAAGATCGCCCTCAGGCTTGCCCTTGGTGGCATCATAGCAGCCCATGGTCTGAAACCAGTAGACTGCTCTCGTGCGCCACCTCTTATATTGCGCCCCCTTAAAGGCAGGCGGCTTCAGATGTGCAGCAAAACCACTCGGAGTAAATTGCCTATAATCAGGTTTTTGGATTGTTGGAAATATGAGCAAATTACTACGAGATTTAATCCGAATAAATAGAAGATAAGTCATGACCGCAGCAACAGAGATTAAACTAATCATGTGAACTAGCATAGAAGATGAACAGATCACATCTAGGGCACATACTAGAAACATGAATTCTACCACGATCTCGAACAGGAAGGATAGAATCACATACGGTGCAGCGGGAGCAGCACCGCCAGCGTTGACGTTGTCGCCCATGTCGTCGAGGATGAGGTTGCCGAGGTCGGGGAAGAAGTCGTCGTTCGCGAAGTCGTCGCTGCCAGCAGTCGCGCGAGTGCGCTCCCCAAAAACCTGATCGCCCCTCTCCCGTACAGGATCACGAGAGGCGGGGTTCCGGAGGCCTGCTGTCCCTTCTTGCGGTGCACGCCGAAAGGAGGGATGGAGAAGACTTGCTTGGCGGCGCAATGATCTGGAACGGTGGTGAGAAACCATACGAAGCGGCGGCGGCTATGGTAGACGTCTGCCGAACTATATAGTGCGGGCCGGGCCGGGTAGGTCGTGGGCCGGTTCAGTAATTAACGCGTCCGTTAATTATTAATTAATGACTCATTAATTTTCCCGAGCAGCAAAAATATAGACAACGTGTCCTCGGCTCGGCTCAATCCCGCAACCCGCGGCGCGGCGCGGCGCGACGTGGCGAGGCGAGCGAGGAGGAGGAGCGCGCGTGTAGGTCTCCTCTTCTCATGCTCATACAAGTGGTAGAAGAGCTCACCTTATAAAGAGGTGCAACTCTCCCTCAACTTATGAGGTGGGACTAAACTTTAGCCTCACTCACTCCACTCACATGTGTGCATGAATGGGCCAAGAGAATTTCAGAATTTTAGTTGGGCTTTGGGCCAAAGGCCTACTAGCAAAAATTCCAACATATATAATCAACAAGTAATCCAACACCGAGGAGATTGATCAGTGAGCAAGAATGGAGGGTGGGATGTTCGGGCTGGACTCCGAGACCCCGCTAATGACGGCGCTGCAGCACCTGCTGAGCATCCCGGACGGCGAGGCCGGCGAACCCGGCAACACCGGCGGGGAGATTGGTGGGCGCGTACGCGTTCGTGGTCGATATGCTGGGGCAGCGCCGTATTTGATGGGCACCCTCGAGGGCGGCAGGGTGGCGTAGCGCCGAAGCAGAGGTGGCGGCTCCCCGGGATGACGACCCGGAGCGGAAGGCCCCGACGGCGTGAGCTTGGGGCGTCGGCGGGCTGGTCGGATCGCCCAGAGACCTCTGGCCTCTGTCAACAGCGAGGCCCCTCTCTTCTGTCGTGGCCTTCGCGTGCGTCTACCAGTCGCGCGGAGGTGGGATTGGAGCCCTGCGGCCGGGCTCTGCTGCTCTTGTGCGGCACAGATCGGCGGCTGGAAGGGACGTAGGCGTGGAGGCAATTTGAGGCGAGGTATGAATCATCGATCCAGAGGAGGAGAGGCTTTTATTTCCTAATTCCATACGTCGATGGAGCGGCGACACGCGGCAAATTATGGAACGGCAACGAATCGCTAGGTGATGGTGCGAAATTTAACAGGAGTTCTCTAGAGGTAGTGAGGCTGGCTATAGTGGGAGTAACATAGCTAGTAACATCACACATCCCAACACAGTTTTGCTTATGTGGCATGTAATTAATGAGGAGAGAAGTGTTTGTGGTAACTAGCTATGTTACTGTAACATCACACATACCAATGCAAATTGAGTCTATAGATTAATAAATGAACTCTTGCATGACACCACATCTATGTTTCTACCCACTATGGAAGTAGTAACATAGTCTAATAATACGTGTATGTTACTAGTGTAAGTTACTCCCCACTATGACTAGTCTGATCGTGGGATACGTGGAAAGAATTAAGAGAAGGAAGAGCCACGTAGCCTCTTGAATCATCGATCAGGTCAAAGCGGTGACCGACACGACCAATAGCTTATCCCGTAAAAAAAACAACGCACGGAGACAACTCTGTCACACGCGTCATTTTCAACAGTGCATGAGCCATGCAGCGGTGCACGAAACAAAACCAGCCCATACATCTTTAGAAGAGCCATGTGCGATCAACCCAGTCTTTTGGCATGAGACAAAACCAGCCCATACACCTCTATTTTAAGCAAAAAAAAAACTTCCAGAAGAGTCCATCACACCTATGCAACAATAAACAAAACGTGCTTAAACAGTGCAAGTAAAAAAATGAGATCAAACACATTCCAGAAAATTTTCGCGCACACGTGTTGCCGCAACAGAGAAGGTAAAAAAAAGTTAAAAAAACCCAGAAAATTCGAACCCTTAGGGGCCTAGTCTTCTTAGTATTTGAACATTAAAACTCCTGTTCAAAAATTCTTAGATTCCAATCTGCAACTCCAAAACTCCAACTAAGAATTTTTGCCATCTTAGTTTTCCCTCTAGTTTTTAACCAAAATAAGTTGACATTTTTCTGAGCACTTTGATTTTTCTGTTTTCATTGTGGCCTTATTTTCCCGTTGATATTTTGCGACGTATAGATACCATATTTGACGAAGTTGCTGAGGAAGAAGGTGGAGAAGGATTTGAAGACTTTGAAGACCAAGCCAATCCAGGCAAGCAGCCCTTTGACCATGATACACTTGTGTTGCTCGGAACCCGTTTGCTCCCGAATGCGTAGTGATAAGAATGACGGCGGTGACCTAGTTGAAACCACCCCATGATGCATGCTTACTCATGATCTTGCTATGTGCTAGATGTCATGCAAATGGTTAGTAGTGATGCTTAGTGATGCATGTGTGACATGAAACCTTCATGGTTGAAATCTTTGCATAAACCCCATCGGGTGCCCCTAATGCCCGAGGGTGATGTTGAGTTAGGCCATCACTTGAGGAAGAAGTGATGTGCCGGTAAAGATCTTGTGCATGGGTGAAATAATGGATTAGATTTATGTGTGTCTACCCTCCCAACCAAACATGTGCAACCACTCTACCCCTTATGGGACGGGGCTTTATTGATTACTTAGGTCGATACTAGCATGGTGCCTGCATTACTAGTGACGGGAAGACTTGAGGTCTTTCCCGAGACGGGGTCGTGCTTGGATAGACGACCATGACTGTTTTTACAGGGCACCGGACACACCGTTGGTCCCTTCGGGTACGCGTGACATTGAAATTAGGGCAAGTCCCGTGATCTATTGTTTGTACTCGAGGGCCGTGTACCAACGAGTGGACTCTATGTTAGTGTCGTCTAAGGAAAGATAATGACCGGGTGCTTCCCCCGAGTACTTGAGGTACTGCGGGATCGTGGGTGACACGAAAGCTTCCCGGATCTTGTGGGTAAAGTGCGCAACCTCTGCAGAGTGTAAAACTATCCGAATAGCCGTGTCCACGGTCATGGACAGTTGGGTGGTGCTACTTAAACTATGTCCAAAATTTTACCGCATCGGTGAAAGTATGTGTGAGTCAAGGTGGTGACTTGACTCAATGAGTTGAATCGTGTTCATGTTGATATCGGTAACCTGTCCTCGAGGTTACGTGAAGTTATTGATGCATATACTTGATGGTAGAATATTTATTCTAGCTCATAGCTAGATTGCTCATTATCGTTCAAATTGCATTATTACTTTAAACCAAATCATGGGTTGCTTGCGAGTACATTCAAAGTATTCATTGGCTTGCCACTGGTTATTTAATTGGCCAGGCATGGAGGAACAGGAATATAAAGAAGAGTTCTTTGGAGATGAACATGCGAACTAAGACGCTATCCCAGTCAGAATGCGTGTAGGGTTAAGGCAGATGGCATGGGTTCTACCTATCATCGAAGACTTCCGCTATTTGAGTTATTTGCTATTCAGCCCGTGAGGCTTTATCTATGTAAGACTTGGCCATAATGGCCTTAATTTGTGTAAGACGGTATGTATGAATGTAAGACTCTTGTTATTCAGCTTCTGTGTGTTCAGTGAGCATTGATCTCTGGGATCACTGTACACGTGCATTCGGTGATCTCGACTTCTAAGTCGGGGTCCCCACACAACATTAGTCATAAGAACTCATATACTTATTGCAAAAATTTACGAGTCATCAAAACAAAGCAATCAACGCATGCCCCTAGGGGGAGGTTGGTAGGAGTTAACCATCGCGCGCCCCCGACCTCCACACAAAGGTTGACACTCTACAAATACCTCATGCTTTAACTTAGTCACACAACGGTTCACCATACGTGCATGCTACGGGAATCACTAACCTTAACACAAATATTTCTCAATTTCACAATCACTCCACTAGCATGACTTTAATATCACTATCCTCATGTCTCAAAACAATTATCAAGCATCCAACATCTCTTTCTATTCAATGCACTTGATGTGAATTTTTTTACTACATTAACATTGGATGTTTATCATGTGAAGACTAGTTTCTTTAGCCTAATCACTTTACCATGTTGTTTTAATAGACTCTCAAATAGATCTAAGTGAAGCATGAGAGTTCAATAATTTCTACAAAATATTACCACCACCGTGCTCTAACAGATATAAGTGAAGCACTAGAGCAAAAACTATTCAACTCAAAAGATATAAGTGAAGCACATAGAGTGTTCTAACAATTTCTAGGACATATTTAACTCTCTCAAATAGGTGTGTCCAGCAAGGATGATTGTGGCAAACTAACAAGCAAAGACTCAAATTATACAAGACGCTCCAAGCAAAACACATAGCATGTTGCGAATAAAAATATAGCTCCAAGTATAGTTACCGATGGATGAAGACGAAAGAGGGGATGCCTTCCCGGGGCATCCCGAAGCTTAGGCTTTTGATTATCTTAAATTTACTTGGGGTGCCATGGGCATCCCCAAGCTTGGGCCTTTGATACTCCTTGTTCCATAGTCCATCAAAGCAATACTCAAAACTTGAAAACTTCACAACACAAAACTTAGACAAAAATTCTCGTGAGCTCCGTTAGTAAGAGAAAGCAAACCACCAATCAAAGGTACAACAAGGAATTCATTAATTGTTTATATTGGTGTCAAACCTACTGTTCTCCAAGTTTTCTATGATTCATATCCTCCAATATTACTCATAGATGCATCGGAATAAGCAAACAACACACGAAAAACAAAATCTGTCAAAAACAGAACATTCTGTAGTAATCTGCTGGGTTAGCCAACTTCTGGAACTCCAAAAAATACAAACTAAATTGGTAAATTTGCGCAATTTGTGTACCAATCAGTAGCAAAAAGAATCAACTAAAAATCACGCTCCAGTAAAATCTAAAGACTACTTTAGCGAGCGCTAACGATTCTGTTCTTCACAGCAAGATCAAATAAACTTCACACAAGTCCTACCAAAGGTTCTACTTGGAACAAACACTAAACAAAACATGAAAACACATCTAATAAGAGGCTAGATGCAATATTTATTCCCTAACAGCAACAAAAGCAAAAAAACAAAAAATTGGGTTGCCTCCCAACAAGCGCTATCGTTTTACGCCCCTAGCTAGGCACGATTTTAGTGATGCTCTCACAAAAACAAGAATTGAAGCATAAGGAGAGCATCATAAAGCACATGGAAAACACATCTAAGTCTAACATACTTCCTATGCATAGGCATTTTATAAGCAAACAAATTATCAAAGCAAGCAAGAACTAGCATATGCAAGGGAGCGGAAAGAAACAATAGCAATCTCAACATAACGAGAGGTAATTTAGTAACATGAAGATTTCTATGACCATATTTTCCTCTTTCATAATAATTGCATGTAGGATCATTAGCAAATTCAACAATATATATATCACATTACATATTCTCAACATGATCCACATGCATACGAAGTTGACACTCTTCCAAAATAGTGGGATTAACATGGAACAAAGACATTACTTCTCCAAGCCCATTTTTATCAAAAATTTCACAAGATTGATCAATATCCAAAGTAGTGGGATCAAAAGTTGACATTCTTTCAGACCCACTTTCAATATCATGGCAAACATTATTATCAATCTCATATTCATCATGGGGATTAAATAAATTTCCAAGATCATAAGAAGAATCACCCCAATCATGGTCATTGCAACAAGTAGTGGGCATAGCAATACTAGCATCCCCAAGCTTAGGGTTTTGCATATCATTAACACAATTGACATCAATAGAATTTATAGTAGTATCATTGCAATCATGCTGTGTACTCAAGGAGCTATCGTGAACCAATTTATGTTTTTCTTTCAATACTTCGTCACAATTTTCAGATTCACAAATTTCAAGCAAAACCTGTCGGTGTACTAAGATAGGGGTACCTTAGTACCCCAACTTGTGCACGGGCGGTAGCAGCTTCCCGTGGCAGGGCTTACCACGTGCTCGCCAAGAACCTTTCTGGTCCCTATGAAGCCATTCAAGAACAAAGTATACAAGTCAGAAGATCAAGGCCCCGGCAAGAGGAGCTTGCCGGGAAGGCCGCACCAGGCTCAAGGTTATCACTTTAGCACAAGACCCTGGCAAGAGGAGCTTGCCAGGAAGGCCAAGGAATACATATCTCAAGAGATGTATCGGCGCATCATGCGCCTCGGCAGGACCCGGAGAGCGACAAGCTTCCGGGCCCGGCAAGATCACGACCCCGGCAAGGTGCTTGCCGGGGAAACCTACGTTGTGTGCCCGCGCTCCAGCTCGTCTGCCCACGCGTCGCCCCGGGGCCCTTCCAGGGGCACGTGGCGGACGGCTGTGCAGCCTGGGGGACACGGTGGCAAGCCACGGTGACGAGGCTACCGCCGTGGCGAACGGAGAAGCATGGACGGACGCTTTTGGGGGCGACGGCGACGGGCATTTAATGCCCTTGTCCCCCACTGTCAAAGTTAGGTGAAGACCACTGTTCATCCACTGTTCATGCACTATTCACGCACTGTTACGACTACCACCAAATTTACACTTTTACCCTCCTCTACGTTGACACCTGTCGGAGACCCCTTTGAGCTATAAAAGGAGGCCCATGCACAACGTAGAGGAGGTTCGGTTCGAAACCTAGACAACTCTCTCGCTCGGTGTAGCTAGCACTGTAGATCTTCAAGCTCCCGAGCCCAAGAACTCAATCCGACCTAAGCAGGAGTAGGGTTTTACGCGTCCGCGCGGCCCGAACCTGGGTAAAACTGCCCGCGTGTGCCCCTCGATCTGCTCTTCGTGCTCCCTCCGCTCCCTTACCGCAAAGTAGAAGGGGCTCCGGTCCCATAGGTGCTCGTGGGAGGACAGTTTCCCCCGACATCTTTGGCGCGCCAGGTAGGGGGCGTCGAGGTCGTGCGAACCTGATCCGACGCTCACGCGGGCGCAACCTTCAGCAACTTCACCAGCGTCACCAACCTCATCGACAGCATCAACATGCCTCCGAAGAAGAAGGCTTCGGAGGTCGGAGGCCCGTCTGCGTCGCTCCCACCGCCACCTGAACCCACGGTTGGTGGGGTAGACGCCGGCGGGAGGGTGGTCGCCGGTGAGGAAACCCACGGCGCCACCAAGTCCAAGGACAAGACGGACGACCGAGCGAACTCCAAGGCTTCGGCGTCCGTTCACGCACCACGTTCCTCTCAGCAGGTGCCAGACCAGCAGCGCCGTGGTACAGGAGGTACCATACGCTTGCTGGGACAAGGACAAACCGGAGGATCGCGGGATGCTCAAGGCCATCGTCCTGGAACGAGCAAGGCGCGGTCGCCGGGGCGAGAAACTGCTCCTTCTAATCCTGTTAGAAGTCCGAGCATATCTCGCTCCTCGCACCGCTCGCCGCCGCTCCCCTCCTCTCCAGCAGAAGCTCTAGCAAGAGCACAGCTGCTCCTCGATTTCCCTCCAGCGGCAGACAAGGCCGAAGACTGGAGGGCGACGATCCAGAGCCTCATCGCCTTCGCCAACAACGACACGCCGCGGCAGCCGGCAACGTCGCGGCCGCGGCAAGTCGACCAGACGAGGGCCGATGGAGACAAAACCGCCGGGGGTGCAACTACCGTGCACTCCCCGCCGCGGAAGCAGAAGACGCCACCCCGCCAGATCAACGTCGACGACGACTCCACGGCGTCGTCGGATCCGCGGGCTCGTCGTGACCAGCGCCAAGTCCTCGACGACAGGCGGCAAGAGGACGCTCGAACTCGCATCGAGCGTCGAAGAGAAGCCAGACGACAATCAGATCTGCGCGCTGGAACGCTGTCGACGCGCACGCGCCCGGTGAACCAGGCGACTTGCCGTACGCGGTAGGTTGCCCTGCGTTCACCCGTGAGCTGCGGCAAGTCCAGTGGCCCAGCATGAAGAATTTCAAGCCCGACGTACCCGAGAAGTACGACGGCAAGACACACCCCTCGGAGTTCCTCAGCATCTACACCATCGCGGTGCAGGCTGCCGGGGGACGCGACAAGAAGATCCTAGCCAACTACTTCCCGCTAGTGCTTAAGCCAAACGTCCGATCTTGGCTTATGCACTTGCGGGAGAACTCCATCTCTTCGTGGGCGGATTTGTGCCACCAGTTTGTTGGCGCCTTCACGGGCGGCCACAAACCCCACGGCCAGGAGAGCGATCTCCACATCCTCGCCCAGAAGGAGGGAGAGTCCCTGCGCAAATATATCCAAAGATTCAGCCGCGTCCAGCACAACATTCCCGACGTCCACCCTGCCGCGGTTATCAGCGCGTTCCACCAGAACGTGCGTAACCGTCGGATGAGGGAGGAGATGGCCATGACTAAGATCCGGGATGTCAGCGAGCTTTACGCTCTGGCTGACAAGTGCGCGCGCGCTGAAGAGGGGAGGAGACTCCCCGGAGAGGATACCGGCGCAGGAGGAAGCGGCAGTGAGGATACCGCCTCGGCAAGGAAAAACCGGCGACGGAATAGCAAAAAGAAGAAGAGCAAGGAGGTGCTGGTTGTTGAGCAGTCCGGCAAGGAGGCTCCCGCCAAGAAGGCACAGGCTGGCGGGTCCGGCAAGGAGCCTGCCCCTGTAGCGGCAGCCGACAAGCAGGACGGCTCCGACAAGCAGTACTGCAAGATCCACCGCACCAAGGGCCACGATCTTCAGAACTGCAAAAGAGTCGAGTACCTCGTAGAGCAGCAGAAGGCTGAATATGAGCGTCGCGACAAGGAGAAGGCCCAAGGAAGCGGAGGAGAACCAAGCAAGAAGCGGTCGTTCAATGGCCGGGAAGGACGCCGCGGCAAGGCCAAGCAGCGGCAAGGTGACAGACCTCCCCGGGGCCGCGACAAGGATGATGAAGAAGACGATGACGACGACATGGAAGAAGGAGACAACATCGAGCAGGAGTTCCAGAAGGCCACAGAGGTTCTGTGTGTCGACGGGGGTGCCTCTCTACACACTTCCCACCGCCAACTCAAGCAGTGGGTGCGGGAAGTGAACGCAGCTGAGCCGCCCATCGAGTCGCGCAGGCTGCTGAAGTGGTCCGGCACGCCCATTATCTTTGACCTTGAGGACCACCCTGACCGCACAACTGCGGTCGGGTGCTTGCCAATGTTGGTCTCACCAACTATCCGCAACCTCAAGGTCACCAAGATGTTGGTTGACGGCGGGGCCGGCCTGAACTTGATCTCCTCAGCTGTGATCAAGAAGCTACAGATCCCCGACAGCGAGCTCGAGGAAACCGGGTCGTTCCAAGGGATCAACCCGGGAAGGAGCAAGCCGAAGGGGAAGATTACGCTGCCCGTGACCTTTGGCGGGGAGCTCAACTTCAGGACGGAGAGGATCACATTTGATGTTGCTGATATCCCATTGCCATACAATGGGATACTTGGCCGTCCTGCCCTCGCCAAGTTCATGGCAGCTTCCCACTATGCATACAACGTACTCAAGATGCCGGGGCCGATAAGCGTCATCTCTGTCCCTGGCGACAAGAAGGACGCACTTATCTGCGCCGACAAGATCTACCGGGATGCAGCAGCCGCAGCACAAAGCAACACACTTGCCGCTGAAGCTCCCGGGGGGAAGAACAAGACCAAGTCCGGCAAGAGCTCTGGGGCCCACTCCGGCAAACGCACCTCTTCGGAGTGCTGCGCTGCCGTCGAGGACGCACCATCGAGCTCCACCGGCAAGTGCAAGAAAGGAATGGCAGCTCCACCGGCAACCAAGAAGGTGTCCGCCAAGGAGGACGGCACTGGTGGTACCTTCACCATCAGTGCTACACTCGACCACAAATAGGAAAGCGCGCTCGTTGCCTTCCTGCGGGCGAATGTCGACGTGTTTGCATGGCAACCGTCTGACATCCCCGGCGTTCCCAGGAAGGTAATGGAGCACAAGCTTGCTGTTTGTCCTCACGCGCGGCCCGTCAAACAGAAGGTCAGGAAGCAAGCCGTGGAGCGCCAAGAGTTCATAGCTGAAGAGATAAAGAAGCTAGAAGCAGCGGGCCTGGTTAGAGGCGTAATACATCCCGCGTGGTTGGCCAATCCAGTTGTCGTGCGAAAGGCTAATGGAAAGTGGAGACTTTGTATAGACTTCACCGACGTGAACAAAGCTTGTCCCAAGGATCCCTTTCCCTTACCGCGCATCGACCAAATTGTTGACTCCACAGCTGGATGTGAGTTGCTCTCATTCCTTGATGCATACTCAGGTTACCACCAGATATTCATGGCCAAGGAAGATGAAGAGAAGACTGCATTCATTACTCCATGCGGCACATATTGCTTCGTACGCATGCCCTTTGGATTGAAGAATGCAGGCTCCACATTTGCGAGGGTGGTGCACACTGCTTTTGAGCCACAGATCCACAGAAATATAGAGGCCTACATGGATGATATAGTGGTCAAGAGCAAGAGCAAAGATACCCTGATACAGGATTTAGAGGAAACCTTTGAGAATTTGCGCAAGATCCAGCTCAAATTGAACCCCGAGAAGTGCGTCTTCGGAGTCCCCTCCGGCAAGCTTCTCGGGTTCTTTGTGTCCCAGAGGGGGATTGAAGCCAATCCCGACAAGATAAAAGCCATCGAGCAGATTGAAGCCCCAAGGCGCGTCAAGGACGTAAGAAGACTTGCTGGTTGTGTGGCTGCCCTCAGCAGGTTCATTTCAAAGTCTGCAGAGCGCGCCCTGCCTTTCTTCAAAATTTTGAAAAAGGCAGGTCCTATGAAATGGACTCCGGAAGCGGAGGCAGCGCTGCAAGACTTGAAAGGATACCTGTCCTCCACTCCGGTACTTGTCGCACCTAGACCACAAGAGAAGTTGCTGTTGTACCTAGCGGCAACCAATCAAGTGGTTAGTGCTGCGTTAGTAGCGGAGAGGGAGGCGGATGAGGAACCCACATCCCCGGCAAGCGAATCCAGCGACAAGCAGAGGGCTTCCCCGACAAGCTCTGGCCCCGACAAGGACAAGTCTGCGCAGGAGCAAGGAGAAGTAAGAAGGAAGATGGTGCAGCGCCCAGTGTATTTCGTAAGTTCCCTTCTGCAGGGGGCTAGGTCAAGATACTCTGGGGTGCAGAAGTTGCTGTTCGGCCTCCTCATGGCCTCAAGGAAGCTGCGCCATTACTTCCAAGCACACGAGATAACGGTGGTCACTCGCTTTCCGTTGAAGAGGATATTGCAGAATCCCGAAGCAACAGGCAGGATCGTCGAGTGGGCACTGGAGCTGTCAAGCTTTGGTCTCAAGTTCGAGAGTACTTCAACCATACAGAGCAGAGCTTTGGCAGAATTCATAGCAGAATGGACCCCAACGCCAGATGAAGAAGCCCCAGAGACAAGCGTCCCCGTCCAAGAAGCAAGCAACGAATGGATAATGTACTTTGATGGTGCTTTTTCGCTGCAAGGCGCCGGTGCCGGCGTGGTACTCATAGCGCCCACCGGAGAGCACCTCAAGTATGTTGTCTAGATGCACTTCCCCAAGGAGCAAGCGACAAACAATACTGTTGAGTATGAAGGTTTGCTTGCCGGCCTCAGAATCGCGGCCGAGCTTGGGATCAAGAAATTGATTGTGCGGGGAGATTCGCAGTTGGTGGTCCGTCAAGTGAATAAGAGTTACCAGAGCCCTTTGATGGAAGCTTATGTTGATGAAGTGAGGAAGCTTGAAGAACACTTTGAGGGCCTGCAAATGGAGCACGTCCCAAGAGCTCAGAATGATATTGCAGATGGCCTCTCAAAGTGTGCTGCAATGAAGTTACCTGTGGAACCAGGGACCTTCGTGCTCAAGTTAACTCAGCCATCCGTTACACCATCACTTGGGCAAAACAAGAAGAGAAAGTTGGTCTCCGGCGACTACTTGCCGGCGGATCTTCCCGAAGCCACCAAGGTCCCCAAGATTAGCAATCAAGATGCTGAGGAACAGTTTGCTCCTGCAGATCCAAAGGTCTGTGCAGTTGAAGCAGGCGTTCCCGACAAGCCTTGCCCCGGCAGGCTTGCCGGGGGACCATCAGCTCCGGCAGAGCCGCAGGTTCTTGCCGTAGAAGCTGAGGTTCCCACAGCAGCCCTCATGCCTTTAGTCCTTGTTGTTGAGCCTCAGGCTCCGGCATGGGCACAACAAATCGTCCGTTTTCTGCAAACTGGAGAACTTCCCGATGAGCCAGAAGAGATAGAAAGGATTACCAGGCAGTCAAGTATGTACCAGTTCGTTGGCAATGAACTGTACAGAAGAAGACTCAATGGTGTCAGGTTGAAGTGCATTTCCAGGGAAGATGGGCAGAAGCTGTTGGCAGAGATACATGGAGGCATATGTGGCCACCACATTGGCGCAAGGGCACTTGCCGGGAAAGCGTTCCGGCAAGGGTTCTTCTGGCCAGAAGCCCTCCAAGATGCAACTGCACAAGTAACCAAGTGTGAAGCGTGCCAGTTCCATGCCAAGCAAATTCACCAGCCAGCTCAAGCTCTCCAGACGATCCCTTTGTCCTGGCCCTTCTCGGTCTGGGGGCTCGACATCCTCGGCCCCTTTCCCCGCGTAGTCGGGGGCTTTGAGTACTTGTACATAGCAATCGACAAGTTCACAAAGTGGCCAGAAGTGGAACCGGTGAGAAAGGTGACCGCACAGTCAGCAGTCAGGTTCTTCAGATCGATTGTTTGCCGTTTCGGAATCCCTAACAAGATCATCACCGACAACGGCACACAATTCACAAGTCGCACCTTCATGCAGTACGTCCAAGACCTTGACGCCAAGGTCTGCTTTGCTTCTGTTGCTCACCCGAGGAGCAATGGTCAAGCGGAAAGGGCCAATGCTGAAGTGCTGCGCGGACTCAAGACAAGAACCTTCGACAGGCTGCACAAGTGCGGAAGAAACTGGATAGAGGAGTTGCCGGCGGCTCTTTGGTCAATCAGGACGACACCAAATCGAGCCACCGGACAGACACCCTTTGCTCTTATCTATGGAGCAGAGGCAGTTCTCCCCACGGAACTCGTATACGGATCTCCTCGAGTGCTCGCTTATGATGAGCTCGAGCAAGAGCAACTGCGACAAGATGACGCATTGCTCCTTGAGGAGGAACGTCTCCAGGCTGCTGTACGAGCTGCTCGATACCAGCAAGCCTTGCGTCGCTATCATAGCCGCAAGGTCAAGGCCAGGAGTCTCGAGGAAGGCGACCTTGTTCTTCGGCGTGTTCAGTCTGCCAAGAATTCCAACAAGTTGACGCCGAAGTGGGAAGGCCCTTATCGGGGAGACAAGTCACAAGGCCCGGCGCTGTCCGCCTTGAGACCGAAGAAGGCTTACCGGTGAGCAACTCCTGGAACATAGAGCATCTTCGCAAGTTTCACCCATAAGGCGCGGTTGCCGTGATCCGCTCCGGCAACCACCTTTTGTACAAGTCTTGCCCCTGTTGCATGTAAACCTTTGTACAAAGCCGGGCGCAGACCCCGTGCATCGGTAAAGCTTTTGTGCTTCACACTATTTGTCATTACCATACTTTTCTTTGTTATTTGCATGCATCATCTGACACCTAGTGCAACGCACATCCCCGGTAAGTATTAGCAAGCCGTAAGGCCCTATACTTGTTTTTCCTCCTCTTTTTCTTTCCCTCTTAAGCAGAAGGAGTATTCCTCGCGCACAAGTTTGCCGGGGGGGAAGGAGATGGAGGTATGAACCAAGTATTGTTCAAGAAAGAGAAGCCTTGTCGGGGAGCAAACAATCTATGAAAGCTAAGTTACCAGAATTTGAGCAGTTCAAATTTTTAAATTTTTAGTTGTCTTCCTTGAACAACCACACTTTGTATGGAAAACCTGTGCGCGGAGGAACCTACCCGTGGCTAGCCGCACCCTTACTTTGCTTCGAGCACGCTCAACGGCTTAAGTGAGCTACGACAAGTGTCGCGCCCTTATCTCGTTTTCGAGTTCGCTCAGCAAGCTAAGTGTGCTGCGACTAGCTACGGCAAGGTTTCTTGCCGGCAAGGCCTTTGCCAGCAGGCTGCTAAGAGTCCAGCACTCAGCGCTCGCGGCAAGGGTCCTTTGCCGGCGAGTTCCCTAAACGCGTAGGGTGGAATGCATACAAAGTGAAGGGACCAAAACAAGGGAGATAACACTGCATTGGTTGCTCAAAATAGGATTGTATATTACAAAGATAACTTGCCGCAATACTAATAGATTCTTGTCCGTAACACGCTTTGCAGCGGCAAAGGAAGCAGAAAGAAAGGAATCTAATCGACGCGATCGCCTTCACGCCTCGTGATCTTGCCCACCTTGGCGACGATATGGGCAACCTGCGCCTTCAACGCCTCCTGATCAGCTTCGGGCGGCAAGGTGCGGAGCACGTTGACGAGGTTGATGCCGGGGTTGCGGAAGACGATCTTCGACAAGACCCGCTCCATGGTGCCCATGCAGAGCCGACGCGTCTCGTCGGCCAGCTGCGCGGGGATCTTCTCCCGCAGCCGCGCAAGTGCCGGCGCAATTCCCCTGAAGAACAGACTCAACTTGGCGCTGTGGGGGAGACTCTCGTCCGGGGAGTACACGAGATGCTCCGCCCTCAGCGCCACCATCTCCTTGTCAATATTGGCAGCGGAGGTGACCAGCTCGTCAGTCCACTGCTCCACTGCCCGGTTGAAGTTGTTCGCCGAGACGGCGGCGCTCTCCACCAAGTTCCTTTCCTTGCGGAGTTCGTCCTTCAGTTTCGTCTCGCGGTCCCGGGCGGCGTCGAGCGAGTTAGTCAGGGTGGAGACCTTCAGCTCTAAATCAGCAATGGAGTCCTTGGCGGCAGTGAGTTCCTGGCCCTTATCGGAGAGGCGTTCCTGCAAATCCGAATTGGTATGGGCGTCCTTCTCCCGCTCCAAGTTGAGCGCGGTGACTCTGTCTTCGCTCGCCTTCAGGAACAACTCCAGCTGTGCCACCTTGGCCTCCAGATCCTTCTTGGCAGTCTCCGCGGCAGCGGCAGCATCCTTCGCCTCCTTCAAGGCCCCGCCGATGGCCTGCTCCCGGGCGGTAAGGTCGTCCTCGTGGGCGTCGAGGTCGACCTTCCGCTGGTTGAGTGCCCCTTCCCGCTGAGACAACTCCTCGGCGGCCAACCGCTGCTGCTCCTCGACCTCAGCCTTCTCAAGGAGGAAGGCTTGCTGCGCCCCGGCAAGCTCTTCACGCTTCTCCGCCAAGTTGCGGAGGGCCGCCTGGTTGGCGGCGCGGAGCTCTGCGGCGCGCTTCTCCAAGTCGGCTCAAGCCTTGGCGGCGAGAGCCTCCCTAGACTCCAACTTCGCCTGCCTGGCCCGGTACAGAGCCAGGAGCCGACGAAGGAGTCCCTCCTCTTCGGGCTCCTCGCTGTCGCCGGGTGCTTCAACGATCTTCAAGCCGGCGGAGGCGAGGACCTCTCCGTCAAAGGTCTCTCCCTCCGCAGCTGCTCGAGACGAGGACGCCCACGGGACTTGTATGAAAACCCCGTTGGCGGCCTTCAAGTAGACACCCGACCGCTCCACGGAGGCGGAAGGGTCGGTGGCCGGTGCAGCGTCCGGCGCTCCCGCAGCCTCCGGGCCAGCGGTATGGTCGCCGGTCCCTTCCCCAGCCGCGGCATCGGCGGTCGGGGCGGTCTCCTCGACGACTGGCTCACGAGCTCCAGTCGTTCCCTCGGCGGTAGTGGCGTTGCCGCCGTCGCCGTGCACCTCCTCCTCAGCGGTGGCCTCCGTTTCCATCCGCTCTGGGGCAGGACGATCTAACAGAAGAAAAAGAAAAGAAAGAGTCAAGCAAATATCCAAAAAAAAGGCGAATCCAAGAAGAAGAAGTTGCAAAGCTTACATTCGCGGATCTCTTCGACGACAGGGTCCCTCGCCGGGGAATTCTCCCTTGGCGGCGGAGTAGTGGCCCCTGCTGGCGGAGGGCCGCCCGCGCCCTCTCTTGGCGGGGTGCTCACCCTTGTCGGGCTGCTCACCCTTGGCGGGGTACTCGCCCTTGGCGGAGTGCCCGTCCTTGGCGGAGCGTTCTCCCTTGCCGGGGAGTTCACCCTTGGCGGGGAGGGTGGAGCAAGTAGCTCGTCGGGGGCGATCTCCTGGCGCTCCTGCGGCTGCGGCTCCACTTCTGCATAAGACAACAAGACATCAAATAAGGATGATAACCTCAAGCGCACCCATCAAGCAGAAAGGTAAATACCAGACTTACGCTGGGGGCTGCGCTGGGGGCTCCTCCTCGGAGCAGCAGGCTGATCCGGCAAGCTCGTCGCCAGCGCGTCGCTTGTCGCCACGACGGGCTCGTCGTCCTCAACATTGACCACGGGGATCTTGGCCCTCTTCGCCATCCGCTGGGTCAAGGTCCTGCGAAGCAAAACAAAAGCAAGATCAGAACCAAACGAGGAAAATCAAGACGAAATCGAAGAAACTAAAAGAATTGCAAGTGCTTACTCCTCTCCCTCTTCGTCGGAGCTGAGGGCGGAGAAGTCAAACTACGCCTGAGGTGCTCCCGCGCAAGGAGCTGGAAGAGAAGGTTCCCTCGGGCGCTTGGTGGTCTCCGGGGCTGCGGGCTGTGAAGACCCATCCCCCGTCGTCGCCGAGGACCGAGGGGCAGAAGGAGCACCCGTTCCGCTCCGGGAAGATCCCCCTCCGCTTGACGCTCGAGCACGGGGCGCCTCCTTGACGACTTCGCTCGTCCTGGTGGCGCGCGTCGCACGGCGCGCCGGCTGCTGCTGAGCCGCCTGTGGCCTCGCCGTCTCGGTTGCCTTGCGGAGGCGCTTCTTCGGTTGCTGCGGGGGGCTTGGCGGGGGCGGAGAGTTCTCCGAGGACGAAGAGGCATCGTCATCAAGATTCAGAGATCCACCGGAGTCTTCATCGGAGTCTCCAGCCTCGGCGTCCTCCTCCTCCTCGGCAGGCCCGCTGGACTCAGTGCCATGCCCGGCGGCCTCGCTCCCCCCGGCAACCTCGCTCGTCCTGGCAAGCTTCACGGAAGGCTCCCCGGAAAACTCCTCGGGCGCAATCTTCAGCAGCTTGAGGATTTCCGCCTCCTCTGCTTGACTCACTGCGTCCGCGGCCTCCACCTCGTCCACAGTGTATCCAAAATCGCCCGCAGCCGCAGCTGCGGCGGCCTCCTCCATCCTGGAGGCGATGTAAGCTATATCCCGGCCAGTAGTTTCCCGGGTGAGGCCCTTATTCTCCTCGGAGTTGCGGGGCTTCTCGACCAAGTTGTCGAAGAAGGTCAGCACGGTCTCCGATGGAGGCTCCAGCCAAGTGGGGACGACACCATGGGAGTCGCACTCTGGCATCATCGCGCGTATGGAATCGCGGGCAGTGCTGTTGCATAGCGGCACCACTCCCCGGGAAGGTCTGAACCACTCCGGGTGGGCGGGGTCATGCTTGAAGAGCTCCTTGACCATCCCCTTCAACTCCAAGACGGTGAAGTTGTAGTTCAATCCAGGGCGCAGCCTCATGATGTCCGCCGCATTGCCGAATTCCCAGGCAGGCCTCTTCCTTTCCTGTAAAGGGGCGATGCGGCGGCGGAGGAAATCTGCTCCAACTTCTCCAACAGTCAAATTGGCGACCCAGAGACGAATGATCCTAATGAGGGCGATCTGAAGCTTGCTGTCCTCCGGGGCCAATTCACTCCAATCCCTGCCGCGCACTATGGCAGTCATGCGCGGCGAGGTAAAGGGCTCGGCCTTATCTTCTAGCACCCAGCACCAATCAGCTCTCCACTCCTCCCACTTCCCGCGGAGCTCTCCCTTCAGGTACGAATCCTTCTTGTTCAGCCTGAAGATCCAGGAGATGCCGCCGGAGAGGGGAGCGCCGGACTCTACTCTAGGCATAAAGAAGTGGCGGAAAAGAGCTACATTTGGATGAACCCCAACATAGTTTTCGCACAGATGTGCGAAAACGGCCATCGTAAGGATGGCGTTGGGGGTGAAATCTAGGAGGTGGAGGCCGTACGTGTTCATTACATCGCAGAAGAACTTCGAGTACGGAGGGCACAAACCACAGTGGAAGAATGCGGCAAAGAAAAAGTACCCGCCGGGGAACATGTCGACGGCGATGGCGGGGAGGACTCTGGTGCGGGGATGAGCTTTGGTCTCCCTCGCCCAGAACAAATAGTATTTGTCCCGCAGCTCCCTCGGACCAAGCCTTGGCGCGAAGACCACGCACTTCTTCCGCAGGGCAGCCAGCTTCGCCGCCTGCTCGGACTTCTCCTTCTTCGTCTTGTCACCCTTCGGGGCCATGGCGGGGATGGCGGGAAGGACGACGGCGCTGCAGACGCTGCGGACGGCGGAGGAGGGAGTGGAGTTGGGCTCTCTGTCGACCTTTGGGAGGCGGAGGGCGACGGGGGTTTCTGGAGAATCAAGGCGCAGTGAAGACGATGGAGGGAACTGCCCCTGCTTCCTCTGCTTTTAAGGGGGAAGTGGGGGACGTTCCGCATTTTCCATTAAAGAACAGGCCACGATCTCTCCCACGACGCCGCAATCGACGCGTGCCGTTAGGGAGGGATGCGGCGGATACGGAAGGGGATACGGCTTGCCGTGGGCCGCGCGTGCGCGTGCACTGTCTTGGGCCTGGCCCAACAGCGCTCGGCACCGTGTGTGGCCCAGGCCCGGGGGCTCTTGTCGGTGTACTAAGATAGGGGTACCTTAGTACCCCAACTTGTGCACGGGCGGTAGCAGCTTCCCGTGGCAGGGCTTACCACGTGCTCGCCAAGAACCTTTCTGGTCCCTATGAAGCCATTCAAGAACAAAGTATACAAGTCAGAAGATCAAGGCCCCGGCAAGAGGAGCTTGCCGGGAAGGCCGCACCAGGCTCAAGGTTATCACTTTAGCACAAGACCCTGGCAAGAGGAGCTTGCCAGGAAGGCCAAGGAATACATATCTCAAGAGATGTCTCGGCGCATCATGCGCCTCGGCAGGACCCGGAGAGCGACAAGCTTCCGGGCCCGGCAAGATCACGACCCCGGCAAGGTGCTTGCCGGGGAAACCTACGTTGTGTGCCCGCGCTCCAGCTCGTCTGCCCACGCGTCGCCCCGGGGCCCTTCCAGGGGCACATGGCGGACGGCTGTGCAGCCTGGGGGACACGGTGGCAAGCCACGGTGACGAGGCTACCGCCGTGGCGAACGGAGAAGCATGGACGGACGCTTTTGGGGGCGACGGCGACGGGCATTTAATGCCCTTGTCCCCCACTGTCAAAGTTAGGTGAAGACCACTGTTCATCCACTGTTCATGCACTATTCACGCACTGTTACAACTACCACCAAATTTACACTTTTACCCTCCTCTACGTTGACACCTGTCGAAGACCCCTTTGAGCTATAAAAGGAGGCCCATGCACAACGTAGAGGAGGTTCGATTCGAAACCTAGACAACTCTCTCGCTCGGTGTAGCTAGCACTGTAGATCTTCAAGCTCCCGAGCCCAAGAACTCAATCCGACCTAAGCAGGAGTAGGGTTTTACGCGTCAGCGCGGCCCGAACCTGGGTAAAACTGCCCGCGTGTGCCCCTCGATCTGCTCTTCGTGCTCCCTCCGCTCCCTTACCGCAACGTAGAAGGGGCTCCGGTCCCATAGGTGCTCGTGGGAGGACAGTTTCCCCCGACAAAACCCCATAAAGATAATCTAGTGCAGTCAACTCACTAGCAATAGGTTCAACATAATTGGATCTCTTAAAGAGGTTAGCAAGTGGATGAGGATCCATTCTTTAGCAAGCGAAGATGCAAGCTAATTTAGGGCACATAGCACACAAGAAAATGAGAGGCAAGCGAACGGTAAACACACGGCAGAAGAAGGGCAAATAAAACGGCAAGGGTGAAGTGGGGGAGAGGAAAACGAGAGGCAAAAAATGTAATGCGAAGGATAAGGGTTTGTGATAGGTACTTGGTATATGACTTTTGTGTAAGCCTCCCCGGCAACAGCGCCAAAAATTCTTCTTGCTACCTCTTGAGCTTGCGTTGTATTCCCTCGAAGAGGAAAGGGAGATGCAGCACAGTAGCGTAAGTATTTCCCCCAGTTTTTGAGAACCAAGGTATCAATCCAGTAGGAGACCACGCGCCAGTCCCTCGCACCTGCATAAACAAATAAGAACTTTGCAGCCAATGCGATAAGGGGTTGTCAATCCCTTTACGGTCACTTACGAGAGTGAGATCTGATAGAGATGATAAGATAATATTTTTGGTATTTTTGATATAGAAACAAAAAGTAAAGAAAACAAATAAATAACGACGACAAAAATTGGCTAGTTGAAGGGAAAGTAATATGATAAAGATAGACCTGGGGGCCATAGTTTTCTCTAGTGGCTTCTCTCATGATAGCGGTATTCTATGGCGGGTAAACAAATTACTGTCGAGCAATTGATAGAAAAGCGAATAATTATGAGACTATCTAGGCATGATCATTGTATATAGGCATCACGTCCAAGACAAGTAGATCGACTCCTGCCTGCATCTACTACTATTACTCCACACATCGACCGCTATCCAGCATGCATCTAGTGTATTGAGTTCATACGAACAGAGTAACGCCTTAAGAAAGATGACATGATGTAGAGGGATAAACTCAAGAAATATGATGAAAACCCCATCTTTTTATCCTCGATGGCAACAATACAATACGTGCCTTGCTGCCCCTACTGTCACTGGGAAAGGACACCGCAAGATTGAACCCAAAGCCAAGCACTTCTCCCATTGCAAAAACTATAGATCTAGTAGGCCAAACCAAACCAATAATTCGAAGAGACTTGCAAGGATATTATGAGCACACATAAAAAGTTCAGAGAAGAACCAAATATCTTTCATAGATAACCTTGATCATAAACTCACAATTCATCGGATCTCGACAAACACACCGCAAAAAGAGATTACATCGAATAGATCTCCTCGAAGACCGAGGAGAACTTTGTATTGAGATCCAGAGAGAGAGAGAAGAAGTCATCTAGATACTAGCTATGGACCCGAAGGTCTGAGGTAAACTACTCACAACTCATGGTGAGGGCGATGATGATGATGAAGAAGGCCTCCGTGATGGATCCCCCTCCCGAAAAAGGCTCCAAGATGGGATCTCCATGGGAACAGAAGCTACAGCGGTGGAATTAGGGTTTTCTCTCTGCGTATGGAGTTTCTGGGGTACGTAGGTATATATAGGAAGAAGGGGGCACCGGGGGCCGTGTGGCCCAGCCTCGAGGCAGGGGGCGCACCCTGGTAAGGGGGGCGCGCCTCCCACCCTCGAGGGTTGGCCCTACGTCCCCTGACTTGGTCCCGAAGACTCCCGAGCGTGATTTCCTCCAAAAATATCTCTCGCAAAGGTTTCATTCCGTTCGGACTCCGTTTGATATTCCTTTTCTGCAAAACCCTGAAATAGGCAAAAAAACAACAATCTAGACTAGGCCTTTGGGTTAGTAGGTTAGTCCCAAAAATGATATAAAAGTGAATGATAAAGCCCATTAAACATCCAAGACTTCATAAATAATAGCATGGAATAATAAAAAATTATAATACGTTGGAGACGTATCACCCCCCTTCCCATGGTGCGTCCCCCTGCCTTGTGGGTCCCCCGAGCGTCCCCCGGTGCCCTACTTCCTCCTATATAAGTCTACGTACCACGAAACTTTTGACAACAGAGAGAATACCCTAATTCCACCGATGTAACCTTCTATTTCCCGTGAGATCCCATCTTGGAGCCTGTTCCGGAGCTCCACCAGAGGGGGATCCATCACGGAGTTCTTCATCATCATCATCATCGCCCTCACCATGAGTTGTGAGTAGTTTACCATAGACCTTCGGGTCCATAGCTAGTATCTAGATGGCTTCTTCTCTCTCTCTCTGGATCTCAATACAAAGTTCTCCTCGGTCTTCAAGGAGATCTATTCGATGTAATCTCTTTTTGCGGTGTGTTTGTCGAGATCCGATGAATTGTGAGTTTATGATCAAGATTATCTATGAAAGATATTTGGTTCTTCTCTGAACTTTTTATGTGTGCTCATAATATCCTTGCAAGTCTCTTCGAATTATTGGTTTGGTTTGGCCTACTAGATCTGTAGTTCTTGCAATGGGAGAAGTGCTTGGCTTTGGGTTCAATCTTGTGGTGTCCTTTCCCAGTAACAGTAGGGGCAGCAAGGCACGTATTGTATTGTTTCCATCGAGGATAAAAAGATGGGGTCTATATCATATTGCTTGAGTTTATCCCTCAACATCATGTCATCTTGCTTAAGGCGTTACTCTGTTCTTATGAACTCAATACACTAGATGCATGCTGGATAGCGGTCGATGTGTGGAGTAATAGTAGTAGATGCATGGAGGAGTCTGTCTACTTGTCTCGGACGTGATGCCTATATACAATGATCATGCCTAGATAGTCTCATAATTATTTGCTTTTCCATCAATTGCTTGACAGTAATTTGTTTACCCACCATAGAATATCACTATCATGAGAGAGCCACTAGAAACACTATGGCCCCCGGGTCTATTCTCAACATATCAATCTACATCTACTTTACTTTTATCGCTTTTATTTGCTGTTCTTATAAATTAAAAATACCAAAAATATAAAATATCATCTCTATCAGATCTCACTTTCGTAAGTGACCGTAAAGGGATTGACAATCCCTTATCGCGTTGGCTGCGAAGTTCTTATTTGTTTGTGCAGGTGTGAGGGACTCGCGCGTAGTCTCCTACTGGATTGATACCTTGGTTCTCAAAAACTGAGGGAAATACTTACGCTATTGTGTTGCATCTCCCTTTCCCCTTCGAGGGAATACAACGCAAGCTCGAGAAGTAGCAGGAGACTTGTTGTTGAAGTTGTTGTTGTTGGGATATGACTTGGCCTTGTCCTTTCAGATAAGCTTGCCTCCATTGTCTTCTCTTTTCTCATATCGGCTATCCACAACAAAGTGACTCACATTTCCACAATTGTGGCACGTCCTCACTCGTTGCTTGCCCTTGAGGCCACTTGAGTTGTTCTTGTTGAAGTTGGGCCTAGAGTTCTTCTTGTTGCCCCAAATTTGCTGAGACGCTAGAGCCATATGCTCATGATAAGCATATTTTGTGTCCTTGGGGCAACTCTCATCTTCATCCCCTTCATCCTCACCTTCCACACAAGCCTTGGCCTTCAAAGCAAGGTTGGGCTTGTTTGATCGTTGAGCTCGCAACACCGCATTGTTAGCGGTCTTATCCAAGATCCTCATTGCAACGAACTCATCCAGCACTTCGCTTGAGGACAAAGTGTGGAAGTCCGGTCGTTGGCGGATGACGGAGGACATGGCCTTGTGATAGGGCATCATGGCCTTGAGAAACTTGCGCTTGATCCAATTTTCATCCGTGTCCTTGCTCCCATGATCTCGAAGAGAAATCGCAAGAGTGGTTAATCTCCGATAAAGTTCACGGGGATCTTCATCTTCGATCATGGGAAACTCATCGGCTTCATCTTGCACGACTTCATAATTTGAGCGTTCAATGCTTGCGCTTCCCTTGTACAAGGAACCAACATGCTCCCATGCTTCCTTGGCCGCGGAGAAGGGTCGAAGATGTGCAATGTCTTCGGGAGGGATAGCTTCTTGAAGTATGCAAAGAACAGACTCGTTGAATTGATGATCCGCAGCTTCTCTTGGAGTCAAGTTGTAAGGATCATGCGGGTATAAACCTTGCTCAATGATTCTCCAAAGATTAGTAGAACAATGATTTAAATGACGTTTAAAGCGAAATGTCCAAGTGGCAAAATCATATTTTTTTCACAAACTTAGGTGGAGGACCAATCGAATTTAAATGCGGAGTAGGAACGAGTCCTCCATAATTTGCAGGAGGCGCGGAGTGAGCAAAGATCCCACTCCCATTCTTAGTCACCGGGACTTGCTCACTACTAGCTTCTCCCTTGTCGGGAATAGCATGTGACACATTGGTAGTGGGACAAACCACTTCCAACGATGCGGTGGGTAATTTAAGTCCCACAAGAAATTCCTTGAACATGCCTTTGACATCGGTTGCATGTGAGTCTTTCAATGTGTTTATAGCCACATTGAACTCCTCACGAGACACCGAGGTTCCCCCATCGGACGTAGGCAAGGACGGAGTTCCACCGGAGTGTTCCTCCTTCGCGACTACGTTGTCACCCATACTCATTGGACGGTAAAGTCCTTAATAAAGATACGAGGCTCTGATACCAATTGAAAGGATTGATATGGTTGACTAGAGGGGGGTGAATAGGCAACTAACAATTTTAGATTTTTTGACAAAATTAAACTTAGGAACAAAATAGGTTGTCTGGATATGCAACTAGGTGAGCAACCTATATGATGCAACAAAGATGAGTAAGCAAGCAAGTACAATAAACTAACACACTAAAACTTGGACAAGCAAAGGGTAGAGATAACCAAAAGTGGAGCCGGTGAAGACGAGGATGTGTTATAGAAGTTCCTTCCCCTTGAGGGGAAGTACGTCTCCGTTGGAGCGGTGTGGAGGCACAATGCTCCCCAAGAAGCCACTAGGGCCACCGTATTCTCCTCACGCCCTCACACAATGCGAGATGCCATGATTCCACTATTGGTGCCCTTGAAGGCGGCGACCGAACCTTTACAAACAAGGTTGGGGCTCTCTGCACAACTGAATTAGAGGCTCCCAACAAAACCACGGAGCTTCACCACAGTGGATATGGCTCCAAGGTGACCTCAACCGTCTAGGGTGCTCAAACACCCAAGAGTAACAAGATTCGCAATGGATTAGTGGGGGAATCAAATTTCTCTTGGTGGAAGTGTAGATCTGGGCCTTGTCAAGCAATCCCTAGAAAGTCAACAAGTTTGATTGGCTAGGGAGAGAGATCGGGCGAAAATGAGCTTTTTGGAGCAACAATGGAGCTTGGGGGAAAAGAGGTAGTTCTTCAAGAGGAGGAAGAACCCTTTATATAGTGCGGGAGAAGAGTGAACTGATACGTCTATTTTGCGTCATGCTTATATGTTGATATTTATTGCATTATGGGTTGTTCTTACATGTTTTGTCACAATACGTATGCCTTTTCTCTCTTATTTTACAAGGTTTACATGAAGAGGGAGAATGCCAGCAGCTAGAATTCTGGGCTGGAAAAGGAGCAAACTCTGGAAACCTATTCTACACAACTCCAAAAGCCCTGAAACTCAACAAAACATCGTTTCAGAAAATATAAAAAATATCTGGTGAAAGAAGTCCACGAGGGGGGCCACCGGCTGTCCACGAGGGTGGGGGGCGCGCCCCCCTTCCCAGGGTGCGCCCCTGCCTCGTGGGTCAGCCGGAAGGCCCCCGATGCCCATCTTATCCTATATGAGGTGTTTTGACCTGGAAAAAATCAGAAGGAGGCTTTCAGGACCAGACGCCGCCGTCTCGAGGCAAAACCGAGGCAGAAACCAATCTAGGGCTCCGGCAGAGCCGTTCTGCCAGGGATACTTCCCTCCGGGAGGGGGAAATCGTCACCGCCGTCATTACCAAAAACTCTCCCATCTTGGGGAGGGCTATCTTCATCAACATCTTCACCAGCACCATCTCCTCTCAAACCCTAGTTCATCTCTTGTATTCTATCTTTGTACCCAAACCTCATATTGGTACCGGTGGGTTGCTAGTAGTGTTGATTACTCCTTGTAGTTGATGCTAGTTGGTTTATTTGTTGGAAGATCATATGTTCAGATCCATTATGCATATTAATACCCCTCTGATTATGAACAATATTATGTCTTGTGAGTAGTTACTTTTGTTCCTGGGGACATGGGAGAAGTCTTGCTATTAGTAGTCATGTGAATTTGGTCTTCGTTCGATATTTTCATGAGATGTATGTTGTCTCTCCTCTAGTGGTGTCATGTGAACGTCGACTACATGACACTTCACCATTATTTGGACCTAGAGGAAGGTTGGGAAGTAATAAGTAGATTATGGGTTGCTAGAGTGACAGAAGCTTAAAACCTAGTTTATGCGTTGCTTCGTAAGGGGCTGATTTGGATCCATATGTTTCAGGCTATGGTTAGGTTTACCTTAATACTTCTTTTGTAGTTGCGGTTTGTCCAAGTAAGGGCAGCACCTAAGCACCGGTCCACCCACATACCAAATTATCAAAGTACCGAACGCGAATCAGATGATCGTGATGAAAACTAGCTTGACGATAATTCCCATGTGTCATCGGGAGCACTTTCCTTTATATAAGAGTTTGTCCAGGCTTGTCCTTTGCTACAAAAAGGATTGGGCCACCTTGCTGCACCTTATTTACTTTTACCTTTTGTTACTTGCTACCAATTACCTTATCACAAAACTATCTGTTACCTATAATTTCAGTGCTTGCAGAAAATACCTTACCGAAAATTGCCTATCATTTCCTTCTGGTCCTCGTTGGGTTCGACACTCTTACTTATCGAAAGGACTACGATAGATCCCCTACACTTGGGGGTCATCAAGACTCTTTTCTAGCGCCATTGCCGGGGAGTGAAGCGCCTTTGGTAAGTTGAATTTGGTAAGGAAAAATTTATATAGTGTGATGAAATTTATTGTCACTCGTTACTATGGCTCAAAATCCTTTGAGGGGCATTTTTGGGGTATCTTCACCCCGACCAGACGAGCAAAAAGTTGCTCCTCAACCTAATGCACCTATTGAAAATGTTTGCTTTGAGATTCCTTCGGGTATGATAGAGAAACTGCTTGAAAATCCCTTTACAGGAGACGGAACACTGCATCCCGATTTACATCTAATCTATGTGGATGAAGTTTGTGGATTGTTTAAGCTTGCAGGTATGCCCGAGGATGTTATCAAGAAGAAGGTACTCCCTTTATCGTTTAAGGGAGATGCATTGACATGGTTTAGGCTATGTGATGATATGGGATCATGGAACTATAATCATTTGAAGTTGGAATTTCATCAGAAGTTCTACCTATGCACCAGGTTCATCGTGATCGTAATTATATTTATAATTTCTGGCCTCGCGAAGGAGAAAGCATCGCTCAAGCTTGGGGGAGGCTTAAGTCAATGTTATATTCATGCCCCAATCATGAGCTCTCAAGAGAAATGATCATTCAAAAATTGTATGCTCGGCTATCCCTTAACAATCGCTCCATGCTCGATACTTCTTGTTCTGGCTCTTTTATGATGAAGGCTATTGAATTCAAATGGGATTTATTGGAAAGAATTAAACGCAACTCTGAATATTGGGATCTCGACGAAGGTAAGGAGTCAGGTATTACCCCTAAGTTTGTTTGTGTTAAAGCTTTTATGGATACCGATGTTTTCCGTGAGTTTAGCACTAAATATGGACTTGACTCTGAGATAGAGCTTCTTTCTGTGAATCTTTTGCTACTCATGGTGATCTCCACAAGGAGAAGTGGTTTAAATATCATCCCCTTATTGAATTAAAAGTAGTTGAACCTATTAAAGTTGAAGAAAAGACTATCACTTATAGCGTTGATCATGTTATTCCTACTGCTTATATTGAGAAACCACCGTTCCCTGTTAGGATAAAGGATCATGCTCAAGCTTCAACTGTAGTTCATAAGAGTAATACTAGAACACCTACACCCTCTGAGAAAATTAAAGTTGAACCTAGTGTTGCTATGGTTAAGGATCTCTTGGTAGAAGATTTAGATGGACATGTTATTTATCTCCAAGAAGAGTCTGCTAGAATAGCCAAACCCAATGCTAGGAATAAACATAAACCTGTAGTAGGCTTGCCTGTTATCTCTGTCAAGATAGGAGATCATTGCTATCATGGTTTATGTGACGTAGGTGCTAGTGCGAGTATTATCCCTTTTGATTTGTATAACGAAATTATGCATGATATTGCACCTGTTGAGTTAGAAGGAATTAATGTTACTATTAAGCTTGCTAATAGAGACACTATTTCACCAGTTGGGATTGTTAGAGATATTGAAGTCTTGTGCGGGAAGGTTAAATACCCTGCTGATTTTCTTATTCTTAGTTCCCCGCAAGATGAATTTTGTTCCATTATATTTGGTAGACCCTTCTTGAATACTGTTAATGCCAAGATAGACTGCGTGAAAGATATTGTTACTGTTGGATTAGGGGATCTGTCTCATGATTTTAACTTTGCTAAATTCCGTAGACAATCCCTTGAAAAGGCACCACCCAATAAGGATCAAATTATTGGTCTTGCTTCTATTGTCGTGCCACCTAATGATCCTTTAGAACAATACTTGCTAGACCATGAAAATGATATGCATATGAACGTGAGAAGGGAGATAGATGAAATATTCCTTAAAGAGGGACCCGTATTGAAAAACAACTTGCATGTTGAAATCCTAGGGGATCCTCCCCTACCCAAGGGTGATCCCGTGTTTGAACTTAAACCTTTACCTGATAATCTTAAATATGTTTATCTTGATGAAAGGAAGATATATCATGTTATTATTAGTGCTAACCTTTCAGAGCAGGAAGAAGAAAAACTATTGAAAACTCTGAAGAAGCACCGAGCTGCTATTGGATATACTCTGGATGATCTTAAGGGCATTAGTCCCACTATATGCCAACACAAGGTAAAATTGCAAGAAAATGCTAAACCAATTATTGATCATCAGCGACAATTAAATCCTAAGATGAAGGAAGTGGTAAGGAAGGAAATACTAAAGCTTCTAGAGGCAGGTATTATCTATCCAGTTGCTGATAGTCAGTGGGTAAGTCCTGTCCATTGTGTCCCTAAGAAAGGAGTTATGATTGTTTTCCCTAATGATAAAGATGAATTGATCCCGAAAAGAATAGTTACAGGCTATAGGATGGTAATTGATTTCCGTAAGTTAAATAAAGCTACTAAGAAAGATCATTACCCCTTGCCATTTATCGATCAAATGCTAGAAAGGTTATCCAAACATACTCATTTCTGCTTTCTAGATGGTTATTCTGGTTTCTCTCAAATACCTGCGTCAAAAGGGGATCAAGAAAAGACCACTTTTACTTGTCCTTTCGATACCTTTGCTTATAGACGCATGCCTTTGGTTTACGTAATGCACCTACTACCTTCCAAAGATGCATGATGGCTATATTCTCTGATTTTTGTGAAAAGATTGTTGAGGTTTTCATGGATGATTTCTCCGTTTACGGAACTTCTTTTGATAATTGCTTAAGCAACATTGATCGAGTTTTGCAGAGATGTGAAGACACTAACCTTGTCTTGAATTGGGAGAAGTGCCACTTTATGGTTAATGAAGGCATTGTCTTGGGACATAAAATTTCGAAAAGAGGTATGGAAGTTGACAAAGGTAAAGTTGATGCTATTGAAAAGATGCCATGCCCTAAGGACATCAAAGGTATACGAAGTTTCCTTGGTCATGCCGGGTTTTATAGGAGGTTCATTAAGGACTTCTCCAAAATCTCCAGGCCTCTGACTAATCTCTTACAAAAAGATATTCCTTTTGTCTTTGATGATGATTGTCTAGAAGCATTTGAAATACTTAAGAAAGCATTGATCTCTGCACCTATTGTCCAGCCTCCTGACTGGAATTTACCCTTTGAGATTATGTGCGATGCTAGTGATTATGCTGTAGGAGCTTTTTTAGGGCAAAGAGTTGATAAGAAATTGAATGTCATCCAATATGCTAGTAAAACTCTAGATAGTGCCCAGAGAAACTATGCCACTACTGAGAAAGAATTTTTAGCAGTTGTATTTGCTTGTGATAAGTTTAGACCCTATATCGTTGATTCTAAAGTAACTATTCACACTGATCATGCTGCTATCAAATACCTTATGGAAAAGAAAGACGCTAAGCCTAGACTTATTAGATGGGTTCTCTTGCTGCAAGAATTTTCCTTGCATATTATTGATAGAAAGGGGGCTGAGAACCCCGTAGCAGACAACTTGTCTAGGTTAGAGAATATACTTGATGACCCACAACCTATTGATGATAGCTTTCCTGATGAACAATTAGCTGTCATAAATACTTCCCGTACTGCTCCACGGTATGCTGATTATGCTAATTATATTGTTGCTAAGTTTATACCTCCTAGCTTCACATACCAGCAAAAGAAAAAGTTCTTTTATGATTTGAGACATTACTTCTGGGATGACCCACATCTTTATAAAGAAGGAGTAGATGGTATTATTATACGTTGTGTACATGAGCATGAATAGGAATAGATCCTACGCAAGTGCCACTCCAAAGCTTATGGAGGACACCATGCGGGAGATAGAACTGCACACAAGGTATTGCAATCCGGTTTTTATTGGCCTACTCTCTTCAAGGATGCACGTAAGTTTGTCTTATCTTGTGATGAATGTCAAAGAATTGGTAATATTAGTAGACGTCAAGAAATGCCTATGAATTATTCACTTGTTATTGAACCATTTGATGTTTGGGGCTTTGATTATATGGGACCGTTTCCTGCCTCTAATGGGTACACACATATTTTAGTTGCCATTGATTACGTTACTAAGTGGGTAGAAGCTATTCCAACTAGTAGTGCTGATCACAACACTTCTATTAAGATGCTTAAAGAAGTTATTTTTCCGAGGTTTGTAGTCCCTAGATATCTAATGACTGATGGTGGTTCACACTTTATTCATGGTGCTTTCCGTAAGATGCTTGCAAAGTATGATGCCAACCATAGAATTTCATCCCCCTATCACCCACAGACTAGTGGTCAAGTAGAACTAAGTAATAGGGAGTTGAAACTAATTTTGCAAAAGACAGTTAATAGGTCTAGGAAGAATTGGTCCAAGAAACTTGATGATGCATTATGGGCCTATAGAACTGCATACAAAAATCCTATGGGCATGTCTCCATATAAGATGGTGTATGGAAAAGCTTGTCACTTACCTCTTGAGCTAGAACATAAGGCATATTGGGCTATTAAAGAGCTCAATTATGATTTCAAACTTGTTGGTGAGAAGAGGCTATTTGATATAGCTGTCTCGATGAATGGAGAACCTAGGCCTATGAGAATGCCAAACTGTTTAAAGAAAAAGTCAAAAGATGCATGACAAAAGGATACAAAAGCGTGAGTTTAACGTAGGTGATTATGTCTTGCTATTCAACTCTCGTTTAAGATTTTTTGCAGGAAAACTTCTCTCCAAGTGGGAAGGACCTTACGTTATCGAGGAGGTCTATCGTTCCGGTGCCATAAAAATCAACAACTTCGAAGGCACAAATCCGAAGGTAGTGAACGGTCAAAGAATCAAACATTATATCTCAGGTAATCCTTTAAATGTTGAAACCAATATCATTGAAACCGTAACCCCATAGGAACACATAAGGGACACTTTCCAGAACGATTCAGCCTCCGAAAAGGAAGAGGTATGTGATACGGTAAGTAAACCGACTCTAAAACAGTTCTAAAGGCAATTTTTCTCTGTTTTGGAATATTTAGAAAAATAGAAAAATAAGAAGTAGTCCGGAGGGGACACGAGGCGTCCACGAGGGTGGAGGGCGCGCCCCCCTTCCCAGGGTGCGCCCCCGTGCCTCGTGGGCACCCCGTGTGCCCCCTGGACTCCGTTTTCTTGTGAGTTACTCCTTTTGGTCGGTAAAAATTCATTATATATACTCCCGAAGGTTTTGACCTCTGTATCACGCAAAAAATCCTCTATTCTTGTTTCGAGCTGTTTTCTGCTAGGGTTTGTGAAGCTAGGCATCATGTTGTCTCCCTCCTCCAACAACGAAGGGAGCGATGCATGGCTAATGAAGATAGATCTGAAGAGGGAAGGACCCGAGAAGATCCACAAGGAGAAGAAGGTCAAGATGGAGGTGGAAGATCCGGCTCCGGCATCGGGAGAAGAAGACACCTCTAAATCCCTTCCTAATCTCTTTACCTCAACTGAGATAGAAGCTTTCAGGATGACTGAGTTAGCTCAGATTCGAAACAAGCATCTCACAAGTGAAAATATTATGTTGAAGGATTACATAGTTGCACTCAAAGGTATTATCCGCAAGCTGGAGGATCTCCTATGCTCGATATATAAGGATCCGTCGTCACTACTTTCAACTCCATCATCACCACCCCCGAAGAAGGAGACATAATCATATGGGTATGGGCACTCCCCTTGGCAACTGCCAAGCTTGGGGGAGTGACCCCAGTATCGTATCACCATCACTCCTATCTTTACCATTTTACTTAGTTCGATACTTTTGGTAGTATCTTGATCTAGTAGAATAAAGTTAGCATGATCTAGTTGTGAGCCTTTGCTTTGTGAGATTTACCCTTTGTAATCGAGTCTGTGAGCTATATAATAAAGATTAGTGTTGAGTCAAGGGCTTGATTTCCTCACTTGGGTCATGATAAAAAGAAAGAAAACATAAAGAGTATCAAAGAGATCATATCGATCTTATGGGAAGTAATGACTTCACATACAAGAGTATGATAAATAAAAGTTGTTGGGAGTTGACAAACATAGTTTTGGTCATCGTTGCAATTAATAGGAAGTAATAAAAGAAGAGAGGCTTCACATACAAAAACACTATCTTGGACATCTTTTATGATTGTGAGCACTCATTAAAGTATGACATGCTAAAGAGTTGATGTTGGACAAGGAAGACAACATAATGGGTTATGTCTTCTTATATCTGAAATAAAGTATATTATCATGGATCATCCAACATGTTGAGCTTGCCTTTCCCCCTCATGCTAGCCAAAACTCCTCGCACTAAGTAGAGATACTACTTGTGCTTCCATACATCCTTAAACCCAGTTTTGCCATGAGAGTCCACCATACCTACCTATGGATTGAGAAAGATCCTTCCAAGTAAGTTGTCATGTTGCAAACTCGCTAAAATATGTATGATTTATTAGTGTGGGAGAAATTAGTTTTATACGATCTTGTGATATGGAAGTAATAAAAGCGACGGACTACATAATAAAGGTCCTTATCACAAGTGGCAATATAAAGCGAAGTTCTTTTATGCTAAGACTTTGTGCATCCAACCATAAAAACACATGACAACCTCTCCTTCCCTCTGCGAAGGGCCTATCTATTATTCCTGTCTTATAAGTGTCAAGGTGAAAATCAACCTTTCCTTTTTACATTTTATCCTTTGGCAAGCACATTGTGTTGGAAAGATCCTGACATATATACCCAGTTGGATGTAAGTTTTCATGATCTATTACTGTTGACATTACCCTTGAGGTAAAAGGTACCATAAGCCCCTATCTTTCTCTGTGTCTGATTAAAACTCCATAAACATAAGTATTGCGTGGGTGCGAGCAATTGTGAAAGACTATATGATAGTTGAGTATGTAGGCTTGCTGAAAAGCTCTCTTATTGACTCTTTCCGATGTTATGATAAATTGCAATTGCTTCAATGACCAAGATCGAAGTTTGTTAGTTTCCAACGAAGTTTATGATTCATACTTGATATTGTGGATGAATTGTTACTTTAGCATAAGAATCATATGGCTATATTTATATAAGTTGCTGTTATGAGAATGATTATGATGCCCTCATGTCCGTATTTTGTTTTTATCGACACCTCTATCTCTAAACATGTGGACATATTTTCCGATATCGGCTTTCGCTTGAGGACAAGCGAGGTCTAAGCTTGGGGGAGTTGATACGTCCATTTTGCATCATGCTTATATGTTGATATTTATTGCATTATGGGCTGTTCTTACATGTTTTGTCACAATACTTATGCCTTTTCTCTCTTATTTTACAAGGTTTACATGAAGAAGGAGAATGCCGGCAGCTGGAATTCTGGGCTGGAAAAGGAGCAAACTCTGGAAACCTATTATGTACAACTCCAAAATCCCTGAAACTCAACAGAACGCCGTTTCAGAAAATATAAAAAATATCTGGGGAAAGAAGTCCACGAGGGGGCCACCGGCTGTCCACGAGGGTGGGGGGCACGCCCCCCTTCCCAGGGCGCGCCCCCCTGCCTCGTGGGCCAGCCGGAAGGCCCTCGATGCCCATCTTCTCCTATATGAGATGTTTTGACCTGGAAAAAATCAGAAGGAGGCTTTCGGGACCAGACGCCGCCGTCTCGAGGCGGAACCGAGGCGGAAACCAATCTAGGGCTCCGGCAGAGCTGTTCTGCCGAGGATACTTCCCTACGGGAGGGGGAAATAGTCACCGCCGTCATCACCAAAAACTCTCCCATCTTGGGGAGGGCTATCTTCATCAATGTCTTCACCAGCACCATCTCCTCTCAAACCCTAGTTCATCTCTTGTATCCAATCTTTGTACCCAAACCTCAGATTGGTACCTGTGGGTTGCTAGTAGTGTTGATTACTCCTTGCAGTTGATGCTAGTTGGTTTATTTGGTGGAAGATCATATGTTCAGATCCATTATGCATATTAATACCCCTCTAATCATGAACAATATTATGTCTTGTGAGTAGTTACTTTTGTTCCTGAGGACATGGGAGAAGTCTTGCTATTAGTAGTCATGTAAATTTGGTCTTCGTTCGATATTTTGATGAGATGTATGTTGTCTCTCCTCTAGTGGTGTCATGTGAACATCGACTACATGACACTTCACCATTATTTGGACCTAGAGGAAGGCATTGGGAAGTAATAAGTAGATGATGGGTTGCTAGAGTGACAGAAGCTTAAACCCTAGTTTATGCGTTGCTTCGTAAGGGGCTGATTTGGATCCATATGTTTCAGGCTATGGTTAGGTTTACCTTAATACTTATTTTTGCAGTTGTGGATGCTTGCATTAGAGGTTAATCATAAGTGGGAGGTTTGTCCCAGTAAGGGCAGCACCCAAGCACCGGTCCACCCACATACCAAATTATAAAAGTACCGAACGTGAATCAGATGATCGTGATGAAAACTAGCTTGACGATAATTACCATGTGTCCTCGGGAGCGCTTTCCTTTATATAAGAGTTTGTCCAGGCTTGTCCTTTGCAACAAAAAGGATTGGGTCACCTTGCTACACCTTATTTACTTTTACCTTTTGTTACTTGCTACCAACTACCTTATCACAAAACTATCTGTTACCTATAATTTCAGTGCTTGCAGAAAATACCTTACCGAAAACTGCCTATCATTTCCTTCTGCTCCTCGTTGGGTTCGACACTCTTACTTATCGAAAGGACTACGATAGATCCCCTACACTTGTGGGTCATTATGAACCATTACACTCTTCTCTGCCCGCATAGAGCGGTACTACCGTTGGTGCCAGCGGTACTACCGCGACCCCCAGTGGTACTACCATCCTTTGTTAGGGACGAGGCACAGAGGGTAGGAGCGGTAGCAGCCGCGGTGGTGGTAGCGGTACTACCGCTGCTACTACCGTTGCTACTACCGTAGAACCCGACACGAGAAATACTCATCCCGAATCGACGCGGAGGTGGACTGTAGCTGCGGCGGTACTGCCGCGTATATGCCCAGGCGGTACTACCGCATCTTCTCAGCGGTACTACCGCTTAGAGCGTATAGGCGGTACTACCGCCCTGGCTACGGTACTACTACACCCAACAGACAGAATCACCACAGAGAGATGTGGAGATCCCCAAGGAAAGGAGAGATGATGAGGGTGCAAAAATAGAGTGTACATGATGATTCCACCCTGGCCTTTCCAATGCGGACCCCACCCCCTTGATAGGACGGTGTCTCCTACGACTCAAGTCCACCAAAACACAAGCCTAGGAAGACAACATGTCTTGAGCTGATAACTCGGAGGGTAGAAGATCGTCTCGTGCCTCTGGATCCATATCTGAAATACTTGGCACACACGATTAGTCGACAACCACATTGTCATCAATCACCAAAACCACTTAGGTAGGGACATGCCCTTTCAAAGAGGATCTTCCTTGCTTGGAAACCGGACCCAATAGGATGTTTCCATGTTCGAAGTGCGTACAAGTTTGCTATGGAGGAACAAGAGTTATCTATTGCATCGACATCTTCTAGTTCTAGCTCGTATGGCAACGAAAAGTTTGGAATGTGATTTGGTAAGCTTTAGTACCTCATCGTATGCGGGTCATGGCTTTGGAGGTTGTCGCTGGGACTCTAGCCACTTATGTGTGCATGCGCCATTGGCATCTTGCTCGGCATGCTACATGCCCGCTATGTGGTGAGGAAGAGGTGGACAACTTCCATGCGTTAATAACATGTCATAACACAACACGTCTTTGGGACACTATGGCGGAGATTTGGCCGATACCAAAACAAGAGTTGATTTTCAACACACGCGAACAATGGTTTCATCTTCTATCCCTCCATCCATCCGACGGGCAAGACATAATTATTATGCTCATGTGGAGAATTTGGCACCTCTGTAATGAAATGAATCATGGTAAGTATTAGGGCATGTCTCTGTCTAATGGTTTGGTGATTGGTGATAATGCGTTTTACGGACTGACTGTGTGCATTGAGTATTTCAGATATTCTTATATATATGGCACAAGACAGTTTTATTCCCCTTGTGAAAGAAAGAGCGAAGACGGTTTCCCGACATTTCTTTTCGGTTGACTTGAGTCATAGGAAATCCGTACTATTAAGAGGAGGCCCGCTTTGGAAATGTATGGGTGGAATCAACATATACATAACCCCATATGCACCCACTTACCCTTCCTGCAACTTGGAGGATCAAACTGTTGTTGCTTGGGCAATTTTATAACACCCATGCAGTAGAACCGCTTAGGCGGTACTTCCGCAGACCAGTGCCACTCCTATTTCTGCTTGGAAAATAGCTTCTGTTGCTCTCTGGTTTATAAACAGCAGTGACACGGTACTAGCATGATAGTACTGCTTGTGCGGTACTTCCACTTGCTAATACTGCCGCCACTTTCGCTTATTTTCGAGGGATCCTCAAGCTTCTATTACCCATTCAATATTAGTGGTAGTTGAATGGTTATTAAATGATAGTACCGCTTCATGTGGTACTTCCGCTCTCACACCACCTCTTGCCACTGTTTCTCCATGTTGTCTGTTTTGATGTGGTCATACCGCTTCGATGGATGGTGGTACCGCTCCGGAGGCACCACCGCTCCAGTATAGATTATACACACTGGCTACAAAAGGAACTCCCCCTCTAAGCGGTAGTACCGCTTCCTCGAGCGATAGTACCGCTTGAGTGTGGGTTGTGAGCTTAACAGTTGGATTTAATGCCCGAATGTATAAAGGGGGTCTTCTTCCCCAGGAAGACCTACCTCTTTTCCCCCATGATACGTCTTTGTCATATCTATAATTTTTTATTGTTTCATGCCAATATTCTACAACTTTTATGTAATGCCCCAGATGTAACACTTACCAAATATGGCAATATATGAAACTTTGGCTTCATCAATTCCATTCCGGGCTATTCTTTCATTTAGGATTTCTTCGTTTTGTCGTGTTCTTGTGTGCATTTCATCCATGTCATGTTGTCATGTGCATTGCATTGCATTCGTGTGTGACTTGCACCCGGTCCCACTCGTCTCTTCCCGTTGTCCGTTTCGAGTTTCGACGCTCACACACGTGCCCGTGGCATCCCCGAGTCCTTCTTTCGTGTGTGGCCATGTAATGTTTCCAGAATGACGTCAGACTTGTCGTGCGATGTTGTTTTGGTACGTGTAGGCCGCCTGTCAAGTTTCGTCGCGTTTGGAGTTCGTTTGGTACTCCAACGGATAACCTAGTGGGCTAAAAGAACCTCTCCTTTGAGGCCCAAGACCCCCTCCACAACAGCCCACAAACCCAGCACAACCCTTCCCATCATCTCGGTCGTCGAATTGTGATCGCGTGGCCGAAAACCGCTCCTCATTTGGACTCTCCTAGCTCCCTCTACCTATAAATGTGTGTCCACCCCCGAAATTTTCGCAGATCCAACCCTAGCTTCTCCCTCCTCCACCGCCGGACACGTCCGGAACGGACCGGACACGTCCGCCCGGACGCGCCCGGCCAATCTGCGACCGCCACGTGGCAGCCCGTCCCCGCCGCCGCCGTTCCCCGCATCGCCGGCCCGGTTCGGGCCCCCGCGGCCCGAGTCGCCTCCGCCCCGCGCCGATCTCTCCGTCTCCGTCGCCGGCTACCGTGCCCGCCGCCGCCACCATCGGCCGCCACCGACGCCACCTCCGCCGCCGCGCCACCCCGGGCAGCCGGCGACCTCGCCGCTGCACCTCGCGGGCCCCGCCGGACCCTCGCCCGCACCGCGTAGCCGCGAGCCGTGGCGTCGCCCGCCGCCGCAAGCGTCCTCTGGCGAGCAGCCGCCGGCGCACTCTGGCGCCCCAACCGCCGCCGCCTGCTCCCCTCGATCCCGCCAGATCCGATCCAGCCGGGCCGAACCCTAACGGATCCGATCGGGTCCGACCCGACCCGATCCGCTCCGTTCGACCCGATCCGCGAGGTTGTTACCTTTTTTTCACTAAGTCCTACGGTTTTGCATATTTTTGTTGCATATTGTGATGGCTGTTACTTTTAGTGTGCTTGTCCAAATTGTGCATATCATATGTCAAAATGATCGTGGTGATGTGCTCTACGTTTTGTTCCATTGTGACATCCGACCCGACCCGGTCCGCTCCGTTCGACCCGATCCGCGAGGTTGTTACCTTTTTTATCACTAAGTCCTATGGTTTTGCATATTTTTGTTGCATATTGTGATGGCTGTTACTTTTAGTGTGCTTGTCCAAATTGTGCATATGATATGTCAAAATGATCGTGGTGATGTGCTCTACATTTTGTTCCATTGTGACATGCTTGTTTGAGTCCATCTAGAGGTCCTAATCATCATGACAAGAGTGCTACTTGTTATAAACTGCTGCAACTTGATATTTTCATGCCATGTTTGAGATGTGATAACTTGGTGCATGTTTATCCAAATGAAGCAAATGATATGTCAAAATGTTCATTGTGAGATGCTCTACATGATGGGTGTTGTAGTATTCATGTTAGGGTTCATATTGCCATGTTAATCTCTGTTGCAAAAGTGCATGTGGCTGTTAAGTTATGAAACATGTTATGAGATGCTGATTTGAAGTGCTCGTTGCTATTGATGTGTTTGTCCCCATGTCACATGCCAATATGTTTTAGAATCTCCATCATATGGTCTTTGCTGTGGTGCAAACCATTTTCCATGATATGCCTTGAGGTGACTTAAACATGCTTGCAAACATGTCATGCCAATGTTACTGTTTTAACACTTAGTGAAATTTCTGCTAAGTCTGGAATCTGTCATAACCTGATGCTATGTTTGCTTGATGCCCTAGTCAAATCCATGCTTGTTTTGGAGTGGCCAATGGTCATTCCTTGTTGTCCATGTTGTTGTCTATCCATCCATTCCCTCACTTGCTCATATGGGTTGCTGTAGCTTATTTAATTCTTGCTCCCAAGCTGCTATAAATTATAACTGTCAGGTTTTTAACGACATGATCAAAATGGTGTAGCTTGTTGCTATTAATCCATGCCTCCTATGGAGTTGCTCCAATGGAGTTGTTTGCTGTAGGATATGTATACTTCATGTCCATGCTTCTTGTCACCATGTTTGAGTGTTGTAGAGTATATATTTCTTGCTCCAAAGTTGCTATGTGGCTGATAATTTCAGCTTTGCATTGAATCTTGTTTCGTGTGTATGTGTTGAACCGTTGCTCCGTTTTGAGCGTGCCCTATATGAAACTTGTGTGATTTTTCATGTAGAATCATAATATCATGTTGTTAGCATGTTTGGAGTGTGTTTGCTTGATGTATGGGTGCATCTTGCACCGTTGCCATGTTTGTCTTGTTTTGCTCATATCTTCTAGACCGTAGCTCCGAATTAAACAAACTTTATATGAAACTTGACTAGAATTTCATGTAGATCATCATGGTGCATGTTAATTTGCTGTTTAACAACTTTAACTTAAGGTTTGTTCAGATCTGGACCAATTTCAACATATGCATATGAGGACTTACCGGATTTGCTTTATTTGGATTTCGGCCTCATTTAAACTTGTTGTCTTGTGTTGTTCTTGTGTGCTTCATCCCTTGACATGTATTGCATCATATATGCATCATAATTGCATCATGTTGATTGTGCATTGCACCTTGTTTGATTTGTGCCTCGTTGTGTTCTTCTGTTGAGTAGAGCCGGGAGCCGAGACCGAGAACGAGAATGAGGTTACTACCGAGGTTGAGTACGAGGAGCCGTATTACGATCCCATCGACGACTCGACAGGCAAGATGACCTGACCCAGATATCATTACTATCTTTGCCTATTGCTAGATGTCTCGCTCTTTAGCTTATTACCTCCATGCCCATGTTTGTTTGTCAGCCTCCTATTGTAACCATGAATCTGTCTAACCACCCAACCTAGCAAACCTTTGTTTGGCTACGTAAGCTTCGCTCAGCCCCTCTTATAGCATTGCTAGTTGTAGGAGAAGATTGGAAGATTCTTGCTTCATGTTGAACATATTGTTGGGATATCACACTATATAAACTCTTAAACTAAATCATCTATATATTGGTAATGGGTGGAAGGCTAAGCCTCTTGCTTGGTGATTTGTTCCACTCATGCCACCCTAGGAACCGTATAAACCGGTATTATGTTCCTTGATTTTGCGTTCCTCACACGGTTGGGGTTATGGGAACCCCCTCGATAAACCGCTTAGCCCTAAGGCTTTTCCAGCAAATCCCAACATTGGTACTACATTTGCCTAAACAACTAAAACTTGCATAGGGAGTTATAAACCCTCTTATTAATCAACAACCCGGGCCAGTGCTCCACATGAGTGTTGGTCCAAACTGGGCAACCTGCGAGGCCACCTTGGGGAAACCCGGGGGCTGGTAAAAACCCGCAGCTTGTCCCATCCGGTCGTGGCCTGAGACGAGATACGCGCGGCTACTATCAGGGTGTCGGCACGCTGGGAGGATTTGCTGGATTAGTTTTACCTTAGTCGGAGTATCTTGAGCACGGGATTCCGAGAATACTCGGGTCTTCCCACCTTGGAGTTGCGACTCCGCAGATCATGAGCTTGTAATGGGCTAAGTTGGGACACCCCTACAGGGTTTTGAACTTTCGAAAGCCGTACCCGCGGTTATGTGGCAGATGGGAATTTGTTAATATCCGGTTGTAGAAAACTTGACACCATGTTCAGAACACACTACCAGCGTGAGTAACCGTGACGGTCATTTTCCGAAAGGGGTTCGGGAAGTGAACACGGTGGGGTTATGATTGACGTGCTTAGATAGGATCACTTCGTGATCACTTTGACGCTCGTGGCACTTCTCTTCTCGCTCTAAACACGTAAGCTAGTGCTAGTGCAGCTGCAACCTTATTTTTCTTCAGCCTTGTTCCACACCCAAGGCTTAGATAGTTTTGCTACCCGGGAACGGGATTGCTGAGTCCTCCGTGGCTCACAGATTCTACAAAACACCAGATGCAGGTACTATGGTGGACTACACAGGTGACGGCACCGAGCTGTACTGGGAGTTCGATGAAGAACGTAGTCGATACTATGTGCAATATCCCGATGATCAGTAGTGGTTTTTACTAGGGGCGATTCGGACCTTGTGGCTTTATGTATTTGGTATCTTTCATTTGGATCTTCGTCCATAGTCGGACTGTGATGTTATTTGGATGATGATTTGCTTATGTAATGTATTGTGTGACGTGGCGAGTGTAAGCCAACTATCCTTCTGCAATTTCATCCCTATTTTTACATGAGTCGTGCAAAGATACCAAACTTGAGATCATTCTAGTATGGGCTTATACCTTTAAGTCGTGCCTCGACACGTAGGAGGTATAATCCCATACTGGGCATTACATTTTATATACATTTGGCAACAATTTATATGATTTTCTTGGACTAACATATTGATCCAGTTCCTAGTGCCAGTTCCTTTTTATTGCATGTTTTTTGTTTTGTAGAATATCCATATAAAACAAAGTCCAAACGCGATAAAAATATACGGAGAATTATTTTGGAACATATGTGATTTTGGGGAAGTGGAATCAACGTGATACGATGCCTGAGGCGCCCACAAGCTCAAAGGGCACGCCCCCTACCCAGCGCGTGGCTGAAAAGCTTGTCGCCACCCTTTAGGTCGGTTGGAGGTGTCCTTCGGCGGCAAGGAAGCTTATATCCGGATAAAAATTGTGTTAAAACTTCAGCCCAATCGCAGTTACGGATCTTCGGATATTTAAGAAACAGTGAAAGGCCATATCTAGGGGTCGCGGAACAAAATAGAAATAGGGAGATGGATCCAATCTCGATGGGGCTCCCACCCCTTCGCCGCCATGGAGGCCATGGACCAGAGGGGAAACCCTCCTCCCATCTAGGGGGGAGGTCAAGGAAGAAGAAGAATGAGGCGGGCTCTCTCTCGATGGCGCCGGAGTGCCGCCGGGGGTAAGGATCGTGACGGCGATCTACACCAATAACCTCGCTAACGTCAATACCAACTCTCTCCCCCTCTATGCAGCGGTGTGACACCTCTTCTCCCCGCTGTAATCCCTACTTAAACATGGTGCTCAATAGTATATATTATTATCCAATGATATGTGGTTATCCTATGATGTTTGAGTAGATCCATTTTCCTATGGGTTAATTGATGATCATGATTGGTTTGAGTTATATGTTTTATTATTGGTGTTGTCCTATGGTGCTCTCCGTGCCGCGCAAGCATGAGGGATCCCCGCTGTAGGGTGTTCAAATATGTTAATGATTCGCTTATGGTGGGTAGTGTGAGTGACAGAAGCACATACCCGGTAAGTGGGTTGTTGCGTATGGGAGTAAAGATGACTTGATACCTTATAATGTTATGGTTGGGTTTTACCTTAATGATCTTTGGTAGTTGCGGATGCTTGATAGAGTTCCAATCATAAGTGCATATATGATCCAAGTAGAGAAATTATTCTAGCTTATGCCTCTCCCTCATATAAAATGGCAATAATGATTACCGGTCTAGTTATCGATTGCCTAGGGACAAATAACTTTCTTGTGTGACAAAACCTTTATACTAAACAACTAACTTTATTATCTTACTAATTACTCGTGGTTTTATTCTCGCTAAGTACATCTAGTTTTATTCTTGCAAACATATCCTACACCTACAAAGTACTTCTAGTTTCATACCTGTTCTAGGTAAAGCGAACGTCAAGCGTGCGTAGAGTTGTATCGGCGGTTGCTAGAACTTGAGAGAATATAAATTCTACCTTTAGCTCCTCGTTGGGTTCGACACTCTTACTTATCGAAAGAGGCTACAATTGATCCCCTATACTTGTGGGTTATCGCCCCAATGCTCCATTGTTTCCCAAATCTCATTTTCACCCGATCTCCCTCCCTAGCCATAAAAACTCGTTGATTCTCTAGGGTTTTGAGAAGAGGACCCCGAACTACACTTCCACCAAGAGAAATTTGATTCCCCCACCAATCTGTTGCAGATCTTATTACTCTTGGGTGTTTGGGCATCCTAGACAGAAGAGGTCACCTCGGAGCCACATACCATTATGGCGAAGCTTTGTGGTGTTGTTGGGAGCCTCCAATTAAGTTGTGGACATAGCCCCAACCTTGTTTGTAAAGGTTGGGTCGCCGCCTTCAAGGGGAACCGCCAATGGATTCACGAAATCTTGCACTGTGCAAGGGTGTGAAGAGAATACAGTGGCCCTAGTGGCTTCTTGAGGAGCATTGTTCCTCCACACCACTACAACGGATATGTATTTCCCCCCAAAGGAGGGACTTCGATAACACTTCATCGTCTGAACTTGCGGTTACTTCTTACCTTTACTTTGTGCAAGCTTATTGAAGGAAATATGCCCTAGAGGCAATAATAAAGATGTTATTTGTATTTCCTTATATCATGATAAATGTCTTTTATTCATGCTAGAATTGTATTAACCGGAAACTTAGTACATGTGTGGATACATAGACAAAACAGTATGTCCCTAGTATGCCTCTACTAGACTAGCTCATTGATCAAAGATGGTTATGTTTCCTAGCCATAGACATGAGTTGTCATTTGATCAACGGGATCACATCATTAGGAGAATGATGTGATGGACTAGACCCATCCGTTAGCATAGCACTATGATTGTTTAGTTTTACTGCTATTGCTTTCTTCATGACTTATACATGTTCCTATGACTATGAGATTATGCAACTCCCGAATACCGTAGGAACACCTTGTGTGCTATCAAACGTCACAACGTAACTGGGTGATCATAAAGATGCTCTACAGGTGTCTCCGAAAGTATTCGTGGTGTTGGCATAGATCAAGATTAGGATTTGTCACTCCGAGTGTCAGAGAGGTATCTCTGGGCCCTCTCGGTAACACACATCACAATAAGCCTTGCAAGCAAAAGACTAATGAGTTAGTCACGAGATGATGTGTTACGGAACGAGTAAAGAGACTTGCCGGCAACGAGATTGAACTAGGTATAAAGATACCGACGATCGAATCTCGGGCAAGTAACATACCGTTTGACAAAAGGAACAACGTATGTTGTTATGCGGTTCTGACCGATAAAAGATCTTCGTAGAATATGTAGGAGCCAATATGAACATCCAGGTTCCGCTATTGGTTATTGACCAGAGATGAGTCTCGGTCATGTCTACATAGTTCTCGAACCCGTAGGGTCCGCACGCTTAACGTTTGATGACGATCGGTATTATGAGTTTTTGAGTATTGATGTACCGAAGGTAGTTCGGAGTCCCGGATGAGATCACGGACATGACGAGGAGTCTCGGAATGTCCGAGACATAAAGATTGATATATTGGACGGCTATATTCGGACACCGGAAGTATACCGGAAAGGTTTCGGATTTATCGGGAATGCCGGAGGGGGTTACCGGAACCCCCTACGAGAGGGGATGGTCCATAGTGGGCCTAAAGGGTGAGAGAGAGGCAGCCCATAGGGCTGGCCGGCGCCCCCACCTAGGAATCCTAGTTGGACTAGGATTGGGGGGGGCGCCACCTCTCCTATTCCTTTCCCCCTTCTTCCTTTCGGTGAATCCTACTAGGAATAGGATTGCAATCCTATTCCTAGTAGGAATCCCTTCCCTAGCCGCACCAGGAGAGTTGGCCGGCCCCTCCTCCCTTGCTCCTTTATATACGGGGGCAGGGGGGCACCCAAAGACACACAAGTTGAATTGTTTTAGCCGTGTGCGGTGCCCCCCTCCACAGAATCACACCTCGGTCGTACCGTCGCGGAGCTTAGGCGAAGCCCTGCGCCGGTGAACACATCATATCTGTCACCACGCCGTCGTGCTGACGAAACTCTCCCGTGAAGCTCAACTGGATCAAGAGCTCGTGGGACGTCATCAAGCTGAACGTGTGCTGAACGCGGAGGTGCCGTACGTTCGGTGCTTGATCGGTTGGATCGCGAAGAAGTTCGACAACATCAACCGCGTCACTTGACGCTTCCGCTCCCGGTCTACGAGGGTACGTAGACACACTCTCCCCTCTCGTTGCTATGCATCTGGTAGATAGATCTTGCGTGATCGTAGGAAAATTTTAAAATACTACGTTCCCCAACACGACCACTGCAGAAGATAGAGAGAAAATGAAAGTCATTCCCTATGCCTCAGCCATAGGATCTATCATGTATGCAATGCTGTGTACCAGACCTGATGTGTGCCTTGCTATAAGTCTAGCAGGGAGGTACCAAAGTAATCCAGGAGTGGATCACTGGACATCGGTCAAAAACATCCTAAAGTATCTGAAAAGAACAAAGGATATGTTTCTCGTATATGGAGGTGACAAAGAGCTCGTCGTAAACGGTTACGTCGATTCTAGCTTTGACACTGATCCGGATGACTCAAAGTCACAAACCGGATATGTATTTTTATTGAACGGTGGAGCTGTCAGTTGGTGCAGTTCCAAGCAGAGCGTCGTGGCGGGATCTACGTGTGAAGCGGAATACATAGCTGCTTCGGAAGCAGCAAATGAAGGAGTCTGGATGAAGGAGTTCATATCCGATCTAGGTGTAGTACCTAGTGCATCGGGTCCAATGAAAATCTTTTGTGACAACACTGGAGCCATAGCCTTGGCGAAGGAATCCAGGTTTCACAAGAGAACAAAGCACATCAAAAGACGCTTCAATTCCATCCGCGATCTAGTCAAGGAGGGAGACATAGAAATTTGCAAAATACATACGGATCTGAATGTTGCAGACCCGTTGACTAAGCCTCTTCCACGGGCAAAACATGATCAACACCAAGACTCCATGGGTGTGAGGATCATCACTTTGTAATCTAGATTATTGACTCTAGTTCAAGTGGGAGACTGAAGGAAATATGCCCTAGAGGCAATAATAAAGATGTTATTTGTATTTCCTTATATCATGATAAATGTCTTTTATTCATGCTAGAATTGTATTAACCGGAAACTTAGTACATGTGTGGATACATAGACAAAAACAGTATGTCCCTAGTATGCCTCTACTAGACTAGCTCATTGATCAAAGATGGTTATGTTTCCTAGCCATAGACATGAGTTGTCATTTGATCAACGGGATCACATCATTAGGAGAATGATGTGATGGACTAGACCCATCCGTTAGCATAGCACTATGATCGTTTAGTTTTACTGCTATTGCTTTCTTCATGACTTATACATGTTCCTATGACTATGAGATTATGCAACTCCCGAATACCGTAGGAACACCTTGTGTGCAATCAAACGTCACAACGTAACTGGGTGATCATAAAGATGCTCTACAGGTGTCTCCGAAAGTATTCGTGGTGTTGGCATAGATCAAGATTAGGATTTGTCACTCCGAGTGTCGGAGAGGTATCTCTGGGCCCTCTCGGTAACACACATCATAATAAGCCTTGCAAGCAAAAGACTAATGAGTTAGTCACGAGATGATGTGTTACGGAACGAGTAAAGAGACTTGCCGGTAACGAGATTGAACTAGGTATAGAGATACCGACGATCGAATCTCGGGCAAGTAACATACTGATGACAAAAGGAACAACGTATGTTGTTATGCGGTTTGACCGATAAAGATCTTCGTAGAATATGTAGGAGCCAATATGAACATCCAGGTTCCGCTATCGGTTATTGACAGGAGATGAGTCTCGGTCATGTCTACATAGTTCTCGAACCCGTAGGGTCCGCACGCTTAACGTTTGATGACGATCGGTATTATGAGTTTATGAGTTTTGATGTACCGAAGGTAGTTCGGAGTCCCGGATGAGATCACGGACATGACGAGGAGTCTCGGAATGTCCGAGACATAAAGATTGATATATTGGACGACTATATTCGGACACCGGAAGTGTTCCGGAAAAGTTTCGGATTTAACTGGATTGCCGGAGGGGGTTACCGGAACCCCCTACGAGGGGGGATGGTCCATAGTGGGCCTTAAGGAAAGGAGAGAGGCAGCCCATAGAGGCTGGCCAGCACCCCACTAGGGGATCCTAGTTGGACTAGGATTGGGGGGCGCCACCTCTCCCTCTCTTTCTTTTTCCCTCTCTTCCTTCTTGGTGGACTCCTACTAGGAATAGGATTGCAATCCTATTCCTAGTAGGATTGCCCTAGCCGCACCATAGGAGGCCGGCCGGCCCTCCCCTCTTGCTCCTTTATATACGGGGGCAGGGGGCACCCAAAGACACACAAGTTGAATAGTTCCAGCCGTGTGCGGTGCCCCCCCCACAGAAACACACCTCGGTCATACCGTCGCAGTGCTTAGGCGAAGCCCTGCGCTGATAGATACATCATATCCGTCACCACGCCGTCGTGCTGACGAAACTCTCCCGTGAAGCTCAACTGGATCAAGAGCTCGTGGGACGTCATCAAGCTGAACGTGTGCTGAACGCGGAGGTTCCGTACGTTCGGTGCTTGATCGATTGAATCGCGAAGAAGTTCGACTACATCAACCGCGTCACTTGACGCTTCCGCTCCCGGTCTACGAGGGTACGTAGACTCACTCTCCCCCTCGTTGCTATGCATATGGTAGATAGATCTTGCGTGATCGTAGGAATTTTTTTAAATACTACGTTCCCCAACAGTGGTATGAGAGCCAGGTCTATGCGTAGATGATATGCACGAGTAGAACACAATGAGTTGTGGGCGATACTAGTCATACTGCTTACCAGCATGTCATACTTTGCTTCGGCGGTATTATGAGATGAAGCGGCCCGGACCGACATTACGCGTACGCTTATGCGAGACTGGTTTCACCGTTAAGAGCACTCGTTGCTTAAAGGTGACTGGCGGGTGTCTGTCTCTCTCACTTTAGCTGAATCAAGTGTGGCTACGCCAGGTCCTTGTGAAGGTTAAAACATCACATACTTGACGAAACATCGTTGTGGTTTTGTATGCGTAGGTAAGAACGGTTCTTGCTAAGCCCGTAGCAGCCACGTAAAACTTGCAACAACAAAGTAGAAGACGTCTAACTTGTTTTTGCAGGGCATGTTGTGATGTGATATGGTCAAGACATGATGAGTTATACGGTTTTGTATGAGATGATCATGTTTTGTAATGTTATCGGCAACTGGCAGGAGCCATATGGTTGTCGCTTTATTGTATGAAATGCAATCGCCATGTAATTGCTTTACTTTATCACTAAGCGGTAGCGATAGTCGTAGAAGCAATAGTTGGCGAGACGACAACGATGCTACGATGGAGATCAAGGTGTCGCGCCGGTGATGAAGGTGATCATGACGGTGCTTTGGAGATGGAGATCAAAAGCACAAGATGATGATGGCCATATCATGTCACATATTTTGATTGCATGTGATGTTTATCTTATTATGCTTCTTATTTTGCTTAGAACGACGGTAGCATTATAAGATGATCCCTTACTAAATTTCAAGGTATAAGTGTTCTCCCTGAGTATGCACCATTGCGAAAGTTCGTCGTGCCGAGACACCACGTGATGATCGGGTGTGATAGGCTCTACGTTCAAATACAACGGGTGTAAGCCAGTTTTGCACACGCAGAATACTCAGGTTAAACTTGACGAGCCTAGCATATGCAGATATGGCCTCGGAACACTGGAGACCGAAAGGTCGAGCGTGAATCATATAGTAGATATGATCAACATAAGATGTTCACCATTGAAACTACTCCATCTCACGTGATGATCGGACATGGTTTAGTTGATTTGGATCACGTGATCATTTAGATGACCAGAGGGATGTCTATCTAAGTGGGAGTTCTTTGATTAATATGATTAAATTGAACTTTAATTTATCATGAACTTAGTCCTGGTAGTATTAGCATATCTATGTTGTAGATCAATAGCCCGCGATGTTGCTCCCCGTTTATTGTTTATATGTTCCTAGAGAAAAACTAAGTTGAAAGATGTTAGTAGCAATGATGCGGACTAGGTCCGTGATCTGAGGATTATCCTCATTGCTGCACAGAATAATTATGTCCTTGATGCACCGCTAGGTGACAGACCTATTGCAGGAGCAGATGCAAATGTTATGAACGTTTTCACAAAAGCTCGATATGATGACTACTTGATAGTTTAGTGCACCATGCTTTACGGCTTATAACTGGGACTTCAAAAACGTTTTGAAACACCACGGAGCATATGAGATGTTCCAAGAGTTGAAATTAGTATTTCATACTCATGCCCATGTCGAGAGGTATAAGACCTCTGACAGTACTTTGCCTACAAGATGGAGGAGAATAGCTCAACCAGTGAGCATGTGCTCAGATTGTCTGGGTACTGCAATTGCTTGAATCAAGTGGGAGTTAATCTTCCAGATAAGATAGTAATTGACAAAGTTCTCTAGTCACTATCACCAAGTTAGTAGAACTTCGTGATGAACTATAATATGCAAGGGATGACGAAAGTAATTCCCGAGCTCTTCGCGATGCTGAAATCGGCGAAGGTAGAAATCAAGAAAGAGCATCAAGTGTTGATGGGTAAGAAGACCACTTGTTTCAAGTAAAGGGCAAAGGGATAGAAGGGGAACTTCAAAAGAATGACAAGCAAGTTGTCACTCCCATGAAGAAACCCAAAGCTAAACTCGAGCCTGAAACTAAGTGCTTCTACTGCAAAGGAAATGGTCACTGGAAGTGGAACTACCCTAGATACTTGGCGGATAAGAAGGATGGCAAAGTGAACAAAGGTATATTTTGATATACAAATTATTGATGTGTACTTTACTAGTGTTCATAGAGACCCCTGGGTATTTGATACCGGTTCAATTGCTAAAATTAGTAACTCGAAACGAGAATTGCAGAATGAACAGAGACTAGTTAAAGGTGAAGTAACGATGTGTGTTGGAAGTGGTTCCAAGATTGATATGATCATCATCGCACACTCCCTATACTTTCGGGATTAGTGTAAAACCTAAATAAATGTTATTTGGCATTTGCGTTGAGCATGAATATGATTTGATCATATTTTTTGCAATACGGTTATTCATTTAAAGTCATAGAATAATTGTTATTCTGTTTACATGAATAAAACCTTCGATGGTCATACACCCAATGAAAATAGTTTGTTGGATCTCGATCGTGGTGATACACATATTCATAATATTGAAGCCAAAAGATGCAAGGTTAATAATGATAGTGCAACTTATTTGTGGCACTGCCGTTTAGGTCATAATGGTGTAAAGCGCATGAAGAAACTCCATAGTGATGGACTTTTGGAATCACTTGATTATGAATCACTTGGTGCTTGCGAGCCATGCCTCATGGGCAAGATGACTAAAACTCCATTCTCCGGAACAATGGAGCGAGCAACAGATTTGTTGGAGATCATACATACAGATGTATGTGGACCAATAAGTGTTGAAGCTCGCGGCGGGTATCGTTATTTTCTGACCTTCACTGGTGATTTGAGCAGATATGGGTATATCTACTTAATGAAGCACAAGTCTGAAACATTTGAAAAGTTCAAAGAATTTCAGAGTGAAGTGGAGAATCATCGTAACAAGAAAATAAGAGTTTCTACGATATGATCGTAGAGGTAAAATATTTGAGTTAGCGAGTTTGGCCTTCAGTAAAAACAATGTGAAATAGTTTCACTACTCACGCCACCTGGAACACCACAGTGTAATGGTGTGTCCGAACGTCTTAACCGTACTTTATTAGATATGGTGTGATCGATGATGTCTCTTACCGATCTACCACTATCGCTTTTGGAGTTATGCATTAGAGACAGCTACATTCACGTTAAATAGGGCACCATCTAAATCCGTGGAGATGACACCGTATGAACTGTGGTTTGACGAGAAACCTAAGCTGTCATTTCTTTAAGTTTGGGACTGCGATGCTTATGTGAAAAAGTTTCAACATGATAAGCTCGAACCCAAATCGGAGAAGTAAATCTTCATAGGATACCCAAAAGAAACTGTTGGGTACACCTTCTATCACAGATCCGAAGGCAAGGTCTTTGTTGCTAAAAGTGGATCCTTTCTAGAGAAGGAGTTTCTCTCGAAAGAAGTGAGTGGGAGGAAAGTAGAACTTGATGAGGTAATTGTACCTTCTCCCGAATTGGAAAGTGGAACATCACAGAAACTAGTTCCAGTGATTCCTACACCAATTAGTGAGGAAGCTAATGATGATGATCATGAAACTTCAGATCAAGTTTCTGCTGAACTTCGTAGATCAACCAGAGTTTGTTCCGCATCAGAGTGGTACGGCAACCCGGTTCTGGAAGTCATGTTACTGGACCATGATGAACCTCGAACTATGAGGAAGCGATGATGAGCCCAGATTCCGCAAAATGGCTTGAGGCCATGAAATCTGAGATGGGATCCATGTATGAGAACAAAGTGTGAACTTTGGTTGACTTGCCTGATGATCGGCAAGCCATCGAAAATAAATGGATCTTCAAGAGGAAGACTGACGCTAACGGTAATGTTACTGTTTACAAAGCTCGACTTATTGCGAAAGTTTTTCAACAAGTTCAAGGAGTTGACTACGATGAGACTTTCTCACCCGTAGCGATGCTTAAGTCTGTCCGAATCATGTTAGCAATTGCCGCATTTTATGAAATCTGGCAAATAGATAACGAAACTGCATTCTTTAATGGATTTATTAAAGAAGAGTTGTATATAATGCAACCAGAAGGTTTTGTGAATCCTAAAGGTGCTAGCAAATTGTGCAAGCTCCAGCGATCCATCTATGGACTGGTGCAAGCATCTCGGAGTTGGAATATACGCTTTGATAAGTTGATCAAAGCATATAGATTTATACAGACTTGCGGTGAAGCCTGTATTTACAAGAAGTGAGTGGGAGCACTACAACCTTTCTGATAAGTATATATGGATGACATATTGTCGATCGGAAATGATGTAGAATTTTCTGGAAAGCATAAAGGAGTGTTTGAAAGGAGTTTTCCAAAGAAAGACCTTGGTGAAGCTACTTACATATTTGGGCATCAAGATCTATAGAGATAGATCAAGACGCTTGATAAGACTTTCGATGAGTACATACCTTGATAAGATTTTGAAGTAGTTCAAAATGGATCAGTCAAAGAAGGAGTTCTTGCCTGAATTGTAAGGTGTGAAGTTGAGTAAGACTCAAAGCCAGACCACGGCAGAAAAATATAGAGAGAATAAAAGTCATTCCCTATGCCTCAGCCATAGGTTCTATAAAGTATGCCATGTTGTGTACCAAACATGTTGTGTACCTTGCCATGAGTTTGTCAAGGGGGTACAATAGTGATCCAGGAGTAGATCACTGTACAGCGGTCAAAATTATCCTTAGTAACTGGATGACTAAGGAAATGTTTCTCGATTATGGAGGTGATAAAGAGTTTGTCGTAAAGGGTCACGCCGATGCAAGCTTTGACACTAAATCCAGATGACTCTAAGTATCAATCTGGATGCATATTGAAAGTGGGAGCAATAAGCTAGAGTAGCTCCATGCAGAGCATTGTAGACATAGAAATTTGCGAAATACGTACGGATCTGAATGTGATAGACCCGTTGACTAAACTTCTCTCACAAGCAAAACATGATCACACCTTATTACTCTTGGGTATTAATCACATAGCGATGTAAACTAGATTATTGACTCTAGTAAACCCTTTGGGTGTTGGTCACATGGTGATGTGAACTATGGGTGTTATTCACATAACGATGTGAACTATCGGTATTAAATCACATGGCGGTGTGAGCTAGATTATTGACTCTAGTGCAAGTGGGAGACTGAAGGAAATATGCCCTAGAGGCAATAATAAAGATGTTATTTGTATTTCCTTATATCATGATAAATGTCTTTTATTCATGCTAGAATTGTATTAACCGGAAACTTAGTACATGTGTGGATACATAGACAAAACAGTATGTCCCTAGTATGCCTCTACTAGACTAGCTCATTGATCAAAGATGGTTATGTTTCCTAGCCATAGACATGAGTTGTCATTTGATCAACGGGATCACATCATTAGGAGAATGATGTGATGGACTAGACCCATCCGTTAGCATAGCACTATGATCGTTTAGTTTTACTGCTATTGCTTTCTTCATGACTTATACATGTTCCTATGACTATGAGATTATGCAACTCCCGAATACCGTAGGAACACCTTGTGTGCTATCAAACATCACAACGTAACTGGGTGATCATAAAGATGCTCTACAGGTGTCTCCGAAAGTATTCGTGGTGTTGGCATAGATCAAGATTAGGATTTGTCACTCCGAGTGTCGGAGAGGTATCTCTGGGCCCTCTCGGTAACACACATCATAATAAGCCTTGCAAGCAAAAGACTAATGAGTTAGTCACGAGATGATGTGTTACGGAACGAGTAAAGAGACTTGCCGATAACGAGATTGAACTAGGTATAGAGATACCGACGATCGAATCTCGGGCAAGTAACATACTGATGACAAAAGGAACAACGTATGTTGTTATGCGGTTTGACCGATAAAGATCTTCGTAGAATATGTAGGAGCCAATATGAACATCTAGGTTCCGCTATCGGTTATTGACAGGAGATGAGTCTCGGTCATGTCTACATAGTTCTCGAACCCGTAGGGTCCGCACGCTTAACGTTTGATGACGATCGGTATTATGAGTTTACGAGTTTTGATGTACCGAAGGTAGTTCGGAGTCCCGGATGAGATCACAGACATGACGAGGAGTCTCGGAATGTGCGAGACATAAAGATTGATATATTGGACGACTATATTCGGACACCGAAAGTGTTCCGGAAAAGTTTCGGATTTAACTGGATTGCCGGAGGGGGTTACCGGAACCCCCTACGAGGGGGGATGGTCCATAGTGGGCCTTGAGGAAAGGATAGAGGCAGCCCATAGAGGCCGGCCGGCGCCCCACCAGGGGATCCTAGTTGGACTAGGATTGGGGGGCGCCACCTCTCCCTCTCTTTCTTTTTCCCTCTCTTCCTTCTTGGTGGACTCCTACTAGGAATAGGATTGCAATCCTATTCCTAGTAGGATTGCCCTAGCCGCACCATAGGAGGCCGGCCGGCCCTTCCCTCTTGCTCCTTTATATACGGGGGCAGGGGGCACCCAAAGACACACAAGTTGAATTGTTCCAGCCGTGTGCGGTGCCCCCCTCCACAGAAACACACCTCGGTCATACCGTCGCAGTGCTTAGGCGAAGCCCTGCGCCAATAGATACATCATATCCGTCACCACGCCGTCGTGCTGACGAAACTCTCCCGTGAAGCTCAACTGGATCAAGAGCTCGTGGGACGTCATCAAGCTGAACGTGTGCTGAACGCGGAGGTTCCGTACGTTCGGTGCTTGATCGGTTGAATCGCGAAGAAGTTGGACTACATCAACCGCGTCACTTGACGCTTCCGCTCCCGGTCTACGAGGGTACGTAGACTCACTCTCCCCCTCGTTGCTATGCATCTGGTAGATGATCTTGCGTGATCGTAGGAAAAATTTTAAATACTACGTTCCCCAACACTTATATCTTGTTTGTACCTTGTGCGTGCTTGCGTGCTTGCTGTTAAGCTCATCGTATAGGTTGTCCACCTAGTTGCATATCTAGACAACCTTCTTTTTATTGTCAATCCTAATTTGTCAAGAGAAGATAAAAATTGGTAGTCGCCTATTCACCACCCCTCTAGTCGACCATATCGATCCTTTCAATTGGTAGCGGGGTCACATCTATTTTTAAGGGCTTAATCGCCTAAAGAGTATGTGTTAGGGAATTTCCCGCCTTTGTGTTTTGGTGATGATGACAACTCTCATTATGATCTAATTGTGTGCCAGGTTCTTCAGGTACTCTATGTTGGGCACACGACGTTTAGGCATTCCCTCAAGACGGAAAAGATCGAAGACGGTGTTCTCTACACTTTTATTTCTTTGGTCACAGCCTCATAGGAAACCCGTACTATTAAGAGGGAATGCACATCGGAAGTTATTGGGTGAATCAATGCACGTAAACATCTCTCTTCACCCATTGTTCACGTTCGTTCGAGGATAGAGAGGTCCCCTTTTCCTTCCTAACCAGTAGTTTGCTCTCCTAAGCGGTTGTACCGCCCTCTTGGGCGGTTGAACCGCCTACCTTGTTCACTGGTACAACCACAGCCCCAGGGGTGATACCCTGGGGTTGCTACTCTCACGTACATGCCCAACGGTTGTACCTCTGTCCCCGGGCGGTGGTACCGCCTCTGCCGTGGGAAAACAACGGGGTGCACGTAGGGCGGTTGAACCGGGCAGGTACCGCCCAACCACCATTTTTGTTCCGTAATAAGGGCGGTCCTTGGGCGGCGGTGGCCCGGTTAGTGTTCATTAACCGGTACTACAAGTGGTCGGAGCAGTTCCACCACTCAGGACTTAGCCACCTCACCGTCTTGAACCAGGCAGTAGTTATGGTGCAACTACCGCCCGACCACCGCCGTAGGGGTGAATCCCTTCTGTTTTGGCCGGTTGTTGGGCGATAGGCAAGCGGTTAGTCCGGTTACTCGATGTAACGGTAGTACCGCTTGTGCTTCCGGTTGTACCGCTTGATAGGGTTTCGGCAACCTACCCGTGAATCCCGGTTGTACCGGGGTGATGAGCGGTTGTACCGCTGCAGTGTAAAAACTGTTGTAACGGTTGGAAAATGGGGGTCTCTATATAAAGGAGGGTCCTTCCACCTACCTCCTTACCTCTTGCCTCTCTCTCCTCCATTAATGTCCTTCAAGCTTTCATGCCCGATCTCTCTCTCTAGCCACTCAAACTTGTTGATTTGCTATGGATTGAAGGAGGATACCTAGATCCACACTTCCACCAAAGGAAATATGATTCCCCCATACTTTCTTGTGTGGATTTTGTTACTATTGGGTGTTTGAGCACTCTAGATGGTTGAGGTCACCTCAGAGCCATATTCCATTGTAGTGAAGCTACGTGGTTTCGTTGGTAGCCTCCAATTAGGTTGTGGAGAGAGCCCCAACCATGTTTGTAAAGGTCCGGTCGATGCCTTCAAGGGCACCACTAGTGGAATCACGACATCTCGCATTGTGTGAGGACGTGAGGAGAATATGGTGGCCCTAGTGGCCTCTTGGGGAGCATTGTGCCTCCACACCGCTCTAACGGAGACGTACTTCCCCTCAAAGGGAAGGAACTTTGGTAACACATCCTCGTCTCCATCGGCTCTACTTGTGGTTATTCCTTACATTTACTTTGTGCAAGTTATTATTGTGGTGTATCCTCTGCTTGTTTGTGTTGCTTGTGTTGTTAGCATCATATATGTTGCTCACCTAGTTGCATTTATAGACAACCTATTTGTTGCTTACCCTTCTACATGATTTCACAAAGGCCTTCACAGAACATTGTAATCGGGAATCGAACATGGTAGCTCATGTGCTAACTCTTAATGGACATGTTGATCCACCAAACTTGTGGTTGGACTCACCTCCTATATTTATTCTTGAATATTTAGCTCATGATGAAAGTGTTGTTTAATTTTAATTTTAATAAAGCTAGCCATGAAGGCTTTTCCCCTCAAAAAAAGATGGGTATTTAAAAAAAACTTGTTAAGGTGGCTGAGCTGGTGTGATTTATGGAATCAGGTGTACCATTTCAAAACATAAAAAACTTGTTAATGTCACTTGATCTTTTCCCAACACCAGCCTCCACAAAAAGTTCTACATGTTTGTCATCTCACTTCCCTTCCTTTCTCTCATCCGATGGTCTCTTCGGCAGCTAGAAGAGTAAGGACCCACCCCTTTGTCACTGACGGAGCATCGGCCGGACCAACCCGGGTCCTGCCCCCCTTCCATGCCAAATATTGCAAGGATAACCCCTCCTGATGCTAAATTTCTGCTAATCATTCGGCCTCTCTGATCTCCCTAGCTCTTTTGTCCCTCCCTTGAATTTTGCTGCGATCATCAAATGCGCTGGACAGCTTCCACTGCTATCTTAGCAATTGAGTCTTTTTTCCAGGGAAATCTTAACAGTTGAGGGTGCGTTCGGTACATAGGAATTTCATAGGAAACTGCAGGAATCCAAAACCAGAGGAAAGTTTCACCAAAGGGGCATTCTCTGTGAAGGATAGGAAGGGAGAGATTCCATAGGAACGGCTTGATAGCCCTCAGTTTCACAGGAACAAAAGAATCCTCCCGATTTTCTTTTTATGAGCGAAGTCCCGAGGCAGTGCAAAGGAAAGCCAACGTCGTGCCTCTGCTGACTCAGTCTTGAGCCCCACAGTTGTATGAAGTGACATGTGCAAGAATAAAAAAAAGGAGTTTTGCACCACCCGTTGTGACTACGGTCCACACATTCCTTTGTTTCTCTTCATGCAATCCGAACGCCAAATCCCTGATCTTCCTCAGAATTTTTGATTCCTATGTTTTCGCGTTATATTCATGTAGGGTTCCTGTATCCTCTACAATTCCTGTGGTTTCTTCTACTCCAAACCGAACGGGGCCTGAGTCGACTAGAAATAGAGCATAATCTTGAAAGATCCTTTTTAATGGCGTGAATAAGAATTTGCAATCAGGACTAATCTGCAAACAAGAGAACTGACTACTCTGGGACGTCGATTTCTGATCCAACGGTGAACCTATCGTACAACAAGACTTTTGGATCACCGAAGCGCACACGCACCGCACGGGCCCGAAACGTCGGATCCACAGCCATGGCCTCCTCCTCCCACCAGATGGCGGCGGCCGCGCCGGAGAACAGACCTCCTCGCTCGCTCTTCGATCTGCCCTCGGACTTCTTCGACTCGTATGTACTCTTCCGGTCTCACCCCGCCTTGGCCCCTTCCCTAGCGGAGCCGCGCGAACCCTCCAGGCCGGCGCCGCCGCCGTTGCAGCAGCAGCAGCCGCCGGAGGCGGCGGGGTTCCGGTGGACGTGTAACACCTGCGCCGGGGAATTCGATTCGCTGCAGGAGCAGCGCGAGCACTTCAAGTCCGATCTCCACCGCCTCAACGTATATATCCTCATCCCTCTTTTTTACCTGACATCGCATCTTCCTTTGTGTATATAATACGTCATTGATTTGGTGAGAAACAACTGAAGAAAAAGTGTAAACGGTGTTTAGATGCTAGTGCTGATCATAGGACACATTCTTCAGCAGATGGAAATACGAACCTGCAGCTATATGTGCTGTTCAGTAGAGTACCTGAGAACGACAGCAGATACTAATCCATTGAGCCTCTAGATTCATCTAATCACTCAGTGGTACCTAGGAATAGCTAACTAGAAGCTTGTTATATTGCACTGGAGCCCCAAATTCTAAATGTTAGAACTTGAAACCCTATTATATGCTGAGTTTAGAATTGCAGTCTTTGTCTACGCTGTGCTGGGAAAGAACCTTAGTAACTATAAACTGGGTGCCATCGCATACTACAACTGATATAGCCTCCACGAACTTGACATGGAAAATTTGTTTGCTACATGTGTTTGACGCTTTCCGCCAAATTCAGATATTTCATGGGAGTCAATCCACTCTCTATTGCCCTCCCTCTTTCATTGGTGCATACGATACATCCACATGACATCGCTTGTATCAACAGCAAAATATGCACTAAAAAGGACACTGTTCATGCCCTACTGAATGGAAATATTTATGCTGTCATTACTGGTCCACTTTGCATTCCTTTTTTTCTTAACTATCTACTTTACTAGCTCTGGTGACCCACCTGACTAAACTGATTAGTGCTTGATCAACAGTTTAGTTCTAGGGGCAATTTTATTTTAAAAATTATCTTGATGCTATGCAAACTGTACTTGCTACATACTTGAGAGCAAAACGATTATTGTTAGAAAGACCTGCATATGGTGTTCATTCACTTGAAGAAGGCCTACGATAAGATACCACGGAATGCCATTTGCTGGGCCTTGGAGAAACAAAGTCCCAACAAAGCACATTACCCTCATCAAGGACATCACGATAATGTTGTGACAAGTGTTCGAACAAGTGATGGCGACAGTGATGACTTTCCAGTTCAAATAGGACTGCACCAAGGGTCAGCTTTGTGCCCTTATCTTTTTGCTTTGGTGATAGTCCGTAAAAAGAGATCTAGGACTGGAATTTCACCAGAGTGGAACTTAGCTATGCATGTGCCAGAACCATGACTTGGTTTCGATATCTTATGGGTTTCAACTCTAGACTACCTCAACTTGTTTGGGACTGAAAAGGCTTTGTTGTTGTTGGAACTTTGGATTTAAAATCATGAATCTCCTCCAGCTGTTGATATATTTAGTCTAATTACTGTGGGGTTTGTGTAGCATATCATTCTCAGAAACCTATTTGTGCTATGTTTCTCATCTTATTGACACTGTTGAATTTGTTTTTTTGGCAATCCTGTTAGGTTAAGCTGAGTGTTGCTGGTAAATCTATTATCAAGGAAGAAGACTTGGAAAAAATTGATTCTGATTCTCTGTTTGACGATTTGGAGGTATCTAGTGTATCCGGTTCTGAGGACGAACGTGAAGATGGACCTGCATCAGATCACCGGCTCTCAGTTAAAGGCAAGGAAGACTTCAGGAAGAAACTCTTTTTTCGTGGTCATTCTGGTGACACAGTTTCTTTTTGGAGATGCATACTGTTCAAAGAACATGAAGAACCATTTTTTGACTGCAAATCTGGAAAAATGGAAAGTCATGGATCTACATCATATGTGCATGAAGATGAGATGATAAATAGAGTGAAGCAGTTGGCATGTGAACCTCGCAATGCATTACATTTGAGGATCATCATATTAACAAGTGGTGGACATTTTGCTGGATGTGTTTTTGACGGAAACAAAATATTGGCAAATAAAACATTTCATAGGTAACAAGATTGTCTGTCCCACATATTGTCCATGCTTACTTTTTAGCCATATTTTCTTTATGAAGATTACTGTGATGAATTTCTATGTACACCTTGACATGATAAAGAGCATCAACACTCTTAGGTTTATAGCAACATTCTGTAATATGCTGGCAACCCGCTGGTTGCATCATAGTTGTCCTATGCATAATAAATTATTTCTGAAAAATGATAGTTATTTTTCTCATCGAAACAGTAGGGAATGCTCCTAAGCAATAAATAGAAAAGTAATACAGTTTGACTGAATTAAACAGGATAATCCAGCCACGAAACATTTTCCTGTCGCTTTTGATAACCACGTGATGCTCATCTTGTAGAATAAATTTTATTCATTCAGTCAGCATGGTTGTATATCTGTGACTGCCAAGCATAGTCGGATTTTTTGTTTTGTCAATCAATAGGCAATGCTGTTTGTGACTTGATGTTAGGAATAACTGATAATTCTTACTTATTTATTTATGTGTTAGGTATGTTGTAAGGGCAAAGGCTGGAAAGAGGCAGTCTGGAAAAGATGCCACTGGAAAGGTTGCACACTCAGCGGGCTCTTCTCTTCGCCGCTATAACGAAGCAGCACTGAAAAAGGTAATATGCATTTAGAGCACTAGTTTATTTGGGTGCTTTTTCACTGGAAGTCTAGTACATGTTACTACCTGATTACAAGTTAATATCCACATTGGCCCATGGCTTACTTATATTTCTTTTTTTTATTGTTGTCGGTCTAATTGCAGGAAGTTCAAGAATTAATAGTTTCTTGGAAGCCATACTTTGATGTCTGTGTTTGTGTCTATATATACGCTCCATCAAAGAACCGCCAGATGCTCTTTGATGGGGATAAGGCTCAATCTGTATTGCAAGCATGTGATATTCGTCCACTCCCTTTGTCTGTTCATCGTCCCACCTTGAAAGAAGCAAAACGAGTATACAATAACCTAACACAGCTTTATTATGAGACGGAATGCTCTATCATGGGTGAAGTCTTACCCCTTGTGGAAAATGTGACAAAATTTGAACAAAGTACAGAAGCAAGGGAAGAAATTAGTGTGCCCCCTGAGGAAGCTATTTTGGAATCATTGAATTCACATGAAGCAATGACCATGCTACCATCATCTAATAATGCAACAACACCTCTCCATGAAGCTGCAAAGGCTGGCAGTGTTGAACAAACTCTGGAATTGCTTGAGCAGGGTTTGGATCCTAGTATCAAAGATGAAAGAGGAAAGACACCTTACCTGCTGGCTTCAGACAAAGAAGTCAGAAATACGTTCAGAAGATTCATGGCGCTCAACCTTGACAAATGGGATTGGCATGCTGCTGATGTGCCTAGTGCATTAACAAAGGAAATGGAAGAATCACAAGCTGCCAAACAGGTGAGTTTTATGTCCTGTGAATAAAGTTTTCTTGTTCTCATTGAATAAGGCAGAAGATGGCTGTGTAAATTGACCTGTAATTGTACTTTAGGCAGAGAAGGATGCCAAGAAGAAAGCCAGAGCAAAGGAACTGAAGAAACAAAAGAAAGCTAAAGAAAAGGAAAAGGAAAAGGAAAAAGAAAAGGAGAAGGTTGGTAATGGTTTCATAATTATGATTGTTGTGAGTAAATATAACTGCATGTTTATCTTATACTCCCTCCGTCCAGAATTACTTGTCTAAGACAAGTAATTCTGGACGGAGGTAATACTTGGTTACACATGAATGCAATACCATCTGGTGATACTGTTGCAAGTACCATTTTCGCGGGTTGGCCCGAATATGGTGATTTGTTTGCTGGTGTTTAATTTGTTACTTCATATCTTGTGATAAAAAAATGTTTGATGAACATTTATACATCCATCACTCATAGATATTTTTTCAATCTAGCTTCTTATGTCTGACACTTGATCCTTTGAAACTGCAGGCGCTAGCATTGCAATCACAACCTGTTGGTAAAGTGGCCAAACCAACTGCTTCGATGCCAGGCCTGAAACATAAGAATCCCCAGGCTGTTGCTCTTTCGATGCAGGTATGTTCTAAAGGGCAAACATCTCAGGCTTAGCACCTCTTCCGTATATTTTCAGACCGCGCACATATTTACATCTTGCTTCACTGTTAATCAGGAGGAAAGAGACCGGAAACAAGCGGACGAAAGAGAGAAAAGAGCAGCGGCGGCAGAAAGAAGACTCGCCGCTCTAGCATCTCAATCAGGCAGCACATCAGGGGCGGCGGCGGCGGGCAGCTCCACGCAGACAACAGCACCGGCGAACGACGCTACATGTTCCTGCTGTTTTTCGTCCCTGGCAGGCAAGGTGCCCTTCCACAGGTACAGCTACAAGTACTGCAGCACTACGTGTATGCATCTCCATTCCGAGATGCTGGAGGATGACTGAGAACATTTTGTGCCGAGAAACATACCGAGATTTTGTGGTACCTCATATTTTAAGGACAGGCCTATCTGCCAGTTTTGCTCAATCTGAACTAAGCCTTCTGGTTCTGGGTTTACATGCCAAGGTAGGGTTCGTGTGTAGTCGCTGGGCACTTCCTTATGCAGATGTTCGCTTTGCTTCGTCGGAGTTACGTGTACGCGGCGCAATCTGGTCACATGCCCGTGAGCTTTTTGCCGAAATGCCAGCCCCGAACACACTAGGCACAGGGCTACTGCTTTTCACGCATCGTCGTGGCTACAAAACCTTAGAGCTTTTTCGTAGATTTTGTGACCGGCGCGACGGCAACGGCAGCGCACACCCAGTGGATGCCACGGCCCGTGACCTCGCCATGGGCGCCTCCCCTTTGGAGCAAAAGGCGTGGCCAGCAGCCATCCATGGTGTCCTCGGCATCGCCCAACCACTTGGACAGCAATGGCTTCTCCGTGTGCATGCATGGACGCGGTGACGGCACACGTGAAAGCACCCGCTCACGGCTCACGTTGACATCCCAGTAGCCCGGAGCTTTTATAATATCGGCGCTGGACGGCGACGCTGCCAACATTTCCAGCGCCTGAATTCTTGCTGCGATCAGAGTAGCTGCGGAATGTCAGGAGCCGAGCCATCGCCGGCGGCGGCGAGCAATGGCCAGCACGCGGCGGTGGACATCCGCGCGGCGGCGCAGCCCGAGGAGCCGAGGCAGACGTCCATGAGCGGGCCGCTCAACCTCCGGAGCGACCGGAGGCCGCCGGCGCAGAGGCCCTTCAGCCGGCAGGTGTCCCTGGGCAGCGGCGTCACGGTGATGGGCATGGACAGAGGCGGGAGGAACGGCGGCAGGCCAGGGCAGCGCGCGCTCCCGCGCAGCGGCAAGAGCCTCGGGGTGCTCAACCACAGCGGCGGCCTCGGCCCGGACGGCGCCGCGCGCAGGGGCGGCGACTTCAGCATGTTCCGGACCAAGTCCACGCTCAGCAAGCAGACCTCCATGCTGCCGTCGAGGATCAAGGAGGAGCTCGACGGCGTCGACCTGGACCACGTCGAGGGCCAGCCCGCCGCCAGGCCGGCCGACGTGGACCCTCTCAACAAGAGCGTCCCCGCCGGCCGCTACTTCGCCGCGCTCCGCGGCCCCGAGCTCGACGAAGTCCGGGTAAGCCATCCATCCATCCATCCATCTTGCCGTTGCCCGTTGCTGATCACCACGAAGCTGCAAAAATCATACCGAAAAAACTGTTTGCACGTAGGACTACGAGGACATCCTTTTGCCCAAGGACGAGGTGTGGCCTTTCCTGCTGCGGTTCCCGATCGGCTGCTTCGGGGTCTGCCTGGGGCTCGGCAGCCAGGCCATCCTGTGGGGCGCGCTGGCGGCGAGCCCGGCGATGGGGTTCCTCCGGGTGACGCCCATGATCAACGTCGCCGTGTGGCTGCTGGCGACGGCGGTGCTGGTGGCCACGTCCGTCACCTACGCGCTCAAGTGCGTCTTCTACTTCGAGGCGATCCGGCGCGAGTTCTTCCACCCGGTGCGCGTCAACTTCTTCTTCACGCCGTCCATCGCCGCCATGTTCCTCGCCATCGGCCTCCCGCGCGCCTTCGCGCCGGCGAGGCTGCACCCGGCCGTGTGGTGCGCGTTCGTGGCGCCGCTGTTCGCGCTGGAGCTCAAGATCTACGGGCAGTGGCTGTCGGGCGGCAAGCGGAGGCTGTGCAAGGTGGCCAACCCGTCGTCGCACCTGTCCGTGGTGGGCAACTTCGTGGGCGCCATCCTGGCGGCGCGGGTCGGGTGGGAGGAGGCCGGCAAGTTCCTGTGGGCCATCGGCGTCTCGCACTACATCGTCGTCTTCGTCACGCTCTACCAGCGGCTGCCCACCAACGAGGCGCTGCCCATGGAGCTCCACCCGGTCTACTCCATGTTCATCGCCACGCCGTCCGCCGCCAGCCTCGCCTGGGCGGCCATCTACGGCAGCTTCGACGCCGTCGCGCGCACCTTCTTCTTCATGGCGCTCTTCCTCTACATGTCCCTCGTCGTGCGCATCAACTTCTTCCGTGGCTTCCGGTGAGCTGAGCACCACTTGTAGTCTTGTTACCAGTTTACCACCACCGTTGGATTCAACTTGATTGATGATCGTTTCCCCGTGTCAACAGGTTCTCCATCGCGTGGTGGTCCTACACGTTCCCCATGACGACGGCGTCGCTGGCCACCGTCAAGTACGCGGAGGCGGTGCCGTGCTTCACGAGCAGGGCCCTCGCGCTGAGCCTCTCCCTCATGTCGACGACCATGGTGTCGCTGCTGCTCGTGTCGACGCTCCTGCACGCCTTCTACTGGCGGTCGCTGTTCCCCAACGACCTGGCCATCGCCATCACCAAGGACCGGCAGAGTGGCGCCGGGAGGCCGCACGGCAAGGGGAGGAAGCCCGGCAAGAGGGTGAACGACATCAAGCGGTGGGCCAAGCAGGTGCCGCTCTCGGTCGTCTCCTCCATCACCAAGAGCAACTCGGCAGACAGGGACGAAGAGGAGAGAACAGACTAGTTGTATATATATATATACCACTATGTGATTAAACAGCAGTACAGGACTCCATGGCTTGATCAGTATAAATAAGACAGTTGCTATATGAAGAATTGCAGTAAGCTAGAGCTAGAAGGAATGATTTTTATGGACTGATCACAAGAGGGCTGTACATCTCTTAGCTTATTCTCATTTCTCACTAGAACTGGCATTATAAAGTGCAAAGGGACCGCATAGGGTTTCCAAATTTACTTCCAATCACAGAGAAGATAACACATGCCTGTTGAAGAAATAATAAAATGTCTAAAAGGAGAACTGCCGCTGTTCGTCAGCACACATTGCACTCAAGGAACTCATTTAATACCTACTGATCAACACAAAATCGTCATCATCCAGAACCCGCACCTCTTTCTCTCCCACAAAGTTCTCCTGCCCAATTGCTTCGACAATCCGGACAAACTCGGTCCTCCTTTCGAGAGAAAGAGGGGCATATGGTTTCCTGAAAACAGGCCTCACTACACCGAGCTGAGCCAGGGCAGTGTTGAGACCAATCGGATTAGGCTCACAAAATAACCATTTCATCAGGGGCAGTAGCTTCTCATTTAGCGCCGTGTTCTCCCCTTCAAACATGAGACTGCGCATGAGACCAGGAACAAGGTTGCTAGCTACAGAAATGACTCCAGTGGCGCCATATTTCCACCTTGAATCATGGCATTCGTCATCATTGCCGCTCCATATTGTTATACCTTTGTCGGTGTAGCACTTCACCCGTTCGTGTCCAACACATTCTTTCACTCCTGCCATGTTTGGATAACCTGAGAGTGCCTCAATGACTGCAGGAGGTATGTCCTGGCCAGTCCTGGCTGGCACATTGTAAATGATTGTTGGACCCATCGGGAGGACTTCGTCGAAATGAGAGATCAGTCCTGCAGTCGAGGTCTTCCCATAGTAAGGATTGACATGGAGAGCTGCATGCATGCCAACAGCAAATCCTTGCTCTGAAGCGTGAACAGCTTCTCTGGTTGAGTTACTTCCCGTGTTGCCTATCACTTTAATGTTAGTTCCAAAGCAGTTAACAGTGTGCCCGATGAGCATGATGTGTTCATCCCAGCTCATAAGATGACCTTCTCCTGTTGTTCCACCAACTATTACACCTTCGGCACCCCCATTTATTTGTGTGTTTATCAAAGAATCATATGCTTCAAGATCAAATCTTCCATCCGGCAAATAGGGGGTTTTGACCGCTGTGATTAGTCTGAGACTTTTGATTCCATCTACTGATGTCCTACAGACAGGGAAAGATCAGATATAAGCAGCACATATGTATCAAAGCCGTCAAATACTGGTGTGCAAACAGGATGGTCCATGTTAGTAACGTGGCTACTAAGTAACTAAATCGCTCGGTTACTCATTCACTAGGATTGTACAAGCGTCATTAGTTTAGCAGAATGAACCGAGCATATAATATGTTTAGTTTAGACTCTCCTATCTACAACAATTGACTAGATTATCGAGACAAGGGATAATTCACAAAAACTAGGTTAGTTTTACAGAATTGGCTATAAAGGAAGATAATAAGAAGTTAAGAACATCCTTTGTTTCGCTATTAGTGAAACAATAATTCACTAGAGAAATGGTACACAAGCACATGTGTCAATTTAGCAAAAGGTACAAACTGCAGAAGATAATAGTTATGCAAGTGGGCCCTAATGTTACAACAATAAACCGAGTGACGGTTGAAATAGGTTGATCACACAAACACAATAACTTTTAACTTTGTAAACATCTTCTCCCAGTATGTTTTCATCCCTTGTCTCTGAGACAATAAATTTAACTTCACATTTCTACTTCTCAGTAGCTTTGGGGAGTTGTCATATTCCTCCCATGCAACAGAAAACAGTAGGGAGCAAACATGATCATCAATTGGTGTGCCAGTGAAGCATCTGGCCCTCAAGACTGTATCCAGGCTGCCATAGTACCATGCCTTAAAAAATGGGCCAAACTGACTTAATCTCCATCAGTTTAAGTAAGAATATGTTTCTTGTTTGCGACAGCAAAATTTACAGATATTGACCATTGCAAGAAGTGCCCAAGACATTCTAAATTTTGAAGTGAGGCAGCAGAGAAATAGGAGGGGCACAACATATTAACTGAGTCGGTACAATCCAGGGTTCACTGTTGTTAGCTTTACGGTATACATAAACTTAACAGCTTGTTCAATGGCATAACCAAAAAGTACAAGCAACCTATGATGAAATGAATAAAACAAGAAACCAGTTCTTTTAGAGAGAGAAAAGTCACCTGTTTTTCACTTCAGTACTTCGCATTGGAAGATAATCATCGGTAGTGATGGCCGCAACTGAAAACTTTCCTCTGCCAACCCTGTACAAGTACTTTTTGGAATTAGTGTGTTGCTTTTGGAAGTAGAGCAGAATAGACAAGCTGAAACCAGTGTGCAAAAACAAAAGCTAAAACCCATGTCCAGTTATAACAATGGAAGGAAAACTGCACATTACAGAAGGATGACAATCCTGAATAATCAAGATGGGAAGCTGTAGCACAAATGAAACATATTATAAGCACAGCCTCTTGAATAAAACAAGTGCAAACTATTAACACTGCAATGGAACCTTCTTGAGTTACCTACCAAGATGCAGATGGCTCAGGAAACACATTGGCGCTGCCTACCAGTACTACTTATTTCTTCTTCTTTCCTTGAGAAAGAGGCTTCGTAGCTTCCGATTCTATTACTAGAAACAAAGGATTTGCAAAGATTGGCTAATTATAGCTCAAATACAGACTCGGTCCACCCACCACATTGTCTGGTGCCTCCTATTTGATAAGTTGCTAGTATAAAATATGCTTACTTAATAACAACAACAAAAAGAGCAACCATCACAGGAATAGTTTTACAGCCAAACAGCCCTCCACATGTTTGGTGCCAACTAAAGTAAGAGCAAACACGCTGTCATTATCCTTAATTTAACACTCAAAACAAAATACACTAACTATTCTGAGGTCCAAGTCTAGAACTAGAACTAAATAACTGATCCAGTTCTGTACTTCTCTGCCGGGGGAATCCAATTCTCGCTGGTCTTCTATTCTCTATCCACCCAATCTCACTGTCACACCGACTAGTATCTAATGACCCAACAAATCCTGGAATCTCAACCGAAATTCACGCATAAATAAAATCTCGGACTGTTCCGATTTCAGTAATCCATAAATCGATTATACACTAAAAAAAAAGTAGTCAGAGAGACCGGGGGCGACCTGTGTGACGCGAGCGCGGCCGCGGCGGAGCGAGAGAGCGCCAGGCGCGGCGGGGACGCTGGAGCGCCAGGGCCCTTCCAGCCGAGGCAGACCCCCGGGTTAGCCGTCGGCTGCGCCGCCATCATTGTTTCGTCCTCGAGTGAAAGCCAGCGAACCAGGCGAGGGTTTTGGAATTTGGGTGTGGGCGTGGCTGACGCCGTGGACAGACGGGACTAACGGCTTCTAGCCCGTCTGGATGCGCTGGGCTGGGTTGGGCCGGTCACGTCTGGACGGCACGGTGGCCTGGGCCCTTCGACTCGCCCGCCCATAAACAACACTGCAATTTCTCAACAACAAAAAAACACTGCAGGCAAAACTTCTCACAAAATTTGTGTCAAAAAAAAAACTTATCACTGAAAAAAAGGAAAAAAACTTCGGGCATAGGGAAGGATCCAAAAAGTGAAAAGAGAGGGTTATGGCATCCAACGCGAACCCTCAAACCGTCCGAACGTGTTATGACATCCAATGCGGGCTTGTATCGGTCCACTCGACGGTTCGTACGCGCTTTCTCCTGCAAAATGGAGACAAAGTGGGGAGGGGTGGTGGTTGCGGGAGTCCAGATAGCAACCATGTAGAACTCCGATACCCGAGGCCCACTAAATCCACCTCCCGGACCCATTTTCTTCCACTCCGCCCTTCTCCACTTACTTCGCATCTGCACCCTCCACCTCTGTTGTCGCTGATGTACCTCTCGGGCAGCCACAGAGGCATTGTCGGACATCCGCAAGTAGCACCGATGCGCCTGCTTGCCTTTTATGATGGCGATGTCCACCGTGGAGCCGTTTGTACCTATGTACACTTCACCCCCTATCGACGACCTCCATGACGGACACCACACCCGGAAGGTGTTCGGTCAAATTCCATTTAGCTTAATTTCGGATGCCATGTCATTTTTGTAGAGTACGAAGTATGGCGGGGTACTCAACCAATAAGGATGAGTTGGTGTGTGATGCGCGGTTGTCTGTATCCGCGGATTTTAGTATGCAGGAGCGAGGGGGCTTATGACGGCAAGTGCGTGCATCATTTCACGCATGAAATCACATTGCGCCCTACGACATGCACATCATTCAAGAATGCAATGTGAGGCCGTTGTCGTATCGTTGGTACGCCATCCAGACCAGTGTCACCAAGTTTTGTCACATGGTTGCTCAGCTGGAGGCAAGGTAGCAATTGCACGCGGCAGAGGAAGTGATTGTAAGTTTTTGCTTCTTCTTGCTCAACTTGTTTAAATCATTCATTCACTCAATGTTGGTCTACACATTATGTAGCCGACACACGTTGTCGTGATGTACCACATGATAGAGGGACGACCATTTAAGTACACACATTGTTGGATGAAGCTGAAGGGGCAGTATGTGTGGGACGACATGATGTGTTGATGAAAAACTTATTGGACATTAGGTTAATCTCATAAAATTTGAGACATTGTTGTACGAGAATTATTTGCATGCTATGTATGGATGATTTGTGCTATTCTCTATCGGAACTTTGATGAACATCAGCCTGTTTGCATGAATTTCGTCCAGTTAGTTTGAACCGTGGTCGAAATGTATGCGGGCAACATTGGATGTCGTTGTATCCACGGACTGCCCCCACTGTCCACGGGCGAATGTCAGAGCAAATTTTTGGATCAGCGTTGGAGATGCCCTTAGCACAACAATCCCCCCCTCTATTGATTTGCTGCACCATCGTAATAGTATATGTCATATACGTCATCATGTGGTATATGTGGATCGGAAGATTCATGGCAGCATTCCCTTATCCACTTCCATGTGGAAATGTGTGTATGGTCCCTTGAAGATCTTAACCTTGCTGAAGCATTGGAGAGAAGCAGAGGACCGGATGTTAAACGATGGATATTTGCATTCATTGACAAGTTGTCGCATGATGAATTTGTCAAGGTTATTATTGTCACCTTTTGGGATGTCTGGCATGCTGGGAAACATAGTAGAAAAAAAAATCGCCCTACGATCACCCAGGAACAATACGAAGATGCATATAGGGTTTGCATCAACGATCGTTACCGACTCCGAGGTGCGGCGGAAGTAGACGAGTCGGTGTAGATCGTACTTGGAGTCCCTCGAACCATTGTTGACGACCCTGCGAACCGCCCCTGAATGATTCCTTGAACGGAAGACCGGAAGCATGGCCTCTCCACTTGGTTGCAAGCATACTGTCTTCAGGATTCGACAACGCTTCGTCGTCCAGATCTAATCATCGCCAGAGAATTAGAGGAAGATATTAGAACCACATTGGGCTTCTAATTATGAGGATTAGAGGAACTAGGTCTAGCTCTAAACAGTCAACTAGGACCAACTAGAACTAGAATTAGATGAACTAGAGGAGGCTCCAAAACTTATGTCTTCATAAAGGCCAATACCTCAAGTATATATAGCTTAGAGGCGGAGAGAGGGGCTGCCACCAAGGAGGGAAAGTCCCTCCTTGGTGTGCCGGCCTAAATGAAATATGCCCTAGAGGCAATAATAAAGTTGTTATTTTATATTTCCTTATTCATGATAAAGGTTTATTATTCATGCTAGAATTGTATTGGTCGAAAACTTAAATACATGTGTGGATACATAAACAAATATCGTGTCCCTAGTAAGCCTCTACTAGACTAGCTCGTTGATCAAAGATGGTTAAGGTTTCCTAACCATAGACATATGTTGTCACTTGATAACGAGATCACATCATTAGAAGAATGATGTGATGGACAAGACCCATCTGTTAGCTTAACATATGATCGTTCAGTTTATTGCTATTGCTCTCCTAAATGTCAAATACATATTCCTTCGACTATGAGATCATGCAACTCCCGGATACCGAAGGAATACCTTGTGTGCTATCAAACGTCACAACATACCTGGGTGATCATAAAGATGCTCTACAGGTATCTCTGAAGGTATCTGTTGAGTTGGCATGGATCGAGATTAGGATTTGTCACTCCGTGTATCAGAGAGGTATCTCTGGGCCCTCTCGAAAATACACATCACAAGAAGCTTGCAAGCAAAATGACTAAGGAGTTAGTTACGAGATGTTGTATTACGGAATGAGTAAAGAGACTTGCTGTTAACGAGATTGAACTAGGTATGGAGATACCGACGATCGAATCTTGGGCAAGTAACATACCAACAAACAAAAGGAATTACATATGTTGTCATAACGGTTCGACCGATAAAGATCTTCGTAGAATATGTAGGAACTAATATGGGCATCCAGGTTCCGCTATTAGTTATTGACCGGAGAAGTGTCTCGGTCATGTCTACATAGTTCTCGAACCCATAGGGTCTGCACGCTTAACGTTCGCTGACGATTTAGTGTTATATGAGTTATATGTTTTGGTGAACGAATGTTGTTTGGAGTCCCGAATGAGATCAAGGACATGACGAGGAGCTCCATAATGGTTCGGAGGTAAAGATTGATATATAGGACGATGATATTTGGACACCGGAAGAGTTTCAGGAGGTACCGGGTAGTCGTCGGATCATCGAAAGGGGTTCCGGGAGGCCCTCGGAGGTCTATGGGCCTAATGGACCAAGGGGAGGCACGCACCAGCCCACAAGGGTGGCTGGCGCGCCCTCTCCCTGTCCGCCGGCCTTAGGGATGGAAAGGGGGAGGGCTAGCCCCTCTTTCCTTCCCTCCACCTAGGAGGAAGGAAATGGGGCGCCACCTCTTCCTGCCCCCCCCCCCCTCAGGCAAAACAAGGAAGGGGGCGCCCAAGGGGGCCGGCCGGTTACCTTGGGGCGCACCCAAGGCTTCCTCTCCTCCCCCACCTATATATATTTGGATCAGAATAGTTATTTTGATCACGATGGCCCTATAAGGGCCCGACACAGATGTTTTTGAGATCCCGAAGACCCGAACAAAGGAAAAACTCGGCCCGTCGTGCACGTCCCGAACGGCCCGCTACTACTCCCTCGACCTTCTCCTCCCCATCGCCCGATCCCCACCGACACCGCACCGCCCCTCCTCGCAGACCCTGCGCCGCCCCTGCCCGCCGTCCCGCGCTGCCCCTGCCCGCCGGCCCCGTGCCGCCCCCTCCCCGCTGGTCCCGTGCGCCGCCCGGATGGTGTCGCCACCGCTCATGCTGCCGACCTCTGACCCAACTACTTCCACCACCGGCCTCCGCCCCAACCACCACTGCCGGCGCCCTCCGCCCAAGCCTCCCCAGTGACGCCCCCTCGCCTGGATCCCGCCTAGTCCCGCCTCCATGCGCCGCTCCACCCACAGCGGCGGTACCATCGGCCCGTGCCGTCGTCCCGCGCCTCGCCGCCCACCACGCTCGCGTCCTCGCGCCCCTCAGCCCTGCCGATCCGGGCCCCGCCACCGCCATCCTCCTCTCGACCTTCCGCCACGTGTCGGCCGCCGCCTCGCGGGAGCTCAAGTCCGCCGCCCAGGAGCAACTGGAGTACATGGTCACCGAGGACGAGGACGCGCCGCTACTCACCTTCAGCGCCGGCAGTGACGTCTTCAGGTGAAGGGCTGCGTCACAGGCTTACTGAACAGATTCAGTGATTTCACGAGCTCCGCACTAAGGAAGCAGCATATGGAGGCCCCTTGCTCCGGCGAGCTTCAGCTAGGGATGCACTCTTTCGTGTCCAACATTGCTTGGGTCTGCCAGGTCCTAGGCAAGCTGGAGATGATGAAGTGCCTCGCAGCCTAATGGGTGGAAGCGTCGTCCGTCGTGGTCGTAGCCGTCGAGGCCGCGGTGGCGGCGGAGTGCCACTCGAGGTCTAAATGTCTGAAGACCAGGCTGAAGGACCTGTACTCCTGCATCACTGCACAACACCGCCGTTGGGAGCTCCACGCCGCAATGCTGCCTAGATCCCTATTTTTTATGCCATTCACCTGTTTGTTGAAATGCCAACAAAAGGGCTGGACATTTTTCTTCATGTATTTGTCAAAGTGGATGAGAATGCTTGCGGTACGGTGCAAGTATTTTTGCTTTTTTATTTGTTTATTTGAAGTTCAAAGTGAATTGTTGAGGAAGGTTGACTCTATATCGACATCAAGTTATTTTTTTATCCTTCTGTCTTAAAAATCAAAAATATATTTAGTTTAAAATAAAAATGTGAAGTTCAACTAAAAATAACACAGAAGTTCAGAGTATATTAAACCCTAGGATTACAAGTTCAACAAACAAAAAAACATCATTTTTGGCGTTTTAAAAAAACTCAGAGTTTCCTTGTTACTAAAGAATAAAACTAACAAGTTCAAAATAAAATAACAGAGCAGGTCGATGAACCTCATATCCTTCTAACGCTACATCATAAGTTAGAGGCTAGGTCGATGAACCATGCGGTTGCTAACAAGACATTTCCTTGGCTATTTAGGTAATGCACTGCTTTCCAACAGACGTCGACCCAATGCCTAAGTCAAGGTCCGGCTTGCCAAATCCAACATCCTCTCTGCAATGTGGAACCTGAAACTCTTTGGAAGCTACTGGTTGTCACTGAACCTCTGCACCTCTTCCCCACCTTTGTCTTCAACCAAAGATGACCTTCTCTCTACCCACGTGCTGAACTTCTTCCTTCTGTTGTTCCATCCTCCCCTCCCGGATGAAAAAACTACATTGAATAGTGGAATAGAATCGTCATCCGTGCCGTCTTGCTCCTGCCGCGTCGTTTGGTTGCTGTTGGTGCACTTGAGTGCGAGAGATAGAATTCTGTGAGAGATTAGGCAGTGTTGCTGTCCTTGTTTTCTTTGTTTGAACTTGATGTTGTTCGTCGTTAAAGAAATGATAAGAGGTGCTTTTCCGGTCACATGGAACATATCCCATTACTTGAAGATATTTTTTAGAGTAATTATTTGTTTGCTCATGAAGAAAGCCACATATGTTTGTTAAACCGATAGGAGGTGCTTCGTACAGATGGTGTTCCTGTAGAAAAATCAAACTGACGTTTGAAAATGTGCAGCAGAAGTTCATGTCAAACTAACAGGGCGATTTCAGCGTTTATTTTTGAAAAATTGGAGAAATTGTACTGCTCTGTAGGTCAAAAGTTTGGCTTTAATTTATGTTTTGCGAAGGTCAAAATGTTGTGTTCGAGAAGGTCAAGTGTGTTATCTCAACAAGTTCAAAAATAAATTTAAACATGCAAGGTAAAACATGCAAGAAAACAAAAAGAAAAGGAGAAGTTCAATTTCTAAAGATGACGCGGTACACAACGTGTAAACCAATGTTGAAAGAAAACAAAAAGAAAGGAGAAGTTCAATTTCTAAAGATGACATGGTTCGATGTGCTAAATGTTGAAAGAAAACAAAAAGGAAATGAGAAGTTCGATTTCTAAAGATGACGCGGTTTGATGTGCAAACCAATGCGAAAACACACAAAAAAATGTTGTTTTGGTGTCCTAAAATATTTTTATTCGTAAAAAAGGATTAAAGAAATAAAACCAGGAAGTCCATATTAAAAAGATGAAGAAGTTCGATGTTTATAGAAAAATCAGATTTTCCTCGTTATTAAAAAATACGTCAGAGTGAAAACAGCAAGAAGTTCAACGTGCAGACAACAGGAAGTTCAACTACTACACTGAACGAATTTCAGATGAAAAACTTTTAAAAACTTCGTGAGTATGGAAAAATGATCAACACGAGAAAGTTGCGTGTTTACATCAGCTTTCGATCGGTATATCACTTGCTCAATTCCGGTGAATGGATGGAGAGATACGAGCAAAAAAACACGTGAAAAATAGAGTGAAGTTCAAGTACATGTGCCCAGAAGTTCAGGTTCTTCACGCGGTGCATTTTCGACGAATCTGTTTCGCGATAAAGACAGAACGAATGATCCCGCCATTTTCAAAATTACTTGAAAACGGCTGGGAATCAGAGAAAACCGTCAACATGAATAAGTTTCGCATTTTCCGTAGCTTTTCAACGGTATATTATTGCCTCATTCCGATAAACTTTGTAGAAATTACGGTGAAAATACGTTTTTCGCCATTTTCACAATTGACTTAAAAGCGTAAAGAATTGGGAGAAACAATACATACCAATTTTTTTTGCATTTGTTCAAGCTTTCCAATGCCATATGATTTGCTGCATTTGGACGCACGGTTAAAAAATGAGCTCGAAAATACGAACTCGGTAAGACTTGTACCGTTTTCTAGATTACTCTTAAACCGTTCAAAATTGGAAAAAACTCTCAACATGAAAAAGTAGCGCATTTTCATAAGCTTTCCAACGCCATATAATATGCCCTAATAGGATTATCCGTTTAGAAATTACAGTGAAAATACGAACTCGGCTTTTCGGTTTGCGAAATTTTACGTTTTTCCAAATTACTCTTTAACCGTAGGGAATTAGAGAAAACTTTCAACATGTGGAAGGAGCGGGTTTGCAGCAGCTTTCCAACGACATATTATATGCCGCATTCCGATAAATGGTTTAGAAATGAGATCGAAAATACGATTCATGTTTTTTGTGTGAAGAAAAAACGGTTTTCAAAACTGCTCTTAAACCGCTTATATTTTGACAAAAATTTAAGTTGGGTCATGATACTGGTGTCCATAGCTTTCCAACGGTATATCGCAAGCCCCGTTTGGGCAATGTTGGCGGAAGTTCAACCTAGTTCACAGGGAAGTTCAGGTCTAACAACTGAGGTAGTAAAATTGTGAAAAACACGAGTTCATCACAACCCGAGAGCAAAATCCGGCCATGAGCGAGATTTCTATTTAAAAAGAGTATTTAGTTGCTAAAAACCGTTTGCAGATTACACTTACATCACATAGAACACGACTAACAAGAATAATTCACGCGAAGAGACATGGTTGCGAAGATAGCCCGAAGGTCGGGTTCCTACAGAGGGAAGTTCAGGCATGTATCTCAGGAAGTATATGTTGTGATCAGAATAATATTCTGATCTCGTGATCAGAATAGTGTGTGTGTGTGTGTGTGTGTGTGTG
>LR738710.1:761604974-761676660 GCA_902687465.1 Secale cereale
AGTGCTTAGTTGAAGCCCTGTCGAGATAGCATCACCACCACCGTCACCAAGCCGTCATGCTGCCGAAACTCATACAGTACTTCGCTCGTCTTGCTGGATCAAGAAGGCGAGGACGTCACCGAGCTGAACGTGTGCTGAACACGAAGGTGACGTACGTTCGGTACTTGATCGGTTGGATCGCGAAGAAGTTCGACTACATCAATCGCGTTAATAAACGCTTCTGCTTACGGTCTACGAGGGTACGTAGACACACTCTCCCCTCTCGTTGCTATGCATATCCATGGATAGATCTTGCGTGTGCGTATAATTTTTTTTGTTTTCCCTACAAGGTTTCCCAACACGACCATGGTGACCCAATCCTCCCCTAGTCCAGTCCCCTCTAGTCCTCACAAGGAAAGGGGGCGCCACTTCCTATTCGGCCATGGTGGCCCAATACTCCTTCCACCATTTGGCCTTTTAAGGCCCGTTGATATTATATTAAATATAAAATCCCTCTAACAATTACTAAATCCTTGTATTATTAATTTTAACACGTCCGAAAACATTTTCCACATATATATTACTTATTCGTAATACATGGTATTGCTCTATAAACTCCAAAGCCCTTCCGGTGAACCCGAAACACTTCTGGTTCCTCTCAAAACTATTTCGAATATTAATGAAACAATTCCACAAATAAATCCTTGATACTCTCATCCTACTAACATTCAGCAGATTGTGATTACCTTAAGCTTGTGACCCCATAGGTTTGGTAAATCATAGACATGAATGAAACTCCTTCGTTCAATGACTGATAGCGAGACCATGGATGTCCATATTGATCCCTATGATTACACGAGTAACATTTGAGTGAACCATTGATTATCTGTGATATTTTCCTTTGCTTTATGATATTTTACAAAACTCGGGATGCATCAATATCCTCCCGAGTCATACACATGCTCATTATACCGTTGCCCTCGTTATCGGTTTTGTTCTTCTTTATCGTTGAAGTATTTTGTGACGTAGTCACATGTGTCTTGCCAGATGATGATGGATGCAATCACACCAATAGGGCCCTACGAATATATCTCCATCGTCGGAGGAGCAAATCCAACTCTCGAGCTATCTAGTCCCTTGTCAAACTTCCCGGTGAACCTGTAAGTTGTCGTTATGATCACCGTGTTACAGATAACGTTTGAAAAAACCCCAAAGTCCATTGTATTGTAGGAAGTGACTACGATACTCTCATGGTATGAGGAACTAAAACACATGTTAATACTTTGTGTTATGATAATTGATTTCACACGATATCATCTCAAAGTATGACAAACAAGTTTGGGTCGATTCAATATGATCGTTCTTCTAACGTCACTCTCAATATTATTTTAGGACTATTGTTATACTTAACAACATCCTAAGGTCTGGAAAACATGATCACCAACAACACTTAAGCCAGTCTCACAGGCAAGCCTGGGAAACTATTCTTTACTGCTTATTATTCCACACATGCATATGAGTTTTCCGCTGAATCGCACATTCTAGGTGTTGGGTTACGTAGTAATAATTCAAAAAAAAATCCTACGTGTCACCAAGATCAATCTAGGAGATGCTAGCAACGAGAGAGAGGGAGTGCATCTTCGTACCCTTGAAGATCTCTAAGCGGAAGCATTGCAAAGAACGCGATTGATGTAGTCGTACTCGTGGCGATTCAAATCACGGAAGATCCGATCTAGCGCCGAACGGACGGCGCCTCCGCGTTCAACACACGTACATCCCGGGGACGTCTCCTCCTTCTTGATCCAGCAAGGGGGGGGAGAAGTTGAGGGAGAACTCCGGCATCATGACAGCGTGGTGGCGGTGGAGCTCGTGGTTCTCCGGTAGAGCTTCGCCAAGCTCAACGGAGGAGGAGGAGGGGGAGGGCTGCGCGAGGGGCTGAGGTATGGCTGCCCTCCCACCCCTCCTCTATTTATAGGGTGAAGGGGATAGGGGGGCGGACCCCCTAGATGCATCTAGAGGGGAGCGGCGGCCAAGGGGTGCTTGCCCCCAAAGTTGGTGGGGGCGCCCCCACCCCTAGGGTTTTAACCCTAGGCGCCTTGGGCCCATTGGGGAGCGCACCAACCCACTAGGGGGCTGGTTCCCACCCATATTCAGCCCACTTAGTGATACGTCTCCAACGTATCTATAATTTTTTTGTTGTTCCATGCTAATATATTATCTATTTTGGATGTTTAATGGGCTTTATTATACACTTTTATATTATTTTTGGGAATAACCTACTAACCCAAGGCCCACTGCAAATTGCTGTTTTTTTTGCCTATTTCGGTGTTTTACAGAATATGAATATCAAACGGAGTCCAAATGGAATGAAACCTTCGGGAGGATTGTTTTTGGAACAAACGCAACCCAGAAGACTTGGAGTACACACCAGGGAAGCCACGAGGCAGGGGGGGCGCACCGGGGGGGGGGGGGGGGGGGGCTAGGCGCGCCCCCACCCTCGTGGGCCCCTTGTAGCTCGACCGACATGCCTCTTCGTCCTATATATACCCATGTACCCTGAAAACATTCGAGAGCACCACGAAACCCTAATTCCACCGCCGCAACCTTCTGTACCCGTGAGATCCCATCTTGGGGCATGTTCTGGAGCTCCACGGATGGGGGATCGATCACAGAGGGCTTCTACATCAACACCATAGCCTCTCCGATGAGTTGTGAGTAGTTTACCACAGACCTTCGGGTCCATAGTTATTAACTAGATGGCTTATTCTCTCTCTTTGGATCTCAATACAAAGTTATCCTCGATCTTCTTGGAGATATATTTGATGTAATTCTTTTTGCGGTGTGTTTGTTTAGATCCGATGAATTATGGGTTTATGATCAAGATTATCTATGAACAATATTTGGTTCTTCTCTGAAATCTTTTATGCATGATTTAAATATCTTTGCAAGTCTCTTCGAATTATCAGTTTGGTCTGGCCTACTAGATTGATCTTTCTTGCAATGGGAGAAGTGCTTAGCTTTGGGTTCAATCTTGCGGTGTCCTTTCCCAGTGATAGCAGGGGCAACAAGGAACATATTGTACTGTTGCCATCGAGGATAAAAATATGGGGTTTATATCATATTGCATGAGTTTATCCCTCTACATCATGTCATCTTGCTTAAAGCGTTACTCTGTTCTTATGAACTTAGTACTCTAGATGCATGATGGATAGCGGTCGATGCGTGGAGTAATTGTAGTAGATGCAGAATCATTTCAGTCTACTTGTCACGGATGTGATGCCTATATACAATGATCGTGCCTAGATATTCTCATAACTATGCACTTTTCTATCAATTGCTCGACAGTAATTTGTTCACCCACCGTAGAAATATGCTATCTTGAGAGAAGCCACTAGTGAAACCTGTGGCCCCCGGGTCTATCTTCCATCAACTATTTATCTTTACTTTACTTTTATTTTGCAATCTTTACTTTCAATCTATATAACAAAAATACCAAAAATATTTATCTTATCATCTCTATCAGATCTTACTTTTGCAAGTGGCCGAGAAGGGATTGACAAACCCTTTATCGCGTTGGTTGCAAGGTTCTTATTTGTTTGTGTAGGTACGAGGGACTCGCGTGTAGTCTCCTACTGGATTGATACCTTGGTTCTCAAAAAACCGAGGGAAATACTTACGCTACTTTGCTGCATCATCCTTTCCTCTTCAAGGAAAAAACAACGCAAGCTCAAGAGGTAGCACTTGGTCCCTCGGGGCAGGTGGCCCCTCCCGGTGGACCCCCGGAACCCTTTCGGTGGTCCCGGTACAATACCGATAACCCCCAAAACTTTTCTGACGACTGAAACTGGACTTCCCATATATAAATCTTCACCTCCAGACCATTCCGAAACTCTTCATGACATCTGGGATCTCATCCGGGACTCCGAACAACTTTTGGTAACCACATACAATTTTGATTACAACTCTAGCGTCACCGAACCATAAGTGTGTAGACCCTACGGGTTCGGGAACCATGCAGACATGACCGAGACACCTCTCTGACCAATAACCAATAGCGGGATCTGAATACCCATATTGTCTCCCACATGTTCCATGATGATCTTATCGGATTAACCACGATGTCGGGGATTCAATCAATCCCGTATACAATTCCCTTTGTCCATCGGCATGTTAGTTGCCCGAGATTCGATCGTCGATATCCCCATACCTTGTTCAATCTCGTTACCGGCAAGTCCCTTCACTCGTTCCGTAACACATGATCCCGTGACTAACTCCTTAGTCACATTGAGCTCATTATGATGATGCATTACCGAGTGGGCCCAGAGATACCTCCCCATCATACGGAGTGACAAATCCCAGTCTCGATTCATGCCAACCCAACAGACACTTTCAGAGATACATGTAGTGCACCTTTATAGTCACCTAGTTACGTTGTGACATTTGATACACCCAAAGCATTACTACAGTGTCCGGGAGTTGCACAATGTCATGGTGTAAGGAAATGATACTTGACATTAGAAAAGCTCTAGCGAACGAACTACATGATCTTGTGCTATGCTTAGGATTGGGTCTTGTCCATCACATCATTCTCCTAATGATGTGATCCCGTTATCAACGACATCCAATGCCCATGGTCAGGGAACCACAACCATCTATTGACCAACGAGCTAGTCAACTAGAGGCTCACTAGGGACACGTTGTGGTCTATGTATTCACATATGTATTACGATTTCCAGTTAATACAATTATAGCATGAACAATAGACAATTATCATGAACAAGAAAAAATAATAATAACCATTTTATTATGGCCTCTAGGGCATATTTCCAACAGTCTCCCACTTGCACTAGAGTCAATAATCTAGTTACATTGTGATGAATCAAACACCCATAGAGTTCTGGTGCTGATCATGTTTTGCTCGTGGAAGAGGTTTAGTCAATGGATATGCGACATTGAGATCCGCATGTACTTTGCAAATATCTATGTTGAAAGGGCATGTCCCTTCCTATGTGGTTTTGGTGATTGATGACAATGCGTTTGCGGACTAATCATGTGTGCTAAGTATTTCAGAGATTAATCCATTGGCATGAGACGATCATCTACCCTTCGAGTTATTAGCACAAGACGTGTCGTCTTCTTTGGTTTTTGTTTTGGTGGACTTGAGTCGTAGGAGACACCATACTATCAAGGGGGATCCGCATTGGAAAGGCCAGGGTGGAATCACCACGTACACTTATTTTCGGCACCCTCGTCTCCTTTCTCTTCTTGGAGCTCTCCACATCTCTCTGTGGAGTCTTTTGTTGTTGGGCGTTGTAGTACCGCTGCTGGGGCAGTAGTACAACCTATACCTTCCAAGCGGTAGTACCGCTGCACGGCATGGTAGTACCACTTGGGGGTATATGCGGCAGTACCGTCGTAGCAAGGCACCACCTCCGCGTCGATTCGAGGGAAGCATTTCTCGTGTCGGGTTCTACGGTAGTAGCAACGGCAGTAGCAGCGGTAGTACCGCTTATAAGCGGTAGTACCACTACCACCACCGCGGCTACTACCGCTCGTCCCCTCCATGCCTCGTCTCTAACACAGGGCGGTAGTACCGTTGGGGGGCGCGGTAGTACCACTGGCACCTATGGTAGTACCGCTCTACCCAGCGGTAGTACAACTCTGCGCGGGCAGAAAAGGGGGTAACGGTTCACTTATCCCCTCCACTATATAAAGGGGTCTTCTTCCTCAAGAAGACTCACCTCTTATCCCCCAAGCTCCATTGTTGTTCCACAAGCTCATTTTCGCCCGATCTCTCTCCCTAGCCAATCAAACTTGTTGATTTTCTAGGGATTGGTTGAGAAGGCCCAGATCTACACTTCCACCAAGAGAAATCTGATTCCCCCCGCTTATCCCTTGCGAATCTTATTACTCTTGGGTGTTTGAGCACCCTAGACGGTTGAGGTCACCTCAGAGCCATATTCCATCGTGGTGAAGCTCCGTGGTTTCATTGGGAGCCTCCAATTCAGTTGTGGAGAGAGCCCCAACCTTGTTTGTAAAGGTTCGGTCACCGCCTTCAAGGGAACCAATAGTGGAATCATGGCATCTCGCATTGTGTGAGGGTGTGAGGAGAATATGGTGGACCTAGTGGCTTCTTGGGGAGCATTGTGCCTCCACACCGCTCCAACGGAGACGTACTTCCCCTCAAAGGGAAGGAACTTCAGTAACACATCCTCGTCTTCACCGGCCCCACTTTTGGTTATCTCTTACCTTTACTTGTGCAAACTTTATTGTGTTAGCCCTTGTGCTTGATTGTGTACTTGTACTTGTTGCATCATATAGGTTGCCAACGTAGTTGCACATCTAGACAACCTATCTTGTTGCTAAGTTTAATTTGGTCAATAAAAGCTAAAAAATTAGTTGCCTATTCACCCCCCTCTAGTCAACCATATCGATCCTTTCAATTGGTATCAGAGCCTCGTCTCTTTTTAAGGACTTAACCGTCCAAAGAGTATGGGTGACAACGTAGTCGAGACGGAGGGACACTCCGGTGGAAATCCATCCTTCTCTACGTCCGATGGGGGACCCTCGGTCTCTCGTGAGGAGTTCAATGTGGCCTTGGGCTCATTGAAAGAACCATTGACGACCGTGGTCAAAGGCATGTTCAAAGAATTTTTTGAGGGACTTAAATTACCCACCGCACCGTTGGAAGTGGTTCGTCCCGCTAACAACGTGTCAGATGCTATTCCCGACAAGGGAGAAGCTAGTAGTGAGCAAGCCCCGGTGACTAAGAATGGGAGTGGCATTTTTGCTCACTCCGCACCTCCCATCAATTATGGAGGACCCGTTCCCACCCCGCATTTAAATTCGGTTGGTCCTCCTCCTAAGTTTGTGAAAAATGTTGATTTTGCTACTTGGACGTTTCGTTTCAATCGTCATTTAAATCATTGCTCTACTAATCTTTGGAGAATCATTGAGCAAGGTTTCTACCCGCATGATCCATACAACTTAACTCCAAGAGAAGCTGTGGATCATCAATTCAACGAGTCTGTTCTTTGCATTCTTCAAGAAGCTATTCCTCCCAAAGACATTGCAGACCTTCGACCTTTCTCCGCGGCCAAGGAAGCATGGGAGCATGTTGGCTCCTTGTACAACGGGAGCGCAAGCATTCAACGCTCAAGCTATGAAGTTGTGCAAGATGAAGCCGATGAGTTTGCCATGATCGAAGATGAAGATCCTCATGAACTTTATTGGAGATTAACCACTCTCGCGGTCTCACTCCGAGATCATGGGAGCAAGGATACAGATGACAATTGGATCAAGCACAAGTTTCTCAAGGCCATGATGCCTTATCACAAGGCCATGTCCTCGGTCATCCGCCAAAGACCGGACTTCCATACCTTGTCCTCAAGTAAAGTGTTGGATGAGTTCGTTGCCATGAGGATCTTGGACAAGACCGCCGACAATGTGGTGTTGCGTGCTCAACGATCAAAGAAGCCCAACCTTGCATTGAAGGCCAAAGCTTGTGTGGAAGAAGAGGATGAAGAGGATGAAGATGAGTGTTGCCCAGAAGACACCAAATATGCCTATCATGAGCACATGGCTCTTGCATCACGACAATTTTGGGGCAACAAGAAGAACTCAGGGCCCAACTTCAACAAGAACAACTCAACTGGCTTCAAGGGCAAGCAACGAGTGAGGACGTGCTACAATTGTGGCAATGTGAGTCACTTTTTTGTAGATTGCCCATATGAGAAAAGAGAAGACAATGGAGGCAAGCTTATTCGAAAGGACAAGGCCAAGTCCTATCCCAACAAGAACAACTTCTCCAAGAAGACTCCTCCCAAAGGATTGGTGGCCCAAGAAGAATATGATGAGGATGACGATGATGAAGAAGATGACGAGATGGTTACCATGTGCACTGTTGCTATTGCAACAACTCCACGGTCATCCCTCTTCGAGTCACCAAATGAGAACATCACTGCCAAGTGCCTCATGGCTAAAGCCACTAACAAGGTAACCCCTAACATCAGTTCTACCATCACTTCTAATCCTTCATTGACGGATTGCATTGGTAAGAGTGAGGGGGCGGAGGAGGAGGAAAATGAATTTGAGTTGTTTATGAGTAAGCTCAAAGTTAAACCCAAGAAGCACTTCGTTTCTCTCTTGGAACAACTTGGTGAATCCAATGACATGATTGAGGCTCATGAGGAGACCATCTCTAAAATGGAGGGCCATAATCGAGACTATACCGATGAAATATCGGATCTCTCTGATGCTCTTGAGGAAGAGCGTGGTCTTTGTTTGGCTCTTGAGGAGTCACACAACGATGATCATGCTAAATTAAAGAAAGATCTTGATCATGCTTTAGTTGTATCTCGTGTGCTCAATTCCGAGAAGGCAAAACTTGTGGTTGACCATGCTAGACTCAAGGAGGAGTTTGATACACTTGACAAGGCTCACAAGGTCTTGAAGAGTGTACATGCTAGCCTCAAAGAGTCTCATGATCAACTTCAAGTTTCGCTAACCAAGGAGAAGGCTACTTTTCCTCGCATGGTTTTAATTGATAATGCTAAAGCTACTAACCCATGTTGCGAGCATGTGCATCTTATTGAAGAGAATGCCAAGTTGAAGAAGCAACTTGAGAAAGGCCTTGTGTCCTACATACATGGTGAGAAGAACCTCGATGATGTATTGAGCAATCAAAAGGAAGTTGTTGCCTAGGAAGGAATTGGGTTTGCAACCAAGCCCAAGAAGAAGAAGAATGACAAGACCAAGCAACCCCCTCCTCTCCAGCAAACTTTTGTGAAGGAGTGATAGGTACTCCTAATAAGAAGAGGAACAATGTGGAAGGTGGTGGAGTCAAAAAAATCACTGCCACTCCTTCCAACAAAGCCGGCGACTTTAACCCGTCTTATGTGTTATGCCGTGCTAGTGATGGACATGTTTTTGCTAAATTTGTTGGTTCTTCTTATGAGTACATTGAATGGTCTATTTGGGTTCCTAAGACCCTTGTTACTAACCTCAAAGGACCCATTACAAAATGGGTACCTAAATCCAAGCATTGATCTCTTGTAGGAGTTTGCTTCCGGTGGGGGGTCTTGGTTGCTCGATAGTGGAGCAACAAATCATATGACCGGAAGCAAAGACTTGGTGGTGGATGTATAGTCGAGGTTCATTTATGGCCACCAATGTCGAATGGGATGATGCTTCATCTTCAAAGGTATTGGGGCTTGACAAGGCTGTCGTTTCTCATGATCTCACAATCGAGAAAGTCATGCTTGTTGAGTCCCTTGCATACAATTTACTTTCCGTTCGTCAACTTGCACTCATGGGTTTTGCTACATTATTTGATATTGATAATGTGGCCCTCTTGTGGAGCAAGACTCTTAAAGTAGCCTTCGTTGGGCATGTCGAGAACGGTCTCTATGTGGTTAACTTCTCGGAGCAACCCACTAAGACTGCAACATGCCTAATGGCTAAAGTTGATGTGGGATGGCTTTGGCATCGCTGTTTAGCCCACGTCAATATGAGATCTTTGCAAAGTCTTCTCAAGGGGGACCACGTCCGTGGACTAACAAATGTTAGTTTTTCCAAAGATCGTGCTTGCAGTGCTTGTATCAAAGGAAAGCTACATGAGAAGGCTCACCCTCCCACGACTATCATCTACTCAACGAGACCTTTAGAGCTCCTCCACATGGATCTCTTTGGGCCTCCATCCTTTGATAGTCTTGGGGGTAGAAAGTATTGCTTGGTGATCATAGATGACTATTCAAGATACACTTGGGTATACTTCTTCAAGAGGAAGAGTGAGACCCAACAAACCGTCATCAACTTTGCAAATGAAGCTCAACGACAACATGATGCAAAGATCTTGATGATTCGAAGTGACAACGGCACTGACTTCAAGAATTACACCTTGAATGAGTTTCTTAGTGATGAGGGGATCAAGCATCAATATGCCGCACCATATACCCCCTCAACAAAATGGTGTGGCGGAGAGAAAGAACCGGACATTGATGGACGCGACAAGGACCATGATGGCGGATTTCAAGTCTCCGTATAAATTTTGTGCCGAAACCATCAACACCGCTTGTCATGCATCCAATCGACTCTATCTCCGCAAAGGCTTGAGCAAGACTCCATATGAGATACTTACCGGTAACAAGCCCAACCTCAAGTACTTCTGGGTGTTCGGTTGTAAGTGTTTCATACTCAAGAAAGGTGTTCGTTTGTCTAAATTCAAAGCTAGAGCTCATGAGGGCATATTTGTTGGTTATGCTACAAACTCTCATGCTTACGGTGTCCTCAATATGTCAAATGGACCCATTTAGGAGACGTGTAACATAGAGTTTGATGAGAATAACGGCTCCCAAGTGGAGCAAAGTGGTACTCGTGATGTAGGTGATGAAATTCCTCCTCAACCATAAGAAGAACGGGTGATGGTCATATCCTACCCATTGAGGAACCCCTTGTGGCTGAAGGAGAAGGCCAATGTTCCACTCAAGTGGAACCATCATCAACCCAAGACCCACATGCTTCCGAAGAACAAAGTGAAGGCCCTCAACCTGATGAACAAGGCCAAGTGCAAGATCAACCGCAAGATGGTGATGATTCATCAAGTGTTGCACAAGGTAAAGATCAAGAGCAAGCTGAAGATCAAGATCAAGCTCATGACGACGCTCAAGATGAACAACTCATAGCTCCTCAACTATCTCTTGAAGAGCAATTGGAGCGTCGTGCTGCCAAAGTTGCTTCCAGGCTCGCTTCCAGAGAGCATCACATGGAGAATATACTTGGAAGCATCACAAAGGGGGTAAGCACTCGTAGACAATTAGCAAACTATTGTGCTCATCAAGTGTTTGCCTCTTGTGTTGAACCTTAAAAGGTCTATGAGGCGCTCGAAGACCCCGATTGGCTCAATGCCATGCATGAAGAACTCCATAACTTCGAGCGCAACAAGGTGTGGCGTTTGGTGCCAAGGCCGAAGGAGAACCATAATGTCGTAGGAACCAAATGGATCTTTAAGAACAAGCAAGATGCTCACGGAATTGTCATCCGCAACAAGGCTTGTTTGGTGGCTCAAGGCTACTCCCAAGTCGAGGGTATCGACTACGGTGAAACCTTTTCCCCTGTTGCTCATCTTGAATCTATACGTTTGTTGCTTGCCTATGCTTCTCATCATAACTTTAAATTGCAACAAATGGATGTGAAAAGTGCTTTTCTAAATGTTCCTCTTAATGAGTTGGTGTATGTGAAACAATCCTCGGGGTTTGAGGATCGTAAGTCCCCCAATCACATGTATCAACTCGATAAGGTGCTCTATGGCCTTAAACAAGCCCCACGTGCGTGGTATGAGCATCTTACCGAGTTGTTGCAAGATCGTGGGTTTGAAATTGGGAAAATCGACCCCACTTTTTTTTACTAAGAAGGTCAAAGGGGATTTGTTTGTATGCCAACTATATGTTGATGATATTATCTTTGGTTCACCTAACAAAGCTTTCAATGATGAGTTTGCCGCACTCATGACCATGGAGTTTGAGATGTCTATGATGGGAGAGTTGAAGCTCTTCCTTGGGTTTGAAATCAAACAAAGAAGAGAAGGAATCTTCATCAAACAAGCCAAATACACTCCAGACGTGCTCAAGAGGTTCAATCTAAGTGATTTCAAGCCGGCTACTACTCCAATGCCTACCAAGTGCCAACTTGACATTGATCTCAATGGTAAAGCGGTGGATCAAAAGGTATATCGTTCTATGATTGGATCTTTGCTTTACCTTTGTGCATCTAGACCGGATATCATGTTGAGTGTGGGAATTTGTGCACGGTTTCAAGGCTCACCTAAGGAAAGTCACTTTGTGGTAGTCAAGCGAACCTTTCGATATTTGGCTCATACCCCAAACTTTGGCTTATGGTACCCAAGAGGAGCAAACTTCAACCTTGTAGGTTTCTCGGACTCGGATTGGGCGGGAGACAAAGTGGATAGGAAGTCAACTTCCGGAGGTTGCCAATTTCGTGGTTGCTCTTTGGTGAGTTGGTCTTCCAAGAAGCAAAGTTGTGTATCTCTCTCTTCCATCGAAGCCGAGTATGTGGCAGCCAGCAGTTGTAGTGCTCAACTTCTATGGATGAGGCAAACTTTAAAGGATTATGGTGTCACTTGTGACAAAGTGCCTCTTTGGTGTGACAATGAAAGTGCCATCAAGATTTCTCTCAACCCGGTGCAACACTTCAAGATGAAACATATTGAGATTCGGTATCACTTCATCCGGGAGCATATACAGCGAGGAGAAATTGTTCTTTATTATGTCAACACTCATGATAACCTTGTAGATATCTTCACGAGGCCTTTGGATGAAGCAAGATTTCGCGAGTTAAGGCATGAGCTAAATATCATAGATTTGAGCAATGTGGATTGAAGTTGTGCATACCTCCCATACACACCGTGTTATCTTGTTTAGATGTAGGCATGGAAATAGGGGGAGTGTTGTTCTCTCAATGAACTTTCCCTCCCCCCATTATGCATAAATCGATCAAATCTTTCACATTCACCATTGTTGATGGTATATATGTGCTTCAAAGATGAGTAGCGGTCATGGGCCCAAGGTTAAAATCTTCGTGGTGCCATACCACTTCACTCAAACATAGGTGGCCTCGGCCACCGCCATCTCTTTCGAGAGGTGTGTGTTTGTTGTCGTGTTTTTCTCTTTGTTTATGTGCTTGTGCTTGTGGTGTTCCATCTGATTTCCTATTCTTTCTTCTCTAAGTTGAGTGTTTTCCTCTCTAAAAGTTCTTGTGAGCAAAAAGTCAGTCTAGAGCATTTTTCTCTGAGTTGGGCGATACTACCGCTGGAGCGCACGGTACTACCGCTTAGTAACTTAAGCGGTACTACCGCCCGCTTGAGTGGTACTACCGCTGCAGGGCGAAACTGCGGGGTTAAGTGGGGGTCGGGGAGTTTCTATCCCCATACCCATTCACCTATTCACCCCCATCTCGCTCTCGTCTCCAACAAAGAACCAGCCGACGAGGTCGTCGGTGGCCTGCCTCCTCCAGGCCGTGCTTCACCTTTTCCTTCGGTGGGATCGATCCCCACCCCTTCCTCAAGCCGTGGATTTCAGTATTTCCCCCCATTTCCTTCTTGTTGCTTCTAGTTTTTAGATCTAGGATTTTAGGGGCAAAGGGCATGCATTCCGTGATTTTTGACCAAATCAAGGCTTGAGTAGGATGGTGAGCACCTCTATACTTCTAGAATTGATCTTTGGTAGGACTATGTTTGATTTTAGCCTCCCCGGTAGTACCGGATCAGGCATGGCATCTTGGGAACCGTTGTTCCCCCACCTGGAGCGGTACTACCGCTCCGCCAGAGCGGTACTACCGCTGTGAGCGGTACTACCGCCTATCCTATGCGGTACTACTGCTGTGAGCGGTACTACCGCGTATCCTGAGTGGTACTACCGCTGGAGGCCATCATCCATCATGATCTTATCAAATTTTGATTTTTGTTCTTCTTCTCGTGTCTTATGCTCGTTCGTTCTTGTTGTCTTCTGTGTTTGTGCGTTTGGCTCCAGGAGATGGACCAATGATATGACCATATGTAAATTAACTACGCCGTCCAGGTCTACTATTCAACATGCTACAGAAGTTGTCCAAGATGAAGATATACTAAGAAAGATGGGCGTTGTTCATCCGAACAAAGAAGACTACGGGAAGGAATACAAATTGGAAGTAGTAAAAGAAAAAGAAGTGCATGCATGTGATTTCTTTGGTAACGACGATTTGCATGCAACCATATTTGGACTTTGGGACTCTTGTTTCCATGGAGGAAAAGTAAAATACGCATGCAAGGTATGGAAACTAGTGTTTGTTTCAGATACAAGAAGAGGAAGAAATCATGTTGAGTATTTCTTTGAGCGGTTACGACCACCTGATCGACCAAAAGCTATACGTACAAGGAAGTTTATCACGTGCAAGATGATGAGTTTAAAAGAGTCTGGGTAGGGGCCACCACGTTGTATAAACAGATAAAGGAGCAAATAAAAGAGCCAGACTTTATTTTAGTCGTTCTTTGCATGCTTGCCGCGATGTAAAAGGCAAGTTAGTTTAAATTTAGTAAGAGTCTAGATTTTAGGAAGCACATGTACGTGCCTCAGGTTACATCTATAAATAGCTAGGCATGGTCCATGTAACAGACAGGTTATATTTTTATGAATAGACACGATGTGTTTTTAGGGTAAATACCCGTATCGAGTTTTGGGGGAAGCTGTCTAAAAATCCCTAAGTTTTGGAGGAAGCTTTAGAAAACCTCTGTGTTGCGATTTCTCTGTGAGGAAATTGTCTTGCGCATGAGTACCGTCGTCGAGATTGGTTTTCTCGTGCTGAGCTGCAAGGTTCAAACCCTCTATCTCGTGTACATCGCGTGCGCGGGTGAGAGGTTGTTGCTGCTGAAGGAGGAGTGTCGTGAAAGATCGGGCTGCAACAACAGATCGGATCTCGCCACGAGGTTCGGTCTTACATCACCCAACTGAACATCCTGCCCGTCGCATCAACCCCGGGCGCACTGGTTCAAAGCGCTATCGCACCGCTGACGCAGCAGGTGGGTCTGCAAGTGGTTCTGTGGGTGTTCCTTCTTCAAGTGCACCACCGTCTCAGTCTCAGTAGCCATCCAAGAGTACTGCAAAGAAGCCAGCTAAGAAGGCCAAGACTGCCATTGAAATGTCAAACAAGGAGTTTTGGGAGAGGCGTCGGCGCAATCCCTATGAGCATGAGCAAGAGCCCACCCTTGTCAACCGTCCGTTTTGGAACCGCTTTCAGTATGCAACCTACTTTGATGTGATCAATGCCAAGAAGAATCTCTTTGTTGATATTTGGAGAAGGACATTGCCTACTTCGGCGAAGCCCTGGAGATGTGCAAACGGCTGAACATTCTTGACATCATGTCATTCAACAAGGACTTTGATGCAGATCTGGTGGCTCAGTTTTATGCCACCGTCCATCTTGGCACCAATGCAGAAAGGACCTTGACTTGGATGACTAATGGCAGGCGTCTGGTGGTCAAGTGGAAAGCTTTCATGGAGCTTCTTGGTGTTGAAGATCTCGGACTTGAGGGTTCGGTTGGCTTTCGACCTCATCACAATGCCACCTCCACTCACAAGCAGAACCTTTGTCCTTATTGTACTAAGAAGGTCAACCCTGAGACTAAGAAGGAGATGTATGAGCTGCCTGTGTTTCTGGATATCCTTCATCGCATCTTCAGGGAGACTCTTTGTCCTCGTATTGGGAACCAGGATATGGTTCACTCATATCTTGTGGACATGCTTCTTTTCTGCCAGCATCAGAAGGAACAGAACACTGAAGAAACTTTGGATATCTCTCATGTCATGTGGTCTGAACTGTTGTCTACCATCTCTGAGCGTAAGTGTCTCATCTATGCTCCTTATATCATGCTCCTCATTAAGAAGGCTTGGGAGCACACCTACGTTGGGTACCTGATGGCTTCTCGCCCCTCGTTGGTTACCCAAGTGGAACGTTTGAGATGCAGTGTAGCGGAAGTTTTCCCTTGGCAAAGATACCAAGGATCGATTTCCCTTGAGACTCCCAGTTTCAACAAGAAGGTGTCAACTGCTAATGGCGCCAGATATTAGCAATCAACATGGACCTGCACACAGATACAAATAACTTTGCTCCCAACGAGTACAGAGAGGTTGTCAATCCCTCCGGCCTTGTCGTTTACAAAGGATCAAACGCAAGTGATAATAGTGATAGGTTTTGCTACAATAGTAAGTAAAAAGCGGAAAGTAAATAGCGGATGTGATCAATGATGGTAATATGGACCGGGGTCCCATGATGTTCACTAGTGATGTCTCTCTCCCAAAAGACGATAAAATAGCTATGTGAGGTAAACGAATTACAGCTGGGCAATTGACAGGATTATGTGCACAAACCAATGCTAACTATGTTACAAGAAAGGTAGAGGTTCAAAGCATGGGCGGTACGCCAAGGCAAGTAGACCGAAATCCATCTGCATCTACTACTAATCATCCACCTTGAGATATCTATCCAGAACATCTCGCTGGTATTAAGTTGCGAGTCCCACCCATAGTGTAAACTCAAAGCAACAGACAACTGCATTAAAAGAACTTTGCGTAAAGTAAACAATCCTTGCACCCGTGGGCACAAGCACCATTGTTTTCCCCCTTGTGGCAACAGCACATCCCCTAGATTCATGTTTCTGTCACTCAAGCTAGTCATCGAGGGGCATGAACCCACAATCAAGCATAACGTTCCCTCTTGGAGTCACTACCTACTACTTGGCCAAAGCAATAAATAACAACGGAGAACATGCAAGAATTACTTACGAACATAAATATAAAAGAGGTAGATCAAATATATTACTCAAACACAATCTGAACATAATCTCACAATCCATCGGATCCCAGCAAACTCATCATAGCAACAGCATAAGGATTACATATGTGCCTCGATCATGTAGGGCAGCTCACGAGGACTAATTAGTGAAGCACAAGAACGGCAGGAGAACATCACATAGCTACTGTTCATGGACCCATGGTCCAAGGGAGACTACTCACAACTCATCCGGCAGGCGTCCATGGTGGTGGAGAGGCTCCCGGTGGTGATCCTCCCCTCCGGCAGGGTGCCGGGAAGAGTTCTCCTGGCGCTCCCGATCTTGGAAGCGCGGCGGCGGCGGAACAGAGATGAGATCGCGAAAAAGGGTTTCCGTCTCGAGGGTTTCGGGACACGATATAAATATATGCCAAAGGGGGGCATCAGCGGAGGCCTGGGGGGCCCAGGCGCCCCCCCGGCGCGGCCAGGAGGGGGGCCGCGCCACCAGGGCGCCTGGAGCCCTGGTGGCCCCCCTTCGGCTGTATTTTGGCAGCCGGGAAGCTTCTGGAACGCTGATTTTTTATATAATTTTTCCGGGATTTTTCTGGCAGTTCTCGTAATGGGAAAACCTGAAATACAAAAACAACAGAAAACAGAAACTGGCACTGGGGTGCACTGAGTTAATAGGTTAGTCCAAATATGATCAAAAGTGTATGGAAGTGTATAAATATCATAGCAATATCACCCAAAAGAGGCATGGAGCAAGCAGAAATTATAGATACGTTTTGGACGTATCAACATCCCCAAGCTTAATTCCTGCTCGTCCTCGAGTAGGTAAATGATAACAAGAATAATTTCTGTGGTGACATGCTATTAACCATATAAGGATTTTCATAGTCATATGACAAAAGCTTACTGAGACAATGAATCCGTAGTAATTAAGTTGCCTCGTGAGAAAATCACAAAGAACTGAAAGTTTTACAACATGATACTGAAACATCAAATAGATTTGTAATGAACATGGTGTGCAAATATGATAAAGTGATATCTCGCTTGCCCCCTTTAGTGAAGCAAAACATAAATGCAGGGGCACCTCCAAGGTTTAAGTGATGACTAGATACAATGATTTCAGAATAAACGATATCATAATCATGCAAAAGACAATGCTACTTTGGGACAATGCACATTACACTCAGAATGACAATCATGCTCTCAGTAGTTGGTGCTTTAAAAGAAGGTGGAGACTCTCGAACCGTGGCTTTTGTTGGCAAGGTTGAAAACCCATAGTCGGAAACAAAGACAAAACATGTACCAGAGCTCTTGGTTTTAAAAACAGAGGTAATAATTATTTTCTTTTTTTGATTATGCATGTTCCGTCAACGAATGCTAGCAGATAACTCAATCACTTCTTGAGATGGACAAGTTTCGAGGAACGGCTCCCAAATGAGGACGATCACATCCTCTTAATCTCCTTTGTTTATCACTGCCAAAGTTTTCTGATTTCTCATGAACAAAGCGTGAAGGAGGGTTTGTTTGTTATATTAATTTTGAGCCGGGCGCACTCAATGCCAGTTCCTTCTCGTGTTATGGGTTTGCACATTAGACATGCAATCCCGGGGTGAAGCTTGTCCAACTTAAAAAGATCATGAATTAACTACTACTTCCTCATGAACTTAAAACAGAGGCACAAAATAGGAATGCATTTTTTTTTTGAATAATTTCGAGATGGTACATGAAAGTCTTCGTTAGGAATGGCAGGTAAATATCATGTAGGAAGGTATGGTGGACTCATATGGCATAACTGGTTTAAAAGAATTTGGATGCACAAGCAGTCAGTCCGCTTAGTACATGTGGAGGTTAGCAAAAGACTGGGAGCGACCAACTAAGAGAGCAATGACGGTCATAATCATGCAGAGCGACAAAGCAACATTGAATCAGGCATGGAAGTTATATCGCTACTCAGAAACAAAAGATCATCAAGGCTTGACAGACTTTCTTTACAGTCTTAAATATGCGTGAGCATACGCCAACTCAATCAAAATAAATTCTTGAAGCAAGATATTACTAAACCATACCACATCATAGGCAAACAAATCATGTTGGTACTCCAATAACACATTGGGAACCCCCCAGCTATTTGAGACTAACCATAAGAAAACATGAACTACTAAGCGCCATTATGCACGTAGCATCTTTATCATAGACATACCAACCAATGCAACGGAAGCAAACTCTCTTAATAAGATAATCATGATAAATAAAGAGAGTTCAAGCAACCAACTGAACAAAAGCTCTTTAAAAAGATAAGCATGAAAACTAAGAGCTGAACATGATAGTAGCTATTGAAAGACGAAGAACACACACAGCAAAGATAGACATGAAAATTCTATGTTATGTTCTAGGTAGAAGTGGAGCGTGTTTCTCTCCCACATAAAGAAAGCTGAGTTCCGACTCGTTATGAAAAGCTAAAGAAAACTAAAAAGGAAAACTAAAAGCGAGACGCTCCAAGCATAGCACATAACACATGAAGTGATAAAAATATAGTGGAACGAAAGACGAACTGATAATGTTGATGGAGAAGGGGATGCACGGGGGCATCCCCAAGCTTAGACGCTTGAGTCTCCTTGAATATTTCTTGGGGGTGCATGGGGGCATCCCCAAGCTTGAGCGCTTGACACTCCTGAATCTTTTTATCATCTTCCCTCACACACTTGAAAACTCCCTTCATACATAACTCATCATAATCTGATTAGCGAGGTTAGTACCCATAATAAAATAATTGTTCCTTGCTGGAAATAAGGATATTCTTGAAGTTCTACTGTTTCTCAAGATTGCCAAAAGGTTTTTGCAAAGAAAAAGCAAGCTCAAGGTTTGCAAAATGAAGGAAAGGCAAAACAGGACAGAATCTGTGAAAAACAGACCAGCAGGTAGTAAATGATTTTTTCGGGGCACTTCTGCAACTCAAATCAAAAAACTCAGAACATACGCCCGAAAGACAATTGCATAGAGCACGCTGTCGAAAAAATTCAGACCAAAAAGATGATCTGGTGATTTTATACGAATTTTTCTGTCCAAGGACAGAATCTGTTTCCTGGACAGCACGTCACAACTTTTGAACTTTCTTGCAATCAGAGGCTACACTTGGCACAAAATTGAAAAGTAAAGATACAATGATGATGCTACTATAGTAACAAACATCAAGACCACTAAAAACTGAAAGAACAAACTGAAAGCAAAGATAACAAGGGTTGTCTCCCTAGAGCTCTTTCTTTATAGCCATAAAGATAGGCTTAAGACTTTAATGATGCTCTCGTAGGAATAAGAGTTGAAGAACAAAAGAGAGCATCAAGAAGCAAATACCAAACACATTTAAGCCTAACATGCTTCCTATGCATAGGAATATTGCAATAGAATAATTCATTGAAGCACAAAGCAATAAGCATAGGAAGACAAAACAAGTGCAGCTTCAAAACCTTCAACATAAAGAGAGGAAACTTCTTATTATTAAGATATTTAGAACCATGTCTCCCTCTCTCATTATAAATTTCAGTGGCATCATGGATGAACTCAACAATATAACTATCACATAAGGCATTATTTCCATGATCCAAAAGCATAAAAGTGTCATTACTCTTCATATAAGCAAAATCTTTCTTATTAGGAATAGTGAGAGTAAGACTATCATAACCATCATGGTAATCATTGTATTTAGGAGGCATATCATAATCATAATAAATTTTATCCTCAATAGTAGGTGGACTGAAAACATCATATTCATCATTGTAATCATCATATATAAGAAGCAAAGTATCATCAAAGTAAATTTTCTCTTCAAAAGTTGGGGGACTAAAAATATCATGTTCATCAAATGTGTCATCCCCAAGCTTAGAGCTTTCCATGTCATTAGAAATATTGATATTCAAAGAAAGCATACTAATAACATCACCACCATCATGATTGTTATGCAAATAATAAAGTTCCATAGGTTTTTTAATTTTCTCTTCAAACACATCATGTCCCAAAGCAAGGTAGAGCTTATAAAGCTCTCTCATATTTTTGTTGTTTTCCATTAAGCAAAACTAGTGAAAAGACATAAAGAAAACTGAAAGGTAAACTAACAAGACTAAAAAGCAAAGATAAAAGATAGCGTGCAACTCCCCTATCTTGAAGAGTGGAGTCCCCGGCGACGGCGCCAGAAAACTTTGTTTGATGGCTTCTCGCCCCTCGTTGGTTACCCCAAGTGGAAGGTTTGAGTTTCAGTGTAGCGGAAGTTTTCCCTTGGCAAAGATACCAAGGATCGATTTCCCCTGAGACTCCCAGTTTCAACAAGAAGGTGTCAACTGCTAACGGCGCCAGATATTAGCAATCAACGTGGACCTGCACACAGATACAAATAACTTTGCTCCCAACGAGTACAGAGAGGTTGTCAATCCCTCCGACCTTGTCGTTTACAAAGGATCAAACGCGAGTGATAATAGTGATAGGTTTTGCTACAATAGTAAGTAAAAAGCGGAAAGTAAATAGCGGATGTGATCAATGATGGTAATATGGACCGGGGTCCCATGATGTTCACTAGTGATGTCTCTCTCCCAAAAGACGATAAAACAGATATGTGAGGTAAACGAATTACAGCTGGGCAATTGACAGGATTATGTGCGCAAACCAATGCTAACTATGTTACAAGAAAGGTAGAGGTTCAAAGCATGGGCGGTACGCCAAGGCAAGTAGACCGAAATCCATCTGCATCTACTACTAATCATCCACCTTGAGATATCTATCCAGAACATCTCGCTGGTATTAAGTTGCGAGTCCCACCCATAGTGTAAACTCAAAGCAACAGACAACTGCATTAAAAGAACTTTGCGTAAAGTAAACAATCCTTGCACCCGCGGGCACAAGCACCGTTGTTTTCCCCCTTGTGGCAATAGCACATCCCCTAGACTCATGTTTCTGTCACTCAAGCTAGTCATCGAGGGGCATGAACCCACAATCAAGCATAACGTTCCCTCTTGGAGTCACTACCTACTACTTGGCCAAAGCAATAAATAACAACGAAGAACATGCAAGAATTACTTACGAACATAAATATAAAAGAGGTAGATCAAATATATTACTCAAACACAATCTGAACATAATCTCACAATCCATCGGATCCCAGCAAACTCATCATAGCAACAACATAAGGATTACATATGTGCCTCGATCATGTAGGGCAGCTCACGAGGACTAATTAGTGAAGCACAAGAACGGCAGGAGAACATCACATAGCTACTGGTCATGGACCCATGGTCCAAGGGAGGCTACTCACAACTCATCCGGGAGGCGTCCATGGTGGTGGAGAGGCTCCCGGTGGTGATCCTCCCCTCCGGCAGGGTGCCGGGAAGAGTTCTCCTGGCGCTCCCGATCTTGGAAGCGCGGCGGTGGCGGAACAGAGATGAGATCGCGAAAAAGGGTTTCCGTCTCGAGGGTTTCGGGACACGATATAAATATATGCCAAAGGGGGGCATCAGCGGAGGCCTGGGGGGCCCAGGCGCCCCCCTGGCGCGGCCAGGAGGGGGGCCGCGCCACCAGGGCGCCTGGAGCCCTGGTGGCCCCCCTCCGGCTGTATTTTGGCAGCCGGGAAGCTTCTGGAACGCTGATTTTTTATATAATTTTTCCGGGATTTTTCTCGCAGTTCTCGTAATGGGAAAACCTGAAATACAAAAACAGCAGAAAACAGAAACTGGCACTGGGGTGCACTGAGTTAATAGGTTAGTCCAAATATGATCAAAAGTGTATGGAAGTGTATAAATATCATAGCAATATCACCCAAAAGAGGCATGGAGCAAGCAGAAATTATAGATACGTTTTGGACGTATCAGTACCCGCTAGAGACTGGCAAGTTGGTTTCTCACAAGGTCAAGAGGCTTAGGAGGAAGGATCTCTGGAACACTCCGGTCACTCAGTCTGAGATTCCGATTGGTGCTGTTGATTCTGAGGCAGAGGCTGATCAGGATGACGATGAGTATGTGCCATATGGAGCAGAGCCCTCTTGGACAAAGAAGCTCAAAAAGAAGATGAATGAGCCGTTCTGCATGGAGTCTCATGGTTAGTACATGGCACATGTGTCTGAGAAGAAGTCCAGGACCCGTCATAAGGAGCTTATGCTTCAGCTTGGTGCCACGGTAGTCAGCGGCTCCGAACGCAGGATCATAGATGAGGACGACTGGGTTCAGCAGCACTACCACTGGACTGACTCTGACCCCGAGCAGCCCCCAACCGCTGAAGGAGGTGTAGATGACCATGCAACGATGTGATGATGTTGCGCCTCTCTCTGCCCCTTTTCGGTGTCTCAATTCCAAAGGGGGAGAGGTGGATTTGCGTATTGTGATGGATTTGCGAGTTGCGAGTGTGTTTCTTGCTTTTTAGGCTCTGTCTCTTCTTCCCGCAACTTTCTCTGTCTTGTTTGGTTTGTGTTCGTGAGATCCAGTTACTTTTTCTATGTGTGAGACCTATGCTACCTTAAAGTTGTCGAGTACTTTAGTAGGATGTGAGCTTATTTCCTATTCTATCTTTACTCGCCTACTAATTCACACACTTTTGTCTCCTTATCGGACTATAAAAATAGGGGGAGTGTTGATCCTTGAGTATGTGATTTGCATTCCAAAAGCAACTCACTTATATGCACACATCTAGGGGGAGCCCGTCTATTTTTTATATAATCTTTGGGGTTTGCCTACTCCTATTGATATTATATTATGTGCAAATCCCGTGTTGTCATCAATCCACCAAAAAGGGGGAGATTGAAAGGGCATGTCCCTTCCTATGTGGTTTTGGTGATTGATGACAATGCGTTTGCGGACTAATCGTGTGTGCTAAGTATTTCAGAGATTAATCCATTGGCACAAGACGATCATCTACCCTCCGAGTTATTAGCACAAGACGTGTCGTCTTCTTCGGTTTTTGTTTTGGTGGACTTGAGTCATAGGAGACACCGTACTATCAAGGGGGGTCCGCATTGGAAAGGTCAGGGTGGAATCATCACGTACATTTATTTTCGGCACCCTCATCTCCTTTCTCTTCTTGGAGCTCTCCACATCTCTCTGTGGAGTCTTTTGTTGTTGGGCGTTGTAGTACCGCTGCTGGGGCGGTAATACCGCCTATAACCACTAAGCGGTAGTACCACTGCGCGGCGCGGTAGTACCGCTTGGGGGTATATGCGTCAGTACCGTCGTAGCAAGGCACCACCTCCGCGTCGATTCGAGGGAAGCATTTCTCTTGTCGGGTTCTACGGTAGTAGCAACGACAGTAGCAGCGGTAGTACCGCTTATAAGCGGTAGTACCATTGCCACCACCGCGGCTACTACCGCTCGTCCCCTCTGTGCCTCGTCTCTAATACAGGGCGGTAGTACCGCTGGGGCCGCGGTAGTACCGCTCTACCCAGCGGTAGTACCGCTCTGTGCGGGCAGAAAAGGGGGTAATGGTTCACTTATCCCCTCCACTATATAAAGGGGTCTTCTTCCTCAAGAAGACTCACCTCTTCTCCTCCAAGCTCCATTTTTGTTCCACAAGCTCATTTTCGCCTGATCTCTCTCCCTAGCCAATCAAGCTTGTTGATTTTTTAGGGATTGGTTGAGAAGGCCTAGATCTACACTTCCACTAAGAGAAATCTGATCCCCCCCACTTATCCCTTGCGGATCTTATTACTCTTGGGTGTTTGAGCACCCTAGACGGTTGAGGTCACCTCAGAGCCATATTTCATTGTGGTGAAGCTCCGTGGTTTCGTTGGGAGCCTCCAATTCAGTTGTGGAGAGAGCCCCAACCTTGTTTGTAAAGGTTCGGTCGCCGCCTTCAAGGGCACCAATAGTGGAATCACGTCATCTCGCATTGTGTGAGAGCGCGAGGAGAATACGGTGGGCCTAGTGGCTTCTTGGGGAGCATTGTGCCTCCACACCGCTCCAATGGAGACGTACTTCCCCTCAAAGGGAAGGAACTTCGGTAACACATCCTCTTCTTCACTGGCTCCACTTTTGGTTATCTCTTACCTTTACTTGTGCAAACTTTATTGTGTTAGTCCCTTGTGCTTGATTGTGTGCTTGTACTTGTTGCATCATATAGGTTGCCAACGTAGTTGCACATATAGACAACCTATCTTGTTGCTAAGTTTAATTTGGGTAAGAAAAGCTAAAAATTGTTAGTTGCCTATTCACCCCCCTCTAGTTAACCATATCGATCCTTTCATATGTCTCCATCTTGAATATAACCACAAATGGAGTTGAAGCGGCGCTTGATGTGCTTAGTCTTCTTGTGAAACATGGGCTCCTTAGCAATGGAAATAGCTCTAGTGTTGTTACAGAAGAGAGTCATCGGGCCCGACGCATTGGGAATCACTACTAGGTCGGTGATGAACTCCTTCATCCAGACTCCTTCCTACGCTGCTTTCGAAGCAGCTATGTACTCCACTTCACATGTAGATGCCACCACGACACTTTGCTTGCAACTGCACCAGCTGACTGCCCCACCGTTCAAAATATACACGTATCCAGTTTGTGACTTGGAGTCATCCGGATCTGTGTCGAAGCTAGCATCGACGTAACCCTTTACAACGGGCTCTTCGACACCTCCATAAACAAGAAACATATCCTTAGTCCTTTTCAGGTACTTCAGGATATTCTTGATCGTTGTCCAGTGTTCCATTCCGGGATCACTTTGGTACCTCCCTACCAAACTTATGGCAAGGTTCACATCAGGTCTGGTAAACAACATGGCATATATAATAGATCCTATGGCTGAGGCATAGGAGATGACACTCATCTTTTCTCTATCTTCTGCCGAGGTTGGGCATTGAGCAGCGCTCAATCTCACACCTTGTAATACAGGCAAGAACCCCTTCTTGGACTGATCCATATTGAACTTCTTCAATATCTTGTCAAGGTATGTGCTTTGTGAAAGACCAATGAGGCGTCTCGATCTATCTCTATAGATCTTGATGCCTAATATGTAAGGAGCTTCTCCAAGGTCCTTCATTGAAAAACACTTATTCAAGTAGGCCTTTATGCTTTCCAAAAGTTTTATATCATTTCCCATCAACAATATGTCATCCACATATAATATGAGAAATGCTACAGAGCTCCCACTCACTTTCGTGTAAATACAGGCTTCTCCATAAGTCTGTATAAACCCAAACGCTTTAATCACTTCATCAAAGTGAATGTTCCAACTCCGAGATGCTTGCACCAGCCCATAGATGGAGCACTGGAGCTTGCATACCTTGTCAGCATTCTTAGGATCAACAAAACCTGCTGGCTGCATCATATACAATTCTTCCTTAAGGAAACCGTTAAGGAATGCCATTTTGACGTCCATTTGCCATATCTCATAATCATAAAATGTGGCAATTGCTAACATGATTCAAACGGACTTCAGCATCGCTACGGGCGAGAAAGTCTCATCGTAGTCAACTCCTTGAACTTGTCGATAACCCTTAGCGACATGCTGAGCCTTATAGACGGTCACATTACCATCCGTGTCAGTCTTCTTCTTAAAGATCCACTTATTCTCATTGGCTTGCCGATCATCGGGCAAGTCCAACAAAGTCCATACTTTGTTCTCATACATGGATCCTATATTGTATTTCATGGCTTCAAGCCATTTGTTGGAATCTGGGCCCGCCATCGCTTCTTCATAGTTCGAAGGTTCACCATTGTCTAACCACATGATTTCCAGGACAGGGTTGCCGTACCACTTTGGTGCGGAACGTGTCGTCGTGGACCTACAAAGTTCAGTAGCAACTTGATCCGAAGTTTCATGATCATCATCATTAACTTCCTCTCTAGTCGGTGCAGGCACCACAGAAACATCTTCCTGTGCTACGCTACTCTCCGGTTCAAGAGGGGGTACAATTACCTCATCAAGTTCTACTTTCCTCCCACTTACTTCTTTCGAGAGAAACTCTTTCTCCAGAAAGGATCCATTCTTGGCAACAAAGATCTTGCCTTCAGATCTGAGGTAGAAGGTATACCCAATAGTTTTCTTAGGGTATCCTATGAAGACGCACTTTTCCGATTTGGGTTCGAGCTTTTCAGGTTGAAGTTTCTTGACATAAGCATCGCATCCCCAAACTTTCAGAAACGACAGCTTAGTTTTCTTCGCAAACCATAATTCATCTGGTGTCGTCTCAACGGATTTAGATGGTGCCCTATTTAAAGTGAATGCGGCGGTCTCTATAGCATAACCCCAAAATGATAGCGGTAGATCGGTAAGAGACATCATAGATCGCACCATATCCAATAGAATGTGATTACGACGTTCGGACACATCATTACGTTGAGGTGTTCCAGGCGGCGTGAGTTGTGAAACAATTCCAAATTTCCTTAAGTGCGTGCCAAACTCGTGACTCAAATATTCTCCTCCAAGATCAGATCGTAAGAACTTTATTTTCCTGTCACGTTGATTCTCTACCTCGCTCTAAAATTCCTTGAACTTTTCAAAGGTCCCGGACTTGTGTTTCATTAAGTAGACATACCCATATCTACTAAAGTGATCAGTGAGGGTGAGAACATAACAATAGCCACCGCGGGCCTCAACGCTCATTTGACCGCATACATCAATATGTATTATTTCCAACAAGTTGGTTGCTCGCTCCATTGTTTCGAAGAATGGAATCTTGGTCATCTTGCCCAGGTGGAATGGTTCGCATGTGTCAAATGATTCATAATCAAGAGACTCCAAAAGTCCATTTGCATGGAGTTTTTTCATGCGTTTGACACCAATATGACCAAGGCGGCAGTGCCACAAGTATGTGGGACTATCATTATCAACCTTACATCTTTTGGCATTCACACTATGAATATGTGTAACATCACGTTCGAGATTCAATAAAAATAAACCATTGAGCAGCGGGGCATGACCATAAAACATATCTCTCATATAAATAGAACAACCATTATTCTCGGATTTAAATGAATAGCCATCTTGCATCAAACGAGATCTAGATACAATGTTCATGCTCAAAGCTGGTACTAAATAACAATTATTGAGGTCTAAAACTAATCCCGAAGGTTGATGTAGAGCAGGGGCGGATCTACACCCCAGGCCCCTAGGGCCCAGGCCCGGGGCGTGGGTTATTTTTTTAGCTATTACCATGCTATGTTTTTCATATGGGCCCGGGGTCTAGCCCACGACATAGCCAAGGCCCAAACGCCCAGCTTCCTCAGCCACGATCTAGGCACCGTAGATTTCGCACGCACGCAAGCACGCGAGTCTGGAGCGGGGCGACCACGACAGGGGACAGCGGCCTCCCGCCCTCCCCTCCTGTGCACTGCGCCGCCGCCGGGCCGCCGAAGACTTTCCCCACGCCCCGTCCAGTACCAGGGACTGCCTCACTCCTTGCCGCTCTTCTCCACGACATAGCCCGGGACCGTCTCTCTTCCTTAATCCCCTGCTCGTCTGCTCCCCGCTGCTCAGGACCAGTCTGCCGCTGGTGCTCTAGCCGGGCGGCGCCGCTGGTCTACGCCGACCATTGCCTGAATCCGGACTCCCCATCTGCGCGCAGCCGCTCTACTCATTGCTCGACTCCGGACCATGATTTAATTGATGTATAGCCCCTGTCTATGTATGTCTGTATGATATGAAGAAAGTTTAACTGAACCATAAACTAATTATTCAGTCATCGTTCCTGCCTAATTCTATATGTATTATCGATTTGAAACTGAAGCAATTTTATGTGAATTCATTTCATATTGCAGAAATAGAAGATGAAGAGATATTTTTCATCGTTGTCGGCAACGGTCTACACCCGGGGATTCAATTCCAGGGAATCAAGGGGTTGAGAGGACCGAATCAACTCCACAAACTGAAACAACCGCATAAATGGGACCACAACATTCGGCTTCAGGCAACCCACCTTCGATCTCAACTAGAGAAAGCATCATTTTTGATATTCCTGCTTATGCTCGTGCTCAACTGAGTGAAGGTGATATTCCTGCTTATGCTCGTGCTTAACTGAGTGAAGGCGATATATCGCTTTCAAGCCTATAGGGATCACGCAGGGCTTTTACCTCCTCGTAGAGGTAAGTTTTTATATTTTATTAATCATTATTATTTTACTATGTTTATGCATTTTCTTATGAGATTACACGTTTGATCATGTTATGTGAGGCACAAATGAAATAAACAACCGATTTGGTACTCATTTATGTCCCCATTATTTCTAGTTTTATCAGGTTTTGCCTTTCCTGTTGGATTGTTAAGCACTAAGATTAAATTCTAGATTTATTGACAATTGAGATTTATATTGTTTGTTATTGCATATGATCTTTTTAAAATGACATGATGTGTTTTTGGGTAGTTATAAGTGCTGAAGTTTTTCCTTGTTGCCGAAAAAAAATTGGGCCCGGGCTTTGCTTCAATCCTGGGTCCGCCACTGATGTAGAGGTAGCGTGCCGACGGCGATCACATCGACCTTGGAACCATTCCCGACACGCATCGTCACCTCGTCCTTCTCTAGTCTCCGCTTATTCCGCAACTCCTGTTTTGAGTTACAAATGTGAGCAACCGCACCGGTATCAAATACCTAGGAGCTACTACGAGCGCTGGTAAGGTACACATCAATAACATGTATATCATATATACCTTTGACGTTGCCGGCCTTCTTATCCGCTAAGTACTTGGGGCAGTTCCGCTTCCAGTGACCATTTCCCTTGCAATAAAAGCACTCAGCCTCAGGCTTGGGTCCATTCTTTGGCTTCATCCCGGCAACTGACTTATCGGGCGCGGCAACTCCCTTGCCGTCCTTCTTGAAGTTCTTCTTACCCTTGCCTTTCTTGAAACTAGTGGTCTTATTCACCATCAATACTTGATGTTCCTTTTTGATCTCCACCTCCACTGATTTCAGCATCGAATATAACTCAGGAATGGACTTCTCCATCCCTTGCATGTTGAAGTTCATCACAAAGCTCTTGTAGCTAGGTGGAAGCGACTAGAGGATTCTGTCAATGACCGAGTCATCTGGAAGATTAACTCTCAGCTGAGACAAGCGGTTGTGCAACCCAGACATTTTGAGTATATGCTCGCTGACAGAACTGTTTTCCTCCATCTTACAACTGAAGAGCTTGTCGAAGACTTCATATCTCTCGACCCGGGCATGAGCTTGGAAAACCATTCTCATCTCTTGGAACATCTCATATGCTCAGTGTTGCTCAAAATGCTTTTGGAGCCCCGGTTCTAAGCTGTAAAGCATGCCGCACTGAACCAGGGAGTAATCATCACTACGTGACTTACAGGTGTTCATAACGTCTTGAGTTGCTGGGAAAATGGGTGCATCACCTAGCGGTGCTTCAAGGACATATGCTTTCTTGGAAGCTATGAGAATGATCCTCAAGTTACTGACCCAGTCCGTATAGTTGCTTCCATCGTCTTTCAGCTTGGTTTTCTCTAGGAACGCGTTGAAGTTGAGGGCAACATTAGCGTGGGCCATTGGATCTACAAGATAGATTGTAAAGACGATTTTAGACTAAGTTCATGATAATTGAGTTCATCTAATCAAATTATTTAATGAACTCCCACTCAGATAGACATCCCTCTAGTCATCTAAGTGATACATGATCCAAATCGACTAGGATGTGTCCGATCATCACGTGAGACGGACTAGTCATCAACGGTGAACATCTCCATTTTGATCACATCTACTATACGACTCATGTTCGACCTTTTGGTCTCTCGTGTTTCGAGGCCATGTCTGTACATGCTAGGCTCGTCAAGTCAACCTAAGTGTTTTGCATGTGTAAATCTGGCTTACACCCGTTCTATGCGAACATTAGAATCTATCACACCCAATCATCACGTGGTGCTTCGAAACAACAAACCTTCACAACGGTGCACACTTAGGGGGAACACATTTCTTGAAATTTTAGTGAGGGATCATCTTATTTATGCTATCGTCGTTCTAAGCAAATAAGATGTAAACATGATAAACATCACATGTAAATCATAAAGTGACATGATATGGCCAATATCATCTCGCGCCTTTGATCCCCTTTGAGGCGCGGCATGATCACCATCGTCACCGGCATGACACCATGATCTCCATCATCGTGTCTTCATGAAGTTGTCTCACCGACTATTACTTCTACTACTCTGGCTAACAGTTAGCAATAAAGTAAAGTAATTACATGGCGTTTTTTATTAACTCGCATGTCATACAATAAATTAAGACAACTCCTATGGCTCCTGCCGGTTGTCATACTCACCGACATGCAAGTCGTGATTCCTATTACAAGAACATGATCAATCTCATACATCACATATATAATTCATCTCATCCTTTTGGGCATATCACATCACATAGCATACCCTGCAAAAACAAGTTAGACGTCCTCTAATTGTTGCTACATGTTTTACGTGGCTGCTATGGGTTTCTAGCAAGAACGTTTCTTACCTACGCAAAAGCCACGAAAATGATATGCCAATTGCTAATTACCCTTCATAAGGACCCTGTTCATCGAATCCGATCCGACTAAAGTGGGAGAGACAGACACCCGCTAGCCACCTTATGCAACAAGCGATGTCAGGCGGTGGAACCAGACTCATGTAAGCGTACGTGTAAAGTCGGTCCGGGCCGCTTCATCCCACAATGTCGTCGAATCAGGATAGGACTAGTAACGGCAAGCAAATTGACCAAATCATCGCCCACAACTACTTGTGTTCTACTCATGCATAGAATCTACGCATAAACCTGGCTCATGATGCCACTGTTGGGTTACATAGTAATAATTCAAAAAAAATCCTATGTGTCACCAAGATCAATCGAGGAGATGCTAGCAACGAGAGAGAGGGAGTGCATCGTCATACCCTTGAAGATCGCTAAGTGGAAGTGTTGCAAAGAACGCGGGTGATGGAGTCGTACTCGCGGCGATTCAAATCGCGGAAGATCCGATCTAGCGCCGAACGGGACGCCTCTGCATTCCACACACGTACAGCCTGAGGACGTGTCCTCCTTCTTGATCCAACAAGGGGGGCGCATAAGTCGAGGGAGAAATCCGGCAGCACGATGGCGTGGTGGCGGTGGAGCTCGTGCTTCTCCGGCAGAGCTTCGCCAAGCTCAGTGGAGGAGGATGAGGTGTAGGAGGGGAGAGTGCTGTGCCAGGGGCTGAGGTATGGCTGCCCTCCCACCCCCTCTATTTATAGGGTGAAGGGGAGAGGGGCCGCCCCCCCTAGATGCATCTAGCGGGGGGCGGGGGCCAAGGGGGGTGCTTGCCCCCCAAGTTGGTGGGGGCGCCCCCACCCCTAGGGTTTTAACCCTAGGTGCCTTGGGCCCCTTGGGGGGCGGGCTAGCCCACTAGGGGGGGCTGGTTCCCACCCATATTCAGCCCACTTGGTCCCCCAGGGCAGGTGGCCCCTCCAAGTGGACCCCCGGAACCCTTTCGGTGGTCCTGGTACAATACCGATAACCCCCGAAACTTTTGCGATGACTCAAACTGGAATTTCCATATATAAATCTTCACCTCCGTACCATTCCGGAACTCCTCGTGACATCCGGGATCTCATCCGGGACTCTGAACAACTTTCGGTAACCACATACAAGTCCCATTACAACTCTAGCATCACCGAACCTTAAGTGTGTAGACCCTACGGGTTTGGGAACCATGCGGACATGACCAAGACACCTCTCCGGTCAATAACCAATAGTGGGATCTAGATACCCATATTGGCTCCCACATGTTCCACGATGATCTCATCAGATGAACCAAGATGTCAGGGATTCAATCAATCTCGTATACAATTCCCTTTGTCCATCGGTATGTTACTTGCCCGAGATTCGATCGTTGGTATCCCCATACCTTGTTCAATCTCGCTACCGGCAAGTCTCTTTACTCATTACATAACACATGATCCCGTGACTAACTCCTTAGTCACACTGAGCTCATTATGATGATGCATTACCGAGTGGGCCCAGAGATACCTCTCCATCATACGGAGTGACAAATCCCTGTCTTGATTAGTGCCAACCCAACAGACACTTTCGGAGATACCTGTAGTGCACCTTTATAGTCACTCAGTTACGTTGTGACATTTGATACACCCAAAGCATTCCTACGGTATCTGGGAGTTGCACAATCTCATGGTGTAAGGAAATGATAGTTGACATTAGAAAAGCTATAGCAAACAAACTACATGATCTTGTTCTATGCTTAGGATTGGGTCTTGTCCATCACATCATTCTCCTAATGATGTGATCTCGTTATCAACGACATACAATGTCCATGGTCAGAAAACCACAACCATCTATTGATCAACGAGCTAGTCAACTAGAGGCTCACTAGGGACATGTTATGGTCTATGTATTCACACATGTATTACGGTTTCCGGTTAATACAATTATAGCATGAATGATAGACAATTATCATGAATAAGAAAATATATTAATAATCATTTTATTATTGCCTCTAGGGCATATTGCCAACACTAGGATCATAGAACTTATAGCATGAAATATAAACTCTTAATTATGAAAATGGAAATATAATCATACAATATTATTGCCTCTAGGACATATTTCCAACATGGCATGCATGTAGGAAGGTACTACATGAACAGATCTTTCAGTCATCTCACTCAACCCATCATTTTGTAGCCAATTATTCGAGGGATCTGGGCGAGTGCAAGCCAAAGAAGTCCCTACCAACACCGGCTACAAGGACAACACAAGCATGGAGCTAGTTGTTGGTCATGCAAAGATTCGAGTTGATGGTGCCACTTATTGGAGCATGGACGAGGGATCATACGGTGATGTGTGTAGAGATGACATAGACAAACACGTAGTCTCGTCCACTATCAAGTGTGTAGGGATATCTAACCCGCATCTCTCAAGACACTAGCTTGTCGAGAAGCTTTGTCTCTGGCTCTAGACATAAATTCACATGTGATAATAGCCTCAAACTGTCAAGAAGTTGTCACAGACATCAACAAGGGCATGGGGGGTTTATGTGCTAGCATCGTCAGAGAGATCAAGGCGACATCTACATAGTTCACAGCTTGCTCCTTCATCTTTCAGGGATGCGATTTTAATATCGAGGCACATAGTCTTGCTAACACGCTTTAGGCCTTTCTTAGGACGCCATTTTTGGATCCTCGATACTCCGGACCTAAATTGGATCCCAATGTATTTGGACTATGATCATTAAATAAAGTGTGTTTGGACTCAGAAAAACAAGGAATGGTCCGAACCCTGCGGTGATGAGACCCCAAACGCCCGAATGGGCTGCCCCGGTCAAAAGACAACACCCAACCGGGCACCTCACCATCATCCCAAACGACTAGGCCATCCAGGAACCCCCATATCCGGTCCATACGTGGGGCCGATACGTGGTGGCCGAACACCACCGCCACATCGGACCGACCCGCTATGGACCACACCGCCCTCACCTCTTTCTAACCTTAGTCGGTCTGACGAACCCTAGTCAAATTCTCAGTCCTCTCGCCCTCCCATCTCCTCCCCTTCCTCGCCAATCTATCATGTCCCCTTCACCATGGCCAGGTCCTACAGCGACTCCGACAGTGAAACCGAACCCATGGACTGGGACGGCCTCGTGAAGGAGGACTCTGGTTTCGGCAGCGATGCGCCGAACTATGAGGAACTCACGCTCCGCATCGCCATCAAGTGGTCGTGGTTGGACATCGGCGGGAGCTCGAACTCTGCGACGTCCACCGCCACCTCCTCCCGACCCCACCGTGGCAATGCGCTCTTGTGGGCTCGCCCGACCCGCTCTGCTCCGCTCCAGATCCGAAGCAGGACAATCCATCCCCTTCCTGTGTGGCGCCAGCTCCTCCCGGGCAGATCTAGGTGCTCGTGCCTGCGGCTCCTGTGAGGATGTGAATGCTGGAATGAGAGAAGAAGGCCGCCCTTGCAAGCAGCAGTGGGCCGCGAAGAGGGAGGCACATGCTGACTCTTCTTGCCAATGCCCCCGCTCCATCCGTGTCGACCCGGAGCGGCTCCTTCGCAAGGTCATGTGTTGTTTGTTGACCACGACAGAGATGGACGATGGGTGCCTCCAACTCAGGATCGAAGCTTCAGAGCTCCTTATGAGGGAGAAAGAGACCACCAAGGCCTAGGTGGCACACCACACGAAGGAGCACGCATGCACCTCCAACTGCCTCTTCTGCTACATCTTGTCGGCGTCAGACAGCGGCACCACAAGCACAAACAACAACGATGATCCTCCCTGCCACGAACGCCTACATGGAGGAGATGTTGCCGCTCCAATGACCTCAAGGGCAAGGGCCTGACGAAGAAATGGTGATCTCCGCCTCCCTGCATCGTCTAGCTATATCTCTATTTTCGATCTAGTTGAACTATGTCTTTTGGATTCGATGAACTATGCCCGATGCGGAATATATCTATATGTATATCTCATTCTCGTCTGATTTATTATCACGTCGATCTGCGTTGTTGCATGGTTTGTATGGATTTCGGTGCGGACACATGGGGACTATGGTTGTGGACAAAGAGAAATGGAGATTGTCTGGTCACTACCAACGGATGCATCCGCGCGCGTATAGAACCTCATACTAGGAAATTGTGATGGTAGTTGCTCTTATGCCTCAAGCAGTTCACCCTTCGCACATGGGATTGATGTCGCTTAAAGCTACGTCGGTATTTCCCCAAAGAGGAAGGGATGATGCAGCACAACGGCGGTAGGTATTTCCCTCGGATGTGAAACCAAGGTTATCGAACCAGTAGGAGAACCAAGCAACACAGCGTAAATAGCACCTACACACAAATAACAACTCCTCGCAACCCGACGTGTAAATGGGGTTGTCAATCCCTTTCGGGTTACGGACGTGAGAGAGATATAAATATTGGTAGATTGGTTGATAAATAAGATAAATTGCAGCAAGGTATTTTTGGGTTTTTGGTTTAATAGATCTGAAAATAAATGCAAGGAAAAAGTAGATCGCAAAGGCAAATATATGAGGAAGAGACCGGGGGGCCGTAGATTTCACTAGTGGCTTCTCTCGAGAAAATTAGCAAACAGTGGGTGAACAAATTACTGTTGGGCAATTGATAGAACATCAAATAATTATGACGATATCTAGGCAATGATCATTATATAGGCATCACATCCAAGATTAGTAGACCGACTCCTGTCTGCATCTACTACTATTACTCCACACATCGACCGCTATCCAGCATGCATCTAGTGTATTAAGTTCATGGAAAAATGGAGTAATGCATTAAGAATGATGACATGATGTAGAAAAGATCTGTTTATCTATGGTGTTAGATATGGATCTCGTCGTTTTATCCTTAGTAGCAACGATACATACGTGTTGTTTCCCTTTCCGTCACTGGGATCAAGCACCGTAAGATCGAACCCACTAGAAAGCACCTCTTCCCATTGCAAGATAAATAGATCAAGTTAGCCAGACAAAACCCAAATATCGAAGAATAAATACGAGGCTATAAGCAATCATGCATAAAAGAGATCAAAGAAACTCAAATACTTTCATGGATATAAAAAGATAGATCTGATCATAAACTCAAGGTTTATCGGATCCCAACAAACACACAGCAAAAATAATTACATCATATGGATCTCCAAGAGACCATTGTATTGATAATCAATAGAGAGAGAGAGAGGAAGCCATCTAGCTACTAACTACGGACCCGTAGGTCTACAAAGAACTACTCACACATCATCGGAGAGGCACCAACGGAGGTGGTGAACCCCATCCGAGATGGTGTCTAGATTGGATCTGGTGGTTCTGGACTCTGCGGCGGCTGGATGAATATTTCGTCGACTCCCCCAGGGTTTCTGGAATATCTGAGTATTTATAGAGCAAAGAGGCGATGCAGGAGGCCACCGAGGTGGGCACAACCCACCTGGGCGCGCTCTGGTGGGTTCTGCCCCCCTCGGGGCACCCCCCCAGGTGTAGATCTGGCCCATCAGGTGTCTTCTGGTCCATAAAAATTCTCCGAAAAGTTTCACGGTGTTTGGGCTCCATTTGATATTGATTTCTTGCGATGTAAAAAACATGCAGAAAACAGCAACTGGCACTTGGCACTATGTCAATAGGTTAGTACCAAAAAATGATATAAAATGACTATAAAATGATTGTAAAACATCCAAGAATGATAATATAACAGCATGTAATAATCAAAAAATTATAGATACGTTGGAGACGTATCAACATCCCCAAGCTTAACTCCTGCTCGTCCTCGAGTAGGTAAGTGATAAAAACAAAAATTTTGATGTGGAATGCTGCCTATCATGTCATATCATATTGTTTTGTTTATAGCATGGACATTTGGACTTTTATATGGTTCAAAGCAATAGTCTAGTTTTGACATAATAATTTAGATACTCAAGCATATCAACAAGCAATCATGTCTTTCAAAATATCAATGCTAAAATAAGCTATCCCTAGCCCATTATGCTCAACCATTGATCCATTCATGAAACACACTCGCATATTAGTTACACCCAACACTCAAGTACGATCATAGTGTTTCCTAGTTGGTGCTTGTAAGAGAAGATGGAGATTCAAATTCAAAAATAAAAATTGCATAAGTAAAAAAAAGGCCCTTCGCAGAGGGGAGTAGAGATTTGTAGAGGTGCCAGAGCTCAAAGCTTAAATTGAGAGATACTTTTTTTGGGAGGTATACTTTTCTCACCAACGAGAATGACTTGAGGTTCCCAAAACTTTCCATGCTTGATATATCATAGGCAGTTCCCAAAAAAAAGTTTATTCCTTTTCCACCAAACTTTCACAAGCCATGGCTAGCCGAATCCACGGTTGCCTTCCATACCAACACTTTCCAAGGAATTTATTATTTGATAACATAAAGTAAATTTGTTTTTTCATTTCAGGACTGGGCATCCCTAATACCTTTGCATTACTCTAGTGCAATGACATGTAAATAAACACTCATCATGAGAATAACACATCTAGCATGGAAAATATTGGCCACCCCTCACCGCCTCGTGAGTGGTACGGGCACACAAAAGGAAAATTTCTTTTGAAAATTAGAGAGGGCACATACAAATTTTCTTAGAATGGCAAGGGAATACCGCATATAGGTAGGTATGGTGGACTCATGTGGCAAAACCGGGATAAAGGATTTCGGATGCACAAGTCGAGATCATACTTAGTGCAAAATGAAGGCTAGCAAAAGACCGGGAAGCGACCAACCATGAAACGAATAATCTCATAAGCAAACATTGAGCATAAATAACAACGAATAATGAACCACAAGTAGGATATAATTTCATTGCATAATTATTGACTTTCATGCTTGAATAGGGAATCACAAACTTTAACACTAATATTCTTACTAAAGCATAATTACTTATTAACATGACTCACATATGATATCATCATGTCTCAAAACTATTACAAGGAACCAAGTTTATTTTGTCCAATGATCTTCATGAAAGTTTTTATTATATCCTTCTTGGATATCTATCACTTTGGGACTAATTTTCATGTGTTGCTTTTGATAAGCTCAAACAAATATAAGTGAAGATCATGAGCATAATTTTTCTTTCTTTCTCTCAAAATAATATAAGTGAAGCAAGAGAGAATTTCTTTTAAAAATTTACTAACTCTCAAATAAATCTAAGTGAATCAATAGAGTATTTCTTCAAAAATACTAAGCACACCATGCTCAAAAAGATATAAGTGAAGCACTAGAGCAAGTCCATTGCTCATAAAAATTTAAGTGAAGCATAGAGAGCAATTCTAGCAAGTCATGACATAATTTTGGCTCTCTCAAATAAGTGTGTACAGCAAGGATTGATGAATTAAAAAGCAAAACAAAACAAGAAAAGACTCATATCATACAAGACGCTCCAAGCAAAACACATATCATGTGATGAATAAAAATATAGTTTCGAGTGAAATACCGATAGTTGTTGGAAGAAAGCGGGGATGCCACTCGGGGGCATCTCCAAGCTTAGTTGGTTGCTCATTTCTGGATAATAGCTTGGGATGCCGGGTCATCCCCAAGCTTAGTCTCTTCCATCCTTCCTTCATCCATCGTAAGATAACCCAAAACTTGAAAACTTCAATCACACAAAACTCAACAAAACCTTCGTGAGATCCGTTAGTATAAGAAAGCAAATCACTACTATAAGTACTATATAAAACCAATTCATATTTTGTTTTTGTATTATATCTACTTTATTCCAACTTTTATATGGCAAAAACTCATCAAAGAAAACCATAGAGCCATCAAAATAAGCACACAACACAAAGAAAACAGAATATGTCAAAAACAGAACAGTCTGTAGTAATCTAGAAGTTTCGAATACTTCTGGAACTCTAAAAATCTTGAAAACATAGGGTCACGTGGGAAATTTGTATATTAATCTTCTGCAAAAAGAATAAACTAAAAAGCACTTTCCTGTTAAAAATGAGAATTTTTCTCGTGAGCCCAAAAGTTTCTGTTTTTTCAGCAAGATCAAATCTACTAACACCCAACGTGTTCCTAAGGCTTTGCTTGGCACAAACCTTTATTCAAACCACAAAACACACCTCGATAGATATATTAAATGTTTTTATTGAAAACAAAAAGGAAATCAAAAGCAAAAAGATACAAGTTGGGTTGCCTCCCAACAAGCGCTATCGTTTTACGCCCTTAGCTAGGTATAATACCAAGATTTCAAGTATTGTCATCTGATACGTCTCCAACTTATCTACTTTTCCAAACCCTTTTGCCCTTGTTTTGGACTCTAACTTGCATGATTTGAATGGAACTAACCCGGACTGACGCTGTTTTCAGCAGAATTTGCATGGTGTTGTTTTTGTGCAGAAATAAAAAGTTCTCGGAATGACCTGAAAATCCACAGAGAATTATTTCGGAAAATATAAAAAATGTCTGCAAGAAGATCCAGACCAGGGGGCCCACACCATGTCCACGAGGGTGGGGGCGCCCCCCTAGGGCGTGCCCCCTGCCTCGTGGGCCCCCTGGTGCTCCACCGACGTATCCCCAGATCCTATATATTCACTTTCGGGGAGAGAAAAATCAAGGAAAAGAATTATCGCGTTTTACGATACGTAGCCGCCGCCAAGCCCTAATCTCTCTCGGGAGGGCTGATCTGGAGTCCATTCGGGGCTCCGGAGAGTGAAGATCGTCGCCATCTGATGGCTTCTCGCCCCTCATTGGTTACCCCAAGTGGAAGGTTGAGATGTAGCGTAGCGGCAAATTTCCCTTGGCAAAGATACCAAGGATCGAATCCCGTGAGACTCCGAGGGTCGACAAGTAGGTGTCAACGGCGCCAGAAACTTAGCGGTTGACGGGACCTGCTCAGAGATACAGATAACTTTGCTCCCAACGAGTACAGAGAGGTTGTCAATCCCTCCGGCCTTGTTGTTTACAAAGGATCAAACACAAGAGATAATAATGATAGCTATGACTGCAACTAGGAAATAAAAACAGAAAGTAAATAGAAGGTGTGATCAGCGGTGGTAATATGGACCGGGGTCCCATGATGTTCACTAGTGATGTCTCTCTCCCAAAAGACGATAAAACAGCAAAGCGAGGTAAACAAATTACAGCTGGGCAATTGACAGGATTATGTGCGCAAACCAATGCTAACTATGCTGCAAAGAAAGGTAGAGGCTCAAAAGCATGGGCGGTACGCCAAGGCAAGTAGACCGAAATCCATCTGCATCTACTACTAATCATCCACCTTGAGATATCTATCCAGAACATCTCGCTGGTATTAAGTTGCGAATCCCACCCAAAGTGTAAACTCAAAGCAACAGACAACTGCATTAAAAGAACTTTGCGCAAAGTAAACAATCCTTGCACCCGCAAGTACAAGCACCGTTGTTTTCTCCCTTGTGGTAACAGCACATCCCCTAGACTCATGTTTCTGTCACTCAAGCTAGTCATCAGGGGGCATGAACCCACAATCAAGCATAACGCTCCCTCTTGGAGTTACTACCTACTACTTGGCCAAAGCAATAAACAGCAACGGAGAACATGCAAGAATTACTCAAGAACAAAGATATAAAAGAGGTGAATCAAATATATTACTCAAACACAATCTGAACATAGTCTCATAATCCATCAGATCCCAGCAAACTCAGCAAAGCAACAACAGAAAGATTACATATGTGCCTCGATCATGTAGGGCAGCTCACGAGGTCTAAACCATGAAGAGCAAAGAGGGGAGGAGAACATCACATAGCTACTGATCATGGACCCATGGTCCAAGGTGGACTACTCACAACTCATCCGGGAAGCGTCCATGGTGGTGGAGAAGCTCCCGGTGGTGGTTCTCCCCTCCGGCAGGGTGCCGGGAAGAGTTCTCCTGATGCTCCCGATCTTGGAAGCGCTGCGGCGGCGGAACAGAGGCGAGATCGCGAAAAAGGGTTCTGTCCTCGAGGGTTTCGGGACGAGAGGGATATATATGCGAAGGGGGGCAGCCAGAGGTGGAGCAGGGGCCCCAGGCGCCCCCCTGGTGCGGCCAGGGGTGGGGTCGCGCCAGGTGGCCGCCTGGGCCTCCCCTGGCTCCCCTCTGGCCCATCTTTGGTTCTTCGCGAAGCTTCTTGTACGCTAATTTTTCCTATATTTTTCCTGGAATTTTTGGAGCACTTTTAATATGGGGGAAACCTGAAATAGAAAAACAGCAGAAAACAGGAACTGGCACTGTGGTGCACTGAGTTAATAGGTTAGTCCAAATATGATCAAAAGTGTATGGAAGTGCATCAATATCATAGAAATATCACACAAAAGAAGCATGGAGCAAGCAGAAATTATAGATACGTTTTGGACGTATCAACATCCCCAAGCTTAATTCCTGCTCGTCCTCGAGTAGGTAAATGATAACAAGCATAATTTCTGTGGTGACATGCTACCAACCATATAAGAACTTTTTAAGTAAAGCAATCAAGGCATGTAATTCAATTCAAGTCTTAACAAGCAAGAGTCTATATTAGCATTGTAACAAGCAACATAAGAACATAAAGGTGCAAGAGCTCTCGCTGTCCGTGACTCGAATGTCTCCAAATGGTGTTTGCGTGCAAGAAAGGGGATAGGGATATACGAGAGAGTAAAACATAGTTTTGTATTGTTGAGAACTTAATCTACTAAAGTTTCACACTTGGTCTTCTTTGGAATCTTATCTTGACTCATCCCCAGACCACTAGCCAGGTACAAGTCAAAATGATCCACTCCCTTTCGATATTTTGAGCACTCATGCAATGGATGAGCGTAAGCAAGAAAGTTGACACTTAGGATGGCAAAGAGAGAAAAATGATGAAGGGGAAAGACAAAAAAGGTGTGAAAGGCTCACATCAATGAGGACAATCATAGGCGAGAGAAAGCCAAATGATAGATATGATGTGAGGAGTAGAGATTGCCATGCAACGGATGCACATATGAGCTAAGGTAAGCTCTCCAATGGAACTAGTGGGGGTGCATCCAACTTGCTCGCTCAAGAAGACCTAGAGCTCTTTTGAGGAGGCTCATCATTGGAATATACAAGCCAAGTTCTATAGTGTGAAGGTCCCCACATAGCTATATGCATGAATGATAATCTCTATGGAGTACAAGGTATAAGATGAAGTACGAGTGTGGATCTCTCAAAAGGAATAGTAGTGTGCCCCCTTCTCTCTTTTTATTTCTTTTTCTCTTTTTTCTAGTTTTTTATTTATTTTTTGTGGCCTCAATGGCTCTTTCTATTTAACTCTCATTTGTCCTCTTTGGGATCTTTTGATTTTGTCCTCTTTGGGATCTTTTCCTCACTTTAGGGGCAACACTCTATATATTACAATAAGTATAGAAGATCTTTCACACTTTACAAAAGTACTCAACATAAAGAAGATGAAACTATCATGATGTATGCAAATGTATGCCTCTGCCAGTGTAGCAGGATATGCAATGATACTAGCGCGTCATGTAGCAATGATTAGGGCAAGGCCCAACTAGCATGCGGCTCATCGATCAAGCAAAAAGCATGTATGACATGAAGATCAAGTCATGAGAAGATGGATGTTGCATGGCAATGTATCTCGGAAAGGCTATGGAAATGCCTTGATAGGTAGGTATGGTGGCTGTTTTGAGGAAGGATATAATGAGGCTTATGATGACAGAGCGTATCGTGCCAAGGATTTGGATGCACCGGCGAAGTATGCGCCAACTCTCGAGGTGAGAAAGGGCAATGCACGGTACCGAAGAGGCTAGAAAAATATGGCTAGGTGGAAGTGTCAACTTTCGAATAGTCACATTAGTCCGAAGAACTCATGCACTTATTATCGGTAACTCTCAATCTAATTAGGAGGTTCACAAAGAGACAAGTACCCCGAGGAGGAGTGTATGGGGGTTTGGTTATCCTTGCGCATCCTCGACTCATGGTACGTGAGTGTACTCTAATATTCGATCCCTCCAAAGATTAGTGATCCATCTAGTAGCTAAAGTTCTCAACTATTTTGTAGGTTTTCGAAAATAAACACGGATTTCCCAAAATATGACATCTATCACTAATAGGCTAAAGCTCTTGACACCAAAAGTTCAGACATTACTCATGGCAATACCTCAAAACTATTGCAAGTTACTACTAAAATTAAATAGCAACCTCAATTACCTACTTTAAGTTAAGACACACAACTCAGTGCAACAGGCAAACTCTCTTAACAAGATAAACATGAAAACTCAAGAGAGTTCAGCAACCAACTAAACAAAAGCTCTTTAAAAAGAAAAGCATGAAAACTAGGAGCTAAACATGACAGCAGCTATGGAAAGACAAAGAACACACACAGCAAAGATAAGCATGAAAATCCTATGTTGTGTTCTAGGTTGAAGTGGAGCGTGTTTCTCTCCCACACAAAGAAAGCTGGGTTCTAACTTGTTATGAACAGCAAGCAAAGCTAAAGAAAACTAAAAAAAGAAACTAAGAGCAAGACGCTCCAAGCATAACACATAACACATGAAGTGATAAAATTATAGTGGAACAAAAGACGAACTGATAATTGTTGATGGAGAAGGGGATGCATGGGGGCATCCCCAAGCTTAGACGCTTGAGTCTTCTTGAATATTTCTTGGGGGTGCACGGGGGCATCCCCAAGCTTGAGCGTTTGACCCTCCTGAATCTTCTTTTATCATCTTCCCTCGCACACTTGAAAACTCCCTTCATACATAACTCATCATAATCTGATTAGCGAGGTTAGTACCCACAATAAAATAATTTTTCCCTACTGGAAATATAGATAATCTTGAATAGCTACTGTTTCTCAAGATTGCCAAAAGGTTTTTGCAAAGAAAAAGCAAGCTCAAGGTTTGCAAAACGAAGAAAAGGCAAAACAGGACAGAATCTGTGAAAAACAGACCAGCAGGTAGTAAATAATTTTTTCGGGGCACTTCTGCAACTCAAATCAAAAAACTCAGAACAGACGCTCGAAAGCCAATTGTATAGAGCACGCTTTAAAAAAAATTCAGATCAAAAAGATGATCTGGTGATTTTATTCGAATTTTTCTGTCCAAGGACAGAATCTGTTTTCTGGACAGCACATCACAACTTTTGAACTTTCTTGCAATCGGAGGCTAAACTTGGCACAAAGCTGAAAAGAAAAGATACAATGATGATGCTACTGTAGTAACAAACATTAAGACACAATAAAAGCAAAATAAAACCTAATTCGGTGTGGGCTGCCTCCCAAAAGCGCTTTCTTTTATGCCTTTAAGCTAGGCATGATGCAAAAAGAGAAGATCAAGTTTTATCAAGAGTAAGAGAATAGCTAGCCCGTGTAACGGACTCAAAACGCAACTTAATCTTCTTCTAGGGAAGTGTTCCATCCCTTTCTTGAGAGGGAATTGGAATTTTATATTACCCTCTTTCATGTCAATGATAGCACCAACGGTGCGAAGAAAAGGACGTCCCAAAATAATTGGACATGAAGGTTCACATTCAATATCCATAATAGTAAAATCAACGGGAACATAATTGTCATTGACAATGATAAGAACATCGTCGATCTTCCCCAAAGGTTTCTTTACGGAAGAATCAACAAGACGAACACCAAAAGAACAAGGATCAAAAGGTTTCAATTCAAACATATCATACATTCTTTTGGGCATAACGGAGGTACTAGCTCCAACATCACATAAAGCATAGCAAGAGAAGTTATTCAACTTAATTTTAATCATCGGATCCCAACTATCTTCTAGCTTTCTAGGTATGGAGGCTTCTACCCTAAGCTTCTCCTCCCTAGCTTTGATGAGAGCATTAGTGATATGCTCCGTGAAGGCAAGATTAAGTGTGCTAGTGTGGGGATCTCTAGACATCTTGTGAAGAAAACCAATAACTTCAGAAAGGGTGCAATTATCAAAATCAAGGTCAGTACTATCAAGTAAAGTGGTAGTGGTGTCCTTTAGGCTCACTTGTTTGGTAGCTTCTATGGTTATAGGAGTTTCTTCTTCTACGGTTGAGGTCATAGCATCACCATTAATAGGTCCAATGGGACTAGGAGTGCATTGGGTGCTAAGAGTTTGGATATCCTCAACAACTTGGATAGTAGCAACAGTGTGGTGGGTAGGAAGGCTCTTAATTCTATCTTCTTCATCCTTTTCTCTAGCCCATCTCTCTTTAAGTTTAGCCATCATCCTAATGTTTTCATTAATTTGCACTTGAATAGCATTCATAGGAGTGGTCTCCCTCTCCTCAAGAGGAGAAGTTCTAATTTTAAGCAACTCTACCTCATGGGCTAAATTGTCTACCTTCGAAGAGAGATTATCTAGTTTGTCTAGTTTTTCTTCTACACTCTTATTGAAGGCCTTTTGGGTAATGATGAAGTCTTTAAGTATAATCTCTAGTTCAGAAGTGGAGTTCTTGGTGCTAGGATAAGTATTGTTGTTCCCATAGGAATTAGAGGGGAACGGTCTAGGGTTGCTACCAAAATTACTCCTATAAGCATTGTTATTGAAGTTGTTTCTAGAGATAAAGTTCACATCTACTTGATCTTGAGCAATCAAAGAATTTAAAGGAACATCATGAGGATCAATAGAAGATTGCTTGGAAAGTAGAGACATGATCAAGTCAACTTTTTCATTTAGGGAGGAAATCTCCTCGACAGAGTTTACCTTCCTACCTGTTGGAGCACGTTCGGTGTGCCATTGGGAATAATTGGTCATCATCTCGTCGATAAGCTTCGTGGCAGCACCAAGTGTAGTTGACATAAAGGTTCCTCCCGCGGCCGAATCTAACAAGTTTCGCGAGGTAAAGTTCAAGCCTGCATAAAAAGTTTGGATAACCATCCAAGTAGTCAAACCATGAGTAGGGCAGTTCTTGACAAGAGATTTCATGCGTTCCCAAGCTTGGGCAACGTGTTCATTATCCAATTGTTTAAAATTCATTATGTTACTCCTTAATTGGATAATTTTAGCAGGGGGGTAGTACTTCCCAATAAAGGCATCCTTGCACTTGTCCCAAGAATCTATACTATTCCTAGGCAAGGATTGAAACTAGATTTTAGCTCCTCCTCTCAAGGAGAAAGGAAAAAGCTAAAGCTTAACAATATCACCATCTACTTCTTTGTACTTTTGCATATCACAGAGCTCAACAAAATTATTTAAGTGCAAAGCAGCATCATCTCCAGCACCGGAGAATTGATCTTTCATAACTAGGTTCAGTAAAACAGGTTTAATCTCATAAGAAGGTGCTGAAGTGGCAGGTGTAGCAATAGGCGTGCAGATAAAGTCATTGTTGTTATGACTAGTGAAGTCACACAACTTGGTGTTCTCGGTGGAACCCATAGCAGCAGCAAGCAAGATAACTATTTTTGTGATTTTTGGTAAGGGACACTAAAGCAAAAACTGCAAGGTAAACTAACAAGACTAAAAAGCAAAGATAAAAGATAGCGTGCAACTCCCCTATCTTGAAGAGTGGAGTCCCCGGCAACGGCGCCAGAAACTTGCTTGATGGCTTCTCACCCCTCGTTGGTTACCCCAAGTGGAAGGTTGAGATGTAGCGTAGTGGAAAATTTCCCTTGGCAAAGATACCAAGGATCGAATCCCGTGAGACTCCGAGGGTCGACAAGTAGGTGTCAACGGCGCCAGAAACTTAGCGGTTGACGGGACCTGCACACAGATACAGATAACTTTGCTCCCAACGAGTACAGAGAGGTTGTCAATCCCTCCGGCCTTGGTGTTTACAAAGGATCAAACACAAGAGATAATAATGATAGCTATGACTGCAACTAGGAAATAAAAACAGGAAGTAAATAGAAGGTGTGATCAGCGGTGGTAATATGGACCGGGGTCCCATGATGTTCACTAGTGATGTCTCTCTCCCAAAAGACGATAAAACAGCAAAGCGAGGTAAACAAATTACAGTTGGGCAATTGACAGGATTATGTGCGCAAACCAATGCTAACTATGTTGCAAAGAAAGGTAGAGGCTTAAAAGCATGGGCGGTACGCCAAGGCAAGTAGACCGAAATCCATCTGCATCTACTACTAATCATCCACCTTGAGATATCTATCCAGAACATCTCGCTGGTATTAAGTTGCGAATCCCACCCAAAGTGTAAACTCAAAGCAACAGACAACTGCGTTAAAAGAACTTTGCGTAAAGTAAACAATCCTTGCACCCGCAAGTACAAGCACCGTTGTTTTCTCCCTTGTGGCAACAACACATCCCCTAGACTCATGTTTCTGTCACTCAAGCTAGTCATCAGGGGGCATGAACCCACAATCAAGCATAACGCTCCCTCTTGGAGTTACTACCTACTACTTGGCCAAAGCAATAAACAGCAACGGAGAACATGCAAGAATTACTCAAGAACAAAGATATAAAAGAGGTGAATCAAATATATTACTCAAACACTATCTGAACATAGTCTCATAATCCATCAGATCCCAGCAAACTCAGCAAAGCAACAGCAGAAAGATTACATATGTGCCTCGATCATGTAGGGCAGCTCACGAGGTCTAAACCATGAAGAGCAAAGAGGGGAGGAGAACATCACATAGCTACTGATCATGGACCCATGGTCCAAGGTGGACTACTCACAACTCATCCGGGAAGCGTCCATGGTGGTGGAGAAGCTCCCGGTGGTGGTTCTCCCCTCTGGCAGGGTGCCGGGAAGAGTTCTCCTGATGCTCCCGATCTTGGAAGCGCTGCGGCGGTGGAACAGAGGCGAGATCGCGAAAAAGGGTTCTGTCCTCGAGGGTTTCGGGACGAGAGGGATATATATGCGAAGGGGGGCAGCCAGAGGCGGAGCAGGGGCCCCAGGCGCCCCCTGGCGCGGCCAGGGGTGGGGCCGCGCCAGGTGGCCGCCTGGGCCTCCTCTGGCTCCCCTCTGGCCCATCTTTGGTTCTTCGCGAAGCTTCCTGTACACTGATTTTTCCTATATTTTTCCTGGAATTTTTGGAGCACTTTTAATATGGGGGAAACCTGAAATAGAAAAACAGCAGAAAGCAGGAACTGGCACTGTGGTGCACTGAGTTAATAGGTTAGTCCAAATATGATCAAAAGTGTATGGAAGTGCATCAATATCATAGCAATATCACACAAAAGAAGCATGGAGCAAGCAGAAATTATAGATACATTTTGGACGTATCACCATCGTCATCATCAACCTTCGTCCATCACCAATTCCATGATGCTCACCGCCGTGCGTGAGTAATTCCATCGTAGGCTTGCTCGACGGTGATGGGTTGGATGGGATCTATCATGTAATCGAGTTAGTTTTGTTAGGGTTTGATCCCTAGTATCCACTATGTTCTGAGATTGATGTTGCTATGACTTTGCTATGCTTAATGCTTGTCACTAGGGCCCGAGTGCCATGATTTCAGATCTGAACCTATTATGTTTCTATGAATATATGTGTGTTCTTGATCCTATCTTGCAAGTCTATAGTCACCTATTATGTGTTATGATCCGGCAACCCCGAAGTGACAATAATCGGGACCACTCCCGGTGATGACCATAGTTTGAGGAGTTCATGTATTCACTATGTGTTAATGCTTTGGTTCGGTACTCTATTAAAAGGAGGCCTTAATATCCCTTAGTTTCCAATAGGACCCCGCTGCCACGGGAGGGTAGGACAAAATATGTCATTCAAGTTCTTTTCCATAAGCACGTTTGACTATATTCGGAATACATGCCTACATTACATTGATGAGCTGGAGCTAGTTCTGTGTCACCCTAAGTTATAACATCTACATGATGAATTGCATCCGACATAATTTCCCATCACCGATCCAATGCCTATGAGCTTTTCATATATTGCTTGTTGCTTATTTACTTTTCCGTTCCTACTATTACAAAAACTACAAAAACACTATCGTTACTTTTATTGCCCCTACCGCCACTATCATATAACTTTGCTACTAAAACTACCTTGCTACAGATAATAAGTTTCCAGGTGTGGTTGAATTGACAACTCAGCTGCTAATACTTAAGAGTATTCTTTGGCTCCCCTTGTGTCGAATCGATAAATTTGGGTTGAATACTTTACACTCGAAAACTGTTGCGATCCCCTACACTTGTGGGTTATCAAGACTATTTTCTGGCGCCGTTCCTGGGGAGCATAGCTCTATTCTTTAAGTCACTTGGGATTTATATCTATTTATCACTATGAAGAATTCGAAGGACTCAAAAACCAAGATTTATCCCTCAGCTACGAGGGGAGGTAAGGAACTGCCATCTAGCTATGCACTTGATTCACCCTCTGTTATGAGTAAACTTGCGACACATACTCCTGCTATTGAATCTGATATGTCGTATGTTCTTGATGATGCTACTTCTGCTATGTATGATGAAACTACTTCCATGCCTGATAATATTGTGCCACTAGGTGAATTTCTAGATGAACAAATTGCTAAGGTTAGGGAGAATGCAAATATTGAAACTGATAATATTTATGAAAGTGATGATGAAGCTTCTCCCCCTAGATATGAATTGCTCGTTCTTCCTGAGGGTTGTGTTATGGATGAAGAAACTGCTAGAGACTTTCTTGCTTGCAACGATAGATATGATCTTAAAGAAATTATTAGCTATGCTGAAAGAAAAGTCCTTGAATGCTAGAATGAAACATGACCCTGCTTTTGCTACTTCACCTATCTTTGTTACTGATAAGGATTATGATTTCTCTGTTGATCCTGAGTTAATTGCCTTGGTTGAATCTGATCCTTTCCATGGCTATGAGTCTGAAACTGTTGTGGCACATCTTACTAAGTTGAATGATATAGCCACCCTGTTTACCAACGATGAAAATATTCATTATTACTATATCCTTAAGTTGTTTCCGTTCTCGTTAAAGGGCAATGCTAATACTTGGTTTAATTCTCTTGATCCTGGTTGTGTGCGTAGTCCCCAGGATATGATGCATTACTTTTCTGCTAAATATTTTCCCGCTCATAAGAAACAAGCTGCCTTACGGGAAATATATAACTTTGTGCAAATTGGAGAAGAGAGTCTCCCACAAGCTTGGGGAGGCTTCTCCAATTACTTAATGCTTTGCCTGATCATCCTCTTCAGAGGAACGATATACTTGATGTCTTTTATAATGGACTAACCGATGCTTCTAGAGACCAGCTGGATAGTTGTGCTGGTTGTGTTTTTAGGGAAAGAACAGTTGATCAAGCTGAATTACTATTGAATAATATGCTGGCCAATGAAAATAATTGGACACTTCCTGAACCAGCCCCTAAGCCAACTCCGAAGAAAAGGGGTGTTCTATTTCTCAGTCCTGAAGATATGCAAGAGGCAAAGAAATCTATGAAAGAAAAAGGTATTAAAGCTGAAGATGTTAAGAATTTACCACCTATTGAAGAAATACATGGTCTTGATAACCCAACACGGGTAGTAAAGGTAAATTCTCTTTATAGATTTGATGAAGGTGGTATTCCTCATTATAAGTCTGCTAGCCAATGCTTAGATGAGTTTGACAATTTCATTGTGAAACAAGAAAACTTCAATGCTTATGTTGGTAGACAATTGCAACGTAATGCTTATATGATTGAACGCTTGAGTGATTATATGTATAGAGTTAAAGGTGAATTGAAACTCATTAGTAAACATGCTTCTATGGTTACCACTCAAGTAGAACAAGTACTTCAGGCTTAGAATGATTTGCTCGATGAATTAAATAGTAAGAATAATGACTATGATGTTAGAGTTGCAACTAGAGGTGGTAAAATGACTCAGGAACCTTTGTATCCTGAGGGCCAACCTAAGAGAATTGATCAAGATTCTCAGAGAGCTAATTTAGATGCACCTAGTTCTTCTAATAAGAAGAAAAAGAAAAATGATAGGACTTTGCATGCTTCTAGTGAACCTGTAGCTGACACACCTAAGAATCCTAATGATATCTCTATTTCTGATGCTGAGACACAATCTAGTAATGAACATGAACCTAGTGATAATATAAATGATGATGTTCATGATGATGCTCAACCTAGCAATGATGGTGATGTAGAAATTGAACCTGCTGTTGATCTTGATAACCCACAATCAAAGAATCAAGGTTATGATAAGAGAGACTTTGTTGCTAGGAAGCACGGTAGGGAAAGAGAACCATGGGTTTAGAAACCCATGCCTTTTCCTCTGAAACCATCCAAAAAAAGGATGATGAGGATTTTGAGCGCTTTGCTGAAATGATTAGACCTATCTTTTTGCGTATGCGTTTGACTGATATGCTTAAAAAAATCCTTATGCTAAGTACATGAAAGATATTATTATCAACAAAAGAAAGATACCTGAAGTATAAATTTCCACCATGCTTGCCAATTACACTTTTCAAGGTGGAAAACCTAAGAAACTAGGAGATCTAGAAGTACCTACTATACCTTGCTCCATTAAAAGAAACTATGTTAAAACTGCTTTATGTGATCTTGGAGCCGGTGTTAGTGTTATGCCTCTCTCTTTATATCGTAGACTTGACTTGAGTAAGTTGACACCTACTGAAATATCTTTGCAAATGGCTGATAAATCAACTGCTATACCTGTCGCTAGTTGTGAGGATGTGTTTGTTGTGGTTGCAAATGTTACTATTCTAACAGACTTTGTTATCCTTGATATTCCCGAGGACGATAGTATGTCTATTATCCTTGGTAGACCCTTTTTGAATACTGCAGGGGTTGTTATTGATTGCAACAAAAGCAATGTCACTTTTCATGTCAATGGTAATGAGCATACGGTACACTTTCCGAGGAAACAACCTCAGGTCCACAGTATCAATTATATTGGAAAAATTTCAACTATCACTATTGGAGGTTTTTGAATTTCCTCTTCCTACTGTCAAGAAGACATATTATATTCTTATTGTTGGGGACATACATATCCCCATTGAGGTAACCTAGTGTTATTCGAAAATTCTCCGGTTTCATGTTATTCGGAAAGAGTTTATTAACAAGACCTGATCAACCTTGTTAATGGATTCCTTTTGATGAGCATGGGATAGGTGAATCTAGATAGCGCAATCTTCTGTACCCTCCTTTTACTTTCTGTTAATTAGAATAAACAAAACAAAAATAATATTCTCTGTCTGTTTTCAGACTTATCCATGCAATAAAAAATACCCCGAAAATAAAAGTTCTCCAAATGCCCTGAAATTTAAATGTGATTTTTTCTAGATTATTTGAGAACGTTTGGCACAGAAAACACAGCGAGGGGAGCCAGCACCTGGCCACGAGGGTCCAGGGCGTGCCCCCTGCCTCGTGGGCCCCACGTGCCCCCCTCCACTTATTCATGCACCCATACCCTTCTTCTTCCTCCCAAAAAAATCACCAACCAGCTTAAGCACGAGTTCTAGCTCATCTTGCTGCCATTTTCGATCTCCTTGCTCAAAGCTCCATTCACAAAACTGTTTGGGGAGATCTTTCCTTTGTATGTGACTCCTCCATTAGTCCAATTAGTTTTTGTTCTAGTGCTTTATTTGTTGCAAAATTTTGCTGCTGTGGTGACCTTATTCTTGAGCTTGCATGTCAAATTTCTTTGGTCCCAAGTAGTTCTAATGCATGATATAGTCTCTAGGCACTTCTAGGAGTTGTTGCTATCAATCTTGTTGAGTTTGGTTAACTTTTATTTTGAAGTTACTAAAAATATCAGAAAATTTCAGAGGAGGAAAATGATAAAGAGGTTGTTGAGAGGCTCCTCCAGTAAAAGTTTAGAGGATAAGAAGAAGGAAGGAAATAAGAAGCCCAAATATAATCTTCCTCGCATGACGGAAGTTCGTCCGTGTGAATGGCCTTGTAATGAGTTCATGAGAGCCGCCGGGATTTACGAAGACTTATATTATTTGGCAAATAATGCAGGCCTCACTGACTCCTCCACGACCAGCGTGAACAGTATCTCTTACTCACTAATATTTTCACGCAAAATTTTCATTTTCATGCTAAGATAACACCACCTACACTGGAGTTTCGTTTATATGATGAAGTTAAGGAGATGTCATTCTTTGAGTTTTGTGAAGTATGCAAGATACCCTTTGAAGGTAGACTTGATGAACCACGTCGTGAAGACGTTGAAGGGTTTATTGACATGATAGCCTTAGGGGAAACTAGACAAGTCTCAGGGGCAAGAATTACTAGTATACATTTTCCTGTTCTGCACTACTTTGCTTTATTTGCTAGTAGATGTTTAATTGGTCGCGGGAACAGTGGGAATCTTAGTGCCCCTGATAGTGTCATTTTGCGCCATGCTTTGTTTCGAGACACAACTTTTAGCGTGGGTGCTGTAGTTGCTAAATGACTGAGTTTGAACCGCTCAAAGGGCCCCGTCTTTGGAGGCATCTTTGCTTCTCGCCTTGCTGAACATTTTAGAATACCTATTAGGCATCATGAGAAGGAAGAAAAATTGCTTGCCCATGTTTATCTAGATTATAAGAGCATGATAGCACATGATTTTATTGTTAAAGACAAGGATAGATTGCTTAATCATAAATTAAGGTTTGATGAAAAATATTGTGAGATTGTTACCTTGCCTGCACCATCTCTGTTTGATCTGTCTTCAGGCATATATTTTGTTACGTCAGATGCCTTCTACAAGTACGAGGGCCAGGCACGAGCTTCAGAGCCTGAGCCGGAGCCATCACTCGATCCTTACCGTCAGTCTGTTTATGGGTGGGACCTGGATGAGCTTGCCAACCAGTGGCACCCAGAGGACATATCTCAGTATACTAGAGACAGTAGCTTCGATCTGTGGCCATAGACCAACTTAGGCCAAAAGCCTAAGCTTGGTGGAGTACGTGTTTCTCACCGACTTTACATTCATGCTCACACACTTATTCAAGTTGTCGGTCCTCACACTCTTTCATTGTACCATCCATGCTTAGTTTCAATTCTTTTTCTTAGTATTTTTCTTGTGTGTTAGAAAAACATTAAGAAAAACAAAAACAAAATATTAGTTGTAGCTTCTAGCTAGTTTACTTTCCTTGCTTGTAGTGGTAGTAATTAAAAGAAAACCCAAAAAGATTTCTCGTTCTTCTTTTGTTTGTTGGGAGCTTTCCCGTGTAAATAGTTTCTTTTCTTTTCTTTGGGGGTTAAGAGTAGAAGACCATGATTGAAAATGCTTAGTGGCTCTCATATGTTTTATTGTTAATTTAACCTTGAGCCATATTACCTTGTCTTCTCTCTTGTATTAAAATGCTTGCAAATTCCAGCTTAGTCCAATGCACGTGCACTATTATTATTATCCACACCGTTCGGTCGTGCGAGTGGAAGGCAATAAGGATGATATATGATGAATTGATTGAGATGAGAAAAGCTGGTGTGAACTCGACCTCTCTTGTTTTTGTAAATATGATAGTTCATCGTTCCTGATTCAGCTTGTTATGAATGAAACATGCTTGCAATGACAATTAGAGATTATAGCTGCTTATGCCATGCTTAATTAGCTGAGAGTTTATAATGGTCTATCTTGCGTGCCAACATGATATTAAAATGGTTGTGATGTGGTATGATAGGGTGGTATCCTCCTTTGAACGGTTCAAGTGATCTGACTTGGCACATGTTCATGCATGTAGTTCAAACAAAGCAACATAGCCTCCACGATATTTATGTTCATGGTGATTTATATCCTACTCATGCTCGCATTCATTGTTGATTAATTTTAATGCATGTTCATGACTGTTGTCCCTCTCTAGCTAGTCGCTTCCCAGTCTCTTTCTAGCCTTCACCTATACTAAGCGGGAATACTGCTTGTGCATCCACTTCCATAAACCCCAAAGTTATTCCACATGAGTCCACCATACCTTCCTATATGCGGTATTTACCTGCCGTTCCAAGTAAATTTGTATGTGCCAAACTCTAAACCTTCAAATAAAATTATGTTTTGTATGCTCGAACAGCTCATGTATCAACTAGGGCTGTCTATATCTTCCATGCTAGGTGGGTTATTCTCGTGATGAGTGGACTCTGCTCATATTCATGAGAAAATGGCTGGTAACCGGGATGCCCAGTCCCATGCTCAAAATCATAATAATTAAACAAAACTCCCCCAGGGCTGTTGTTGGTTTGGACGGTACCCGTTGTTTCGGACCAGCCGTGGAGTGTGCTTGTTGGTGGTTGGGGGAGTATAAACTTTACCATTCTGTTTGGGAACCGCCTATAATGTGCGTAGCATGGAAGATATCGAGATTCTTGGTTGCTATGTTGACAGTGAGAGTATACCGCTCAAAATGTTATTCACCTCTATTTAAAAATCGAGCTCTGGCACCTCTACAAATCCCTGCTTCCCTCTGCGAAGGGCCTATCTATTTACTTTTATGCAGAGTCATCATCCTCTTATAAAAGAGCACCAGTTGAGAGCACCTCCGTCATTTGCATGTATTGCTATTAATTTACATTGAGTATGATCATGACTGGATCTCTTTTACCATGAATTACAATGTCTAGTCTTTAAAGGTGCTCTGCATTTATGTTTTGCGGTCTCAGAAAGGGCTAGCGAGATACCATCTTGTTATATCATATTATGATTGTTTTGAGAAGTGTTGTCATCCGAGGTTTATTATTATTGCTCGCTAGTTGATTATGCCATTGATATGAGTAGACATGAGACCTGAAAGTTATTGTGAATATGGTTAGTTCATGATCTTGCTGAAAACCTGAATTATGGCTTACATATTTGCAACAACAAAAGCAAACAGAGTTTGTCAAAGTTTTTCTTTATCACTTTCAGTTTATCAACTGAATTGCTTGAGGACAAGCAAAGGTTTAAGCTTGGGGGAGTTGATACGTCTCCAACGTATCTACTTTTCCAAACACTTTTGCCCTTGTTTTGGACTCTAACCTGCATGATTTGAATGGAACTAACCCGGACTGACGCTGTTTTCAGCAGAATTGCCATGGTGTTGTTTTTGTGCAGAAATAAAAAGTTCTCGGAATGACTTGAGAATCCACGGAGAATTGTTTTGGAAAATATAAAAAATATATGCGGAAAGATCCACGTGAGGGGGCCCACACCTTGTCCACGAGGGTGGGGACGCGCCCCCTCCCCCTGGGCGCGCCCCCTGCCTCGTGGGCCCCCGGATGCCCCACCGATGTACCCCCAGACTCCATATATTCACTTTTGGGGAGAAATAAAATCAGAGAGGAAGAATTATTGCGTTTTACGATACGGAGCCGCCGCCAAGCCCTAATCTCTCTCGGGAGGGCTGATCCGGAGTCCATTCGGGGCTCCGGAGAGTGGAGATCATCGCCATCGTCATCATCAACCTTCCTCCATCACCAATTCCATGATGCTCACCGCCGTGCGTGAGTAATTCCATCGTAGGCTTGCTGGACAGTGATGGGTTGGATGAGATTTACCATGTAATCGAGTTAGTTTTGTTAGGGTTTGATCCCTAGTATCCACTATGTTCTAAGATTGATGTTGCTATGACTTTGCTATGCTTAATGCTTGTCACTAGGGCCCGAGTGCCATGATTTCAGATCTGAACCTATTATGTTTTCATGAATATATGTGTGTTCTTGATCCTATCTTGCAAGTCTATAGTCACCTACTATGTGTTATGATCCGGCCACCCCGAAGTGACAATAATCGGGACCACTCCCGATGATGATCGTAGTTTGAGGAGTTCATGTATTCACTATGTGTTAATACTTTGGTCCGGTACTCTATTAAAAGGAGGCCTTAATATCCCTTAGTTTCTACTAGGACCCCGCTGCCACGGGAGGGTAGGACAAACGATGTCATGCAAGTTCTTTTCCATAAGCACGTATGACTATATTCGGAATACATGCCTAATTACATTGATGAACTGGAGCTAGTTATGTGTCACCCTAGGTTATAACTTTTACATGATGAATTGCATCCGACATAATTCCCCATCACCGATCCAATGCCTACGAGCTTTGCACATATTGCTTGTTGCTTATTTACTTTTCCGTTGCCACTCTTACAAAAACTACAAAAACACTACCGTTACTTTTATTGATGTTACCGCTATCTCCATATTACTTTGCTACTAAACTACCTTGCTGCAGATACTAAGTTTCCAGGTGTGGTTGAATTGACAACTCAGCTGCTAATACTTAAGAGTATTCTTTGGCTCCCCTTGTGTCGAATCAATAAATTTGGTTTGAATATTTTACCCTCGAAAACTATTGCGATCCCCTACACTTGTGGGTTATCACCTCTCCAAACCCACTTTTATCAATTTTCTCAACAAGATTTTCACCCTCCGAAATATTGGGACGCCTTCTACCTAAAGTCGACTCTTCTTCAGTCCCTTTATCATTAAGTTGAACTTTACTAAACAAAGAATCAATGGAAGAAACATCAATCATTTTAATGTCTTCATCATTTTTATGAAAGCAATCACTAGAAAACGCCTTTTCTAAAAATTCTTGTTTAGCTCTAAGCATGGCGGTTCTTTTCTTACTTTCATACATAGAAACATAAAGAGCTTTAATTGATTCTTCAACTTTAGGCACAAAAAAATTCAACTTGTGATTTTCCACATCATGAGAAATCCTATCAATACTCCTAGACATGTCATCGATCTTATTCAATTTTTCTTCTATGGAAGCATTGAAAACTTTTTTAGTGTTGATAAATTCTTTAATATTATTCTCTAGATCAGAGGTATTCCTATTATTATTGTAATATTGATTTCCATAGTAATTACCATAATTATTAGAGGAATTACTAGGAAAAGGCGTAGGATTAAAATTACCTCTGTAAGCATTGTTGTTAAAATTATTTCTAGAGATAAAGTTCACATCTATTGCATCACTAGTTTGTTCAATCAAGGTAGACAAAGGCATATCATTAGGATCAATAGGAGCATTTTTACTAGCAACCATTTTCATAAGAGCATCAACTTTTTCATTCAAACAATCAATCTCAACCACATTAATCTGTTTGCTTATCGGCGCCCTTTCGGTATGCCATTGCGAATAATTCGTCATAATATTATCAAGCAATTTGGTGGCTTCACCCAAAGTGATTTCCACAAAAGTGCCACCAGCGGCGGAATCCAAGAGATTTCGAGATACAAAATTCAATCCCGCATAAAAAAGTATGATCATCCAAAGATTTAACCCATGAGTTGGGCAATTCCTTAGGATCATTTTCATCCTTTCCCAAGATTGTGCAATATGCTCATGTTCAAGTTGCTTGAAACTCATGATCTGGGTTCTAAGGGATATAATTTTTGCGGACGGAAAATATTTAGTGATAAAAGCATCTTTGAATTTGTTCCAAGAATCAATGCTATTGCGAGGTAAAGAAGAAAACCAAATTTTTGCATGATCTCACAAAGAAAACGGAAATATTTTCAATTTCACAATATCATTGTCCACATCTCTTTTCTTTTGCATATCGCATGATTCCACGAAGGTATTAAGATGGGACGCGGCATCCTCATTAGGAGTGCCGGAAAATTGATCTTTCATGACAAGATTCAACAAAACAATATTAATTTCACAAGTCTCTGCACTAGTGGCGGGAGGAGCAATCGGAGTGCCAATAAAATCATTGTTGTTCGTATTGGAAAAATCACACAACTTAGTGTTCTCTTGCGCCATTTTTGAGCAATTGTAAACAAGAACACAAGTGGCGATATATCCGACCGGAAAAACAGTAAATGGAAAAGATGGCGAATAAAACCGGCAAATGTTTGTGAAGTGGGGAGATGAAAACAAGAGGCAAATGGCAAATAATGTAATTGCAAGGAGATGATATTTGTGATTAGGAACATGGTATATGTTGAAGGTGCTCCCCGGCAACGGCGCCAGAAATTCATTTTGATGTCGCTTAAAGCTACGTCGGTATTTCCCCAAAGAGGAAGGGATGATGCAGCACAGCGGCGGTAGATATTTCCCTCAGATGTGTAACCAAGGTTATCGGACCAGTAGGAGAACCAAGCAACACAACGTAAATAACACCTGCACACAAATAACAACTCCTCGCAACCCAACGTGTCAATGGGGTTGTCAATCCCTTTCGGGTAACGGACGTGGGAGAGCTATAAATATTAGTAGATTGGTTGATAAATAATATAAATTGCAGCAAGGTATTTTTGGGTTTTTGGTTTAATAGATCTGAAAATAAATGCAAGGAAAAAGTAGATCGCAAAGGCAAATATATGAGGAAGAGACCCGGGGGCCGTAGATTTCACTAGTGGTTTCTCTCGAGAAAAATAGCAAACAGTGGGTGAACAAATTGCTATTGGGCAATTGATAGAACTTCAAATAATTATGATGATATCCAGGCAATGATCATTATACATGTATCACGTCCGAGATTAGTAGACCGACTCCTGCCTCCATCTACTACTATTACTCCACACATCGACCGCTATCCAGCATGCATCTAGTGTATTAAGTTCATGGAAAAACGGAGAAATGCATATAGGACAATGACATGATGTAGACAAGATCCGTTTATCTATGGCATTAGATATGGATCTCGTCGTTTTATCCTTAGTAGCAATGATACATACGTGTCAGTTCCCTTTCTGTCACTGGGATCAAGCACCGTAAGATCGAACCCACTACAAAGCATCTCCTCCCATTGCAAGATAAATAGATCAAATTGGCCAGACAAAACCCAAATATCGGAGAACAAATACGAGGATATAAGCAATCATGCATAAAAGAGATCAAAGAAACTCAAATACTTTCATGGATATAAAAAGATAGATCTGATCATAAACTCAAGGTTCATCGGATCCCAACAAACACACCGCAAAAAGAGTTACATCATATGGATCTCCCAGAGACCATTGTATTGATAATCAAGAGAGAGAGAGGAATCCATCGAGCTACTAACTACGGACCTGTAGGTCTACAAAGAACTACTCACGCATCATCGGAGAGGCACCAATGGAGGTGGTGAACCCCATCCGAGATGGTGTCTAGATTGGATCTGGTGGTTCTTGACTTTGCGGCGACTGGATGAATATTTCGTCGACTCCCCCAGGGTTTCTGGAATATCCGAGTATTTATAGAGCAAAGAGGCGCTGCGGGAGGCACCAACGTATCTATAATTTTAATACGTATCCAACGTATCTATAACTTTTGACTGTTCCATGCTATTATATTATCTGTTTTTGATGTTTTGTATGCATTAATATGCTATTTATATTCTTTTTGGGACTAACCTATTAACCTACAGCCCACTGCCAGTTTCTGTTTTTTCCTTATTTTTGAGTTTCGTAGAAAAGGAATATCAAACGGAGTCCAAACGGAACGAAACTTTACGAGGATGTTTCTTGGACCAGAAGACATCCAGAGGAGTTGGACTGCATGTCAGGGGAGCCACAAGGTGGCCACAAGGACGTTGGGCGCACCCTGGGGGTAGGGCGCCCCCCACCCTAGTGGGCCCCCTATTGCTCCACCGACCTATTTCTTCCGCCTATATATTCACATATATTCCATAAACCCTAGAGCAGGCATCGAAACCACTTTTCCACCACCGTAACCTTCTATATCCGCAAGATCCCATCTGGAGGCCTTTTCTGATACTCTGCCGGAGGGGGATTCGACCACGGAGGGCATCTACATCGACACCAATGCCCTTCCGATGAAGTGCGAGTACTTTACCACACACCTACGGGTCCATAGCTAGTAGCTACATTGCTTCTTCTCTCTCTTTGATGCTCAATACCATGTTCTCCTCGATGTTCTTGGAGATCTATCCGATGTAATATTCTTTTGCGGTGTGTTTTCCAAGATCCGATGAATTGTGGATTTATGATCAGATTATCTATGAATATAATTTGAGTCTTCTCTGAATTCGTATATGCATGATTTGATATCTTAGTAATTCTCTTCGAACTATCGGTTTGGTTTGGCCAACTAGATTGGTTTTTCTTGCAATGGGAGAAGTGCTTTGCTTTGGGTTCAATCTTGTGGTGCTCAATCCCAGTGAGAGAAAGGGACATGACACGTATTGAATTGTTGCCATCGAGGATAACAAGATGGGGTTTTCATCATATTTCTTGAGTTAATTCCACTACATCATGTCATCTTACTTAATGCGTTACTCTGTTATTTATGGACTTAATGCTCTAGAAGCAGAATCATTTCGGTCGATGTGTGGAGTAATAGTAGTAGATGCAGGCAGGAGTCGGTCTACTTGACACACACGTGATGCCTATATTCATGATCATTGCCTTAGATATCGTCATAATTATGCGCTCTTCTATCAATTGCTTGGCAGTAATTTGTTTACCCACCATAATATTTGCTATCATGAGAGAAGCATCTAGTGAAACGTATGGCCCCGGGGTCTATTTTCCATTTTATAAGTTTCTGATATGCTATTTTGCAATATTTTACTTTCCAATCTATAAACCAAAAATATTTAATTTAAAGTTTATCCATCTCTATCAGATCTCACTTTTGCAAATAACCATGAAGGGTTTGACAACCCCTTTATTGCGTTGGATGCAAGTTGTTTGATTGTTTGTGCAGGTATTTGGCGATTTGTGCGTTATCTCCTACTGGATTGATACCTTGGTTCTCAAACTGAGGAAAATACTTACTCTACTTTGTTGCATCACCCTTTCCTCTTCAAGGGAAAAACCAACGCAAGCTCAAGAGGTAGCAGGAAGAATTTCTGGCACCGTTGCCGGGGAGATCTATGCCAAGTCAAGACATACCAAGTACCCTTCATAAAACTCCCATCTCTCACACTTACATTATTTTCCATTCGCTTCTCGTTTTCCTCTCCCCCACTTCTAAAACGATTTTCGAAAACATTTGCCTTTTCTTCGCCCTTTTTCCGTTCGTCTTGTTCGCTTGCTTTTTGTGTGCTTGTGTGTTGGATTGCTTGCTTTGTCACGATGGCTCAAGAAAATACCAAATTATGTGACTTTTACAACACCAACAATAATGATTTTATCAGTACTCTGATTGCTCCCGCTACTAACGCGGAATCTTGTGAAATCAACACTGCTTTAATGAATCTAGTTATGAAAGATCAATTTTCTGGCCTTCCTAGTGAAGATGCCGCATCCCATCTGAATAATTTTGTTGATTTGTGTGATGTGCAAAAAAAGAGATGTGGATAATTATCTTGTTAAATTGAAGCTATTTCCATTCTCACTACGAGATCGGGCTAAACTTGGTTTTCATCTTTGCCTAAAAATAGTATCGATTCATGGAATAAGTGTAAAGATTCTTTTATTGCCAAGTATTTTCCTCCCGCTAAGATCATCTCCCTTAGGAACGATATTATGAATTTTAAACAACTTGATCATGAGCATGTCGCACAATCTTGGGAGAGGATGAAACTTATTATAAGAAATTGCCCTACGCATGGTTTGAATTTATGGATGATTATACAATTTTTTATGCCGTATTAAACTTTGCTTCTAGAAATCTTTTAGATTCGGTCACGGGAGGTACTTTTATGGAAATCACTTTAGGAGAAGCTACTAAACCCCTAGATAATATAATGGTTAATTATTCTCAATGGCATACCGAAAGATCTTCCACTAGTAAAAAAGTGCATGCATTTGAAGAGATTAATGTTTTGAGTGGAAAGATGGATGAGCTTTTCCTAGCAAGGGTACTCATGTTGATCCTAATGATATGCCCTTGTCCACTTTGATTGAGAATAATAATGAATCTATGGATGTGAATTTTGTTGGTAGGAACAATTTTGGTAACAACGCATATAGAGGAAATTTTAATCCTAGGCCATTTCCTAGTAATTCCTCTAATAATTATGGTAATTCCTACAACAATTCTTATGGAAATTATAATAAGATGCCCTCTTATTTTGAGAATAGTGTTAAAGAATTTATGAGTGCTCAAAATAATTTTAATGCTTTGATTGAAGAAAAATTGCTTAAGATTGATGATTTCGCTGGGAATGTGGATATAATTTCTCTTGATGTGCATTCTTTGAAACTTAGATCTATTCCACCCAAGTATGATATCAATGCATCTCTCAAAGCTATGAGAATTTCCATTGATGAGTGTAAAGAAAGAACCGCTAAGATGCGTGCTAAAACAGATTGGTTTATAAAAACATGTTCTTCTAGTTTCCGTGAAAATAATGATGAAGATCTTAAAGTAATTGATGTGACTCCTATTGAATCTTTGTTTTCCAATATAAATCTTGATAAAGATGGTACTGGAGATGAGTCAACTTTAGCTAAAAGGCATCCCAATAATTCAGAGATTTCAGATCTTGATGCAAAAATTGATAAAAGTGGGATTGGTGAGGTCAAAACTTTAAGTAGCAATGAACCCACTATTTTGGATTTCAAAGAATTTAATTATGTTAATTGTTCTTTAATAGATTGTATTTCCTTGTTGCAATCCATGTTGAATTCTCATCATGCTTACAATCAAAATAAAGTTTTTACTAAACATATCGTTGATGCTATGATGCAATCTTTTGAAGAAAAGCTTGAATTGGAAGTTTCTATTCCTAGAAAATTTTATGATGAGTGGGAACCTACTATTAAGATCAAGATTAAATATTATGAGTGCCATGCTTTGTGTGATTTGGGTGCTAGCGTTTCTACGATTCCAAAAACTTTATGTGATGTGTTGGGTTTCCATGAATATGATGAGTGTTCTTTAAATTTGTATCTTGCGGATTCGACTATTAAGAAACCTATGGGAAGGATTAATGATGTTCTTATTCTTGAAAATAGGAATTATGTTCCCGTAGATTTCATTGTTCTTCATATAGATTGCAATCCTACATGTCCTATTATTCTTGGTAGACCTTTCCTTAGAACGATTGGTGCAATTATTGACATGAAAGAAGGAAACATTAGATTTTAGTTTCCATTAAGGAAGGGCATGGAACACTTTCCAAGAAAGAAAAATAATTTTCCTTATGAATCTATTATGAGAGCTACTTATGGATTGCATACCAAAGATGACAATACCTAGATCTATTCGTGGTTTATGCCTAGCTAAGGGCGTTAAACAATAACACTTGTTGGGAGGCAACCCAATTTTATTTTTGCTTTTTGGTTCTGTTTTTTAATTTCCACACATTATTACTTCTGTAGTAATTGTGTTTTGGTGTTTTAATTAGTGTTTGAGCCAAGTAAGACCTTTGGGATGGCTTACGGTGATCAATGATTTGATTTTGCTAAAAAACAAGAACTTTTGCGCCCAGTGCAGAAAATTCAATAATTTGCTGGAACGTGAAAACCTTCTGAAATGTTTACACGGAATTGATATGCAAATTCCCCACGTCTTCCTAATTGTTCAGAATTTTTAGAGTTATAGAAGTATGCGATGTTTTCAGATTGCTACAGATTGTTCTGTTTTTGACATATTCTATTTTCTATGTGTTGTTTGCTTATTTTGATGAATCTATGGCTAGTATCGGGGGGGTATGAACCATGGAAATGTTGGAATACAGTAGATATTACACCAATATAAAATAATAATAATATTACAACAGTACCTTGAGTGGTTATTTGCTTTGTTTTACTAATGGGGCTCACGAGATTTCTGTTGAGTTTTCTGTTGTGAAGTTTTCAAGTTTTGGGTGAGGATTTGATGGACTATGGAATAAGGAGTGGCAAGAGCCTAAGATTCGGGATGCCCAAGGCACCCCAGGGTAATATCCAAGGACGGCCAAAAGCCTAAGCTTGGGGATGCCCCGGGAAGGCATCCCCTCTTTCGCATCTATCGGTAACTTTACTTGAGGCTGTATTTTTATTCACTACATGATATGTGTTTTTCTTGGAGCGTCTTGTATGATATGAGTCTTTGCTTTTTAGTTTGTCACAATCATCCTTTTTGTACACACCTTTTTAGAGGGACATGCTTCAATCATGATTTATTAGAATACTCTATGTGCTTCACTTATATCTTTTGAGCTAGACAATTTTGCTTTAGTGCTTCACTTATATCTTTTTAAAGCACTGTGATGGTTTTATTTTATAGAAATTGTTGAACTCTCTTACTTCACTTATATTATTTTTAGAGTCTCTAAAACAGCATGGTAATTTTCTTGGGTTATGAATTTAGTCCTAATATGATAGACATCCAAAGGAGATATAATAAAAACTTCCATATAAAAAGTATGATTGTTTTGAGATACGAGGATGGTAATATTATAATCATGCTAGTAGTAAATTGTAGGGTTGAGGAAATAATTGTGTTAAGGTTCGTGATTCCCGTAGCATGCACGTATGGTCTCCTAACTGTGTAACCGAATTGAAGCACTTGTGTCTTGATTGTTTACCTTTGTGTGAAGGTCGGGGACGCGCGATGGTTAACTCCTACCAACCTCCCACCTAGAAGCATGCGTAGCAGTACTTTGCTTCGAGGGATAATAAACCTTTTTGCAAAAAATATTGAGTTATTTATGACTAATGTCGAGTCCATGGATTATACGCACTCTCACCCTTCCACCTTGCTAGACACTCTAGTGTCGCGCAACTTTCGTCGGCGCATCAAACCACCTTATACCCTTCCTCGAAACAGCCACCATACCTACCTATTATGGCATTTCCATAGCCATTCTGAGATATATTGCCATGTAACTCCACCGTTCCGTTTATTATGACACGCATCATCATTGTCATATTGCTTTGCATGATCATGTCATTGACATAGTATTTGTGGCAAGGCCACCATTCATTTATGTATATGTCACTCTGGATCATTGCACATCCCGGTACACGCCGAAGGCATTCATATAAAGTCATATCTTTGTTCTAGTATCGAGTTATAATATCGAGTTGTAAGTAAATAAAAGTGTGATGATCATCATTATTAGAACATTGTCCCATGTGAGGTTATCAAAAATAAAAGAGTCCAATGAAGCCCAAATAAATAAAAGAGGCCAAAGAAGCCCACCGAAAAAAGAGGCCAAAGAGCCCAAAATAAAAAAGAAAAGAAAAGAAAAAATGAGAGAAAAAGAGAGAATGGACAATGTTACTATCTTTTACCACACTTGTGCTTCAGAATAGCACCATGTTCTTCATGATAGAGAGTCTCATATGTTGTCACTTTCATATACTAGTGGGTATTTCCGTTATAGAACTTGGCTTGTATATTCCAACGATGGGCTTCCTCAAATGCCCTAGGTCTTCATGAGCAACCAAGTTGATGCACACCTACTAGTTTTCTTTTGAGCTTTCATACACTTATAGCTCTAGTGCATCCGTTACATGGCAATCCCTACTCACTCACATTGATATCAATTGATGGACATCTCCATAGTCCATTAATTTGCCTAGTTGATGTGAGACTTTCTCCTCACGTTTGTCTATTACCACCTTCTATTCCACTCATAGTGCTATATCCATGGCTCACGCTCATATATTGCGTGAAAAGTTGAAAAGGCTGAAGCGCATTAGAAAGTATGAACCAATTGCTTGGCTCACACCGGGGTGGGCATGATTACCTTGTGTTGAGAAGAGAGGGCACAATAAGACTATATGATTTTGTAGGGATAACTTTCTTTAGCCATGTTATTTTTGAAGCTTAATGATTTACTATCTAGTATGCTTGAAATATTATTGTTCTCATGTCAACATAAACTTTCGCTTTAAACATACGGATCTGAATATTCATGCCACAATAAAGAATATTGCATTGATAAATATGTTAGGTAGCATTCCACATCAAAAAATCTGTTTTTATCATTTACCTACTCGAGGACGAGCAGGAATTAAACTTGGGGATGCTTGATACGTCTCCAACGTATCTATAATTTTTTATTGTTCCATGCTATTATATTATCTATTTTGGATGTTTAATATGCATTAATATGATATTTTATATTATTTTTGGGACTAAACTATTAACCTAGAGCCCAGTGTCAGTTTCTGTTTTTCCTTGTTTTTGAGTTTCGCAGAAAAGGAATATCAAACGGAGTCCAAACGGAACGAAACTTTACGAGGATTTTTCTTGGACTAGAAGACATCCAGAGGACTTGGAGTGCACGTCATGGGGGGCACGAGGTGGCCACAAGGACGGAGGGCGCGCCCCTATCCTTGTGGGGCCCCTGTTGCTCCACCGACCTATTTCTTCCGCCTATATATTCACATATATTCCAAAAACCCTAGAGAAGGCATCGAAACCACGTTTCCACCGCCGTAACCTTCTGTATCCGCAAGATCCCATCTGGAAGCCTTTTGCGGTACTCCGTCGGAGGGGGATTCGACCATGGAGGGCATCTACATCAACACCATTGCCCTTTCGATGAAGTGTGACTAGTTTACCACAGACCTACGGGTCCATAGCTAGTAGCTAGATGACTTCTTCTCTCTCTTTGATGCTCAATACCATGTTCTCCTCGATGTTCTTGGAGATCTATCCGATGTAATATTCTTTTGCGGTGCGTTTGCCAAGATCCGATGAATTGTGGATTTATGATCAGATTATCTATGAATATTATTTGAGTCTTCTCTAAATTCTTATATGCATGATTTGATATCTTAGTAATTCTCTTCGAACTATCGGTTTGGTTTGGCCAACTAGATTGGTTTTTCTTGCAATGGGATAAGTGCTTTGCTTTGGGTTCAATCTTGCGGTGCTCAATCCTAGTGACAGAAAGGGACATGACACGTATTGTATTATTGCCATCGAGGATAACAAGATGGGGTTTTCATCATATTGCTTGAGTTAATTCCGCTACATCATGTCATCTTACTTAATGTGTTACTCTGTTATTTATGGACTTAATACTCTAGATGTAGAATCGTTTCAGTCGATGTGTGGAGTAACAGTAGTAGATGCAGGCAGGAGTCGGTCTACTTGACACGGACGTGATGCATATATTCATGATCATTGCCTTAGATATCGTCATAATTGTGCGCTCTTCTATTAATTGCTTGGCAGTAATTTATTTACCCACCGTAATATTTGCTATCATGAGAGAAGCCTCTAGTGAAACCTATGGCCCCGGGTCTATTTTCCATCTTATAAGTTTCCGATATGTTATTTTGCAATATTTTACTTTCCAATCTATAACCCAAAAATATTTACTTTACAGTTTATCCATCCCTATCACATCTCGCTTTTGCAAATAACTGTGAAGGGATTGACAACGTCTTTATTGCGTTGGGTGCAAGTTGTTTGATTGTTTGTGCAGGTATTTGGCGATTTGTGCGTTGTCTCCTACTAGATTGATACCTTGGTTCTCAAACTGAGGAAAATACTTACTCTACTTTGCTGCATCACCTTTTCTTCTTTAAGGAAAAAACCAACGCAAGCTCAAGAGGTAGCAGGAACTCTCCAAGCGCTCTTAGTTTTGGGAATCTTTCGGAGGAAGGTTTCGGCCAAGTTTTGGTTCTGGAAACTTTCTATAATGTTCCTGAACTATGTTTTTCCTTTTTGTTTCTTTTTTCTATTCTATTGTATATAAAAAGAAAAATGTTTACATTTTTAAAAATTGTAATCTAAAAAAATGTATTTTTAAACACGTTTTCAAAAATTGTTTACATTCTTGAAAAAATATCACGATTTCAGAAGGTATTAAAAAATCCAAGAATTTTTCGCATTTTTTAAAAAAAATTGGGGAATTCCTCCATATTTTCCAAAAAAAACTCATATTTTAAAAGATTAAAATTATTTCTCAAATTTATAAAAAAGTTTGGAATTTTCAAAAGATGTTCAGAACTTTCAAGAAGTGTTTGAAATTTTAAAGAATGTTCAAAATTTTGAAAATTGCTTGTTTTTTTCAAAAAAGATCTAAATTTCCAAAAAAGGCCTTAAATAATGTTCACAAACTTGAAAAATATTCACTTCTAAAGCAAATGCGCAAAAAAAATTGAAACACGCGCTGGAGTAAACCAGGCAGCAACCCTTGTATGCACAGCAATCCTTGAAAGCGAAGGTGCTCCTCCAGATCTTCATATGACAACATTTCCCCTCTTTCTTCAGCATTGCCTCGGCGACGGCAGAGGGCGATAGTGGATTTTGGTGTGGCACAAGATTTTGCCAGCAGAATTCCAGTTTTACTTCATGCAGAGTCTTTGATGCAATATTGCAAGATGATCCAATTGTCTAATAAAATATACGCTACGGCCATCTTCAGCGCCCAGCAAGCTAGATAGCCACAGAATATTACTTCCTCCATAAACTAATATAAAAGCTTTTAGATCACTACTTTCTAAATGCTCTTATATTAGTTTACGGAGGGAGTACTGTAGAAGAGACTGACTTGATATTTTTTTTCAAATAAACAGAGACAACCGATGCGGCGACCAGTTGGCCAGGTCTTGCTTTTTTTATACTGTTCTACCAACCGCTGTGGAAAGGGTGAGTGTGGTTCGTCCTCAAGCAGAGTTTCTACAGGCCCAAGCTGTACAGAACTCCCAAGCTTGCCCAAACTGCTCGGCCTCATCTGACATCACAAGTTGTGAAGCCGTGGACGATGCTCTTGGTGCAATACTGATTTTAAGCGCTCAACTTTTATATTCTTACATTGGAGTCCACAGCGCACTGCAGAGTGATCGAATCACAACATCTGCTTCTTGAGATCAGTTAATTTCTTTTAACATGGTAAAAGTTTTCCTTTCTTGGAGCAGATGACACTTCAGTGGCCCTTTTTGACAGCATGTGATATCTCCAAGGAACGGAAAGCCTCCCTGCACAACATATTCGGACAATCACAGCGTATATAAAAAGCTTGTAGCATAATGCATGGTGCATGTTTAGATAATACTCTTGCTTATTCAAACACTATTTAGCATACAGGAGTTTCACAGTAGACGGTTCGGTTCAGCTTCCCTAGGAGTTCTGAGAAACATCGCATCCCAAACGACAGGAAATAAAATGATCTACAAACTACTGGCTAGAAGTTCTTTGCAGATAAAAGAAGTTACCAGCAAGTCAATTGATGTGTTTCTATATAACAGCTACAGATGATATGTGCTATTTGATTGAATTATTGTGCCGCACCGAATCTAGTGAATTTTGTCCTTCCAAACTAAGACTTCAATGGACGGGGAAGAGTAGGCTACCTCAACGCGTTCTCAATCTCAGTGTTCCCTGGGTCTAATTTGAGGCCATCAAGGAATGCATCACATGCCTTTTCATAGTCCTGAAAACAGAAGGACCACAGCATAATGAAGAAAGATTTTCTACAGATAATACAGCTGTGGAAGCCAATTATACTTTTTTTTTTTACCTTTAACAGCATTCGAGCAGCCCCTTCCCGGAAGCAGGCCTTCGGCCAGTCACGACGCAGTGCCCTGCAAATTTGAGCATCCCGCAAAGCTTTGTCTCCTTCACCCATGTTAAGCCAGCAAACGCTTCTATTTGAAATCAATGTTACATTCTCTGGGTAGTCACCTTCTGCCTACACCAACAAATCAAACCAGTAGTTATCACTTTTGCTAACTGGTACCACTCAAATAAAAATTCGTCAGGGGCAGCCGTATGAGTACAATTAAACCTGCAAAACTTCTTTGAAAGGGCTAAGTGGTAAGATCTGCATAAATTGTCTGATAAACCCACATACAGATTGGATAGGATGCATATATTATTTTGTTATTAAGACTTTAAGCCATCCAAATTAGAGCCTTTCTAACCTACCTAAATTAAAGTGGCAATTTGGTACTCGTCAGAAAACAGGGAAGAAACATCCCCGAGGGGGTCCAATAAACCCTGGGATAATTTACGATCATTCAAGTTCACCGCATTCTGAAGATCGTACCAAGCCGCAACAAATGTCTGCCTTTTTTCTCCTTTTAAGAAAACAAAAGAGAAGGTAGAAGTTTAGGGCAACCTGCTTTTTAATTGACAGTACTGACTACTGACTAAAGCAACAACACCTAAATCAGCAGCAGCAGCAGCAACAACAACAACAACAACAGGAAGTATGAAATACTGGCAGCCAGATTGCACAAGTTTAAGTGGCAGGAAAGGCTTTTCCTCTAATCACGATGAAAATGGCTTTCCATAACATCCCAATCAAGAGACTGGCATTATTAATGTTTGGCAGATACCATGAACACGCGTGTAAGCCATACAATTGCCGATAGATCACAATAATATTGATTTTTCTGAAACTACATAACTTTTCTTAAAATAGCGCGCAATTGTAAACTAGGAGTGATAAGACAGCATCGTGGAAAATATACCATGGTGTAGAGCCTTGCTGCAGTAATATAGTCTTTTCTCTTGTATGCTTTGTTTCCTTCTATCTTCATATTAGCTGGATTCATTTTTAAAATAGGGTCATCCTGTACAATTGTTGGAGTATATCAGATACATATGGTTAAGACATACTCCCTCCGTCCCAAAATAAGTGACTCAAGAGTGACTCAACTTTGTACTAGTCCAAAAATAAGTGACTCAAAAATGACTCAACTTTGTACTAACTTTACTACAAAGTTGAGTCACTTATTTTGGGACGGAGGGAGTATATGGGAAGGTAGCAGATATAATCAGCCAACTTAATATTAGCTTGACCTACGCGACTTGTTTATTTTTACATATCCCCCACCGGTCCATCCCCACCCAAACTCCAAACACGCACATGACGCATTCACAACTGCTTCCAAAACAGTGAAAGAACCTGTGTTACCCAATGCTGATACTGTGCCGAGAAGCCATATCACCATTTAGGAATTACCACATAAACGTGGAATGGGAACACAGTCAGTCATATTTCACAATTTCAGTGCTATTGTGCAAACTTCAAACTTCCCACTCGAATTATTGAAATAGGGATGAACGCACTAGGTAGCCAGAGGTGACATAATTTGTTAAATTTTAAATAAGCCACCTCACGCATTGAAAAGTCATTTAGGGGTTTACACCTTCTCCATGACCACTAAACTGGCGCATCCACCATCCATCCCTCTTCCAATGTGAAACTATCCGAGATAAACGTATGACTACATATTTCATTTGTCACAGCTTTCACAAGTATCTACTTCCTCCGTCCCAAAATAAGTGACTCAAAAATGACTCAACTTTGTACTAACTTTAGTAGAAAGTTGAGTCACTAATTTTGGGACGGAGGGAGTATTTGAGATCAAATATGTGGTTGATTTGCGCCCCCCCCCCC
>LR738710.1:761676731-761711262 GCA_902687465.1 Secale cereale
CCGCGCAAAAAAATAAAGAGACAAGTACCTCATAATTGCAAGTTTGCAACTACGGAACGTAATAGAACTAAATATGATATATTTAGAAAAAACATAAGTCAAATTGATATTATTCCTATTCTTGCTACTAGACCCTTAAATCTCGATGAATTTATGGATTTACTAATTAATAGTCCATAGCAAACCAATTGCAATGCTGCCTTCAAGAAAGATGAATGGAAATATGTGCTACTTTTGTCTACATGCTTTCAGCTTTTGAACTCAGGGGTAATAACTGAAGAATGAATGGAATAGGAAATGCTCTACTGCAACAAATACTTGCTTTCAAGTCAGGGCACACATTGATTATTGAAGAACCTACAGAATACTGCAGGAACTATTAAGACCAAATAATAATAAAATCTTAGATATGACAATGGTGTTCTAGTTTGTACCTTCTCTTTTGATTTTACGTAAGCCATTATCCCATCAATACTCCAATCATGCACCAATGGAATGCGAGAAGTTACTGGAAATAGGATCTCAACGTCTTCCCGGCTATTGTGAGATGCAGCAACTTCAATTGGCAGGCGTCCAAACTGTTATGAATAAACAGAGACATATTTTACTTGAAAGGGCCCACCAGTGTCATGACGGTATCACAGTAACAACTTAACATAGCAGCCATAAGTGGCATACAGCATCTGGCTAGAGCTGAACATGGCAATAGTGAAAATTTCACTTATTATACTGCCTTTAAATTACTACTCCCTCTGTTCACAAATGTAAGACATTTTGGCAGTTTAAATTTAACTGCCAAAACATCTTACATTTGTGAACAGAGGGAGTACTTCCATCCACAGGGATAGGTCTGCATGGGATCCGTGCAGTGAACCTTTGAACCTTTGGCCACTAGTTTATGAAAAATAAATAGTAGATCAAGTTATGAAAATAATGTCATCGGATTGCGCAAAACCCTTCCATAACATGACTGGAAACCATAGTTAAAATCTTGCATTGAAGACCGTAAACATTAAAGAACCCGCCTTTGTGCATGCAGGGAACATCTAGTAGAGTACCGACCTATTCTAATGCATGTTAAATGCCACCCATTAACCTTGGGTTTTGGTTGTCCTCACAGCCACTTGCAGTGTCAAGGTGGGTCTAGCAGACATAACTGATACATCATCTAAGTGCTCGATTCATCATCACCAAATGCAACAAAGTGGACACCTTAACTGTGGCATGCTAGAAGGCCTCCAGTCCATCATCTAACGCCAACAAGGGTCGAGCATGTTAGGAAAGCAACTTGTATTACCATGAGGCCATAGGCCGATATATATATACATGTACAGGTGGAACATATGCAGGAAACCCCTTATACAACGGGATAAATACAAAGGGGTACATGACTTATATTACAACTCTAACACCCCCCCTCAAACTCATGGTGGAGGAACAACACTGAGTTTGGAGAGATAAAAGCCATGTTGTGCTCTAGTCTGGGCCTTCGTCAGGAAATCCGCCAACTGTAACTCGGAAGGCACATACTGAAGAGCAATAACCTGATCCTGCACAGCAGCGCGCACATAGAAAGCATCAACACCAATATGCTTGGTGAGCTCATGCTTCACAGGATCGCGTGCAATGCTGATAGCACCTGTACTGTCAGATAAGAGCTGGGTCGGTGTAGTGACAGAAACACCAAAGTCCTGAAGTAACCACTGCAACCAAGTCACCTCTGCCGTCAAAAGAGCCATTGCTCGCAACTCAGCCTCGGCACTCGAACGGGAAACTGCAAGCTGTTTCTTCGTCTTCCATGCAATGAGAGAACCACCAAGAAAAACACAGTAAGCAGAAAGTGAACGGCGATCCGAAGGATCACTAGCCCACGTAGCATCCGAATAGGCCTGAAGCTGTAAAGAACTGGAGCTAGGAAAGAAGAGACGGTGAGAGATCGTGCCTCGAAGATATCGGAGAACACGAAGGAGATGACTATAGTGAACCGATGTGGGAGCAGAGACAAACTGACTCAGAATATGAACCGGATAAGAGATGTTCGAATGAGTGACAGCTAGATAGACAAGACTGCCAACAAGATGACGATAACGCGTCGGGTCAGGGAGAGGATCACCATCAGTAGCACGGAGGTGAACATTGAGCTCCATAGGAGTCTCAACAATGCGCTCGTCAGTAAGAGCAGCACGAGCAAGAAGATCCTGGATATACTTTTCCTGGGATATAAAGAAGCCATCAGAGGTAGAAGAGACTTCAATCACAAGGAAGTAGCGAAGAGGTCCAAGATCAGACATAAGAAACTGCTCACTAAGACGGGCCTTTACAAAGGCAATATACTCGGGGTCATCCCCCGTGATGATCATGTCATCAACATAGAGTAGAAGAAGAGTCCGACCACGAGAAGAAAGGTGAATAAACAATGTTGGATCATGAGCACTTGCTGAAAAACCAGCAGCAGTGATCACAGAGGCAAAACGCTCAAACCAGGCGCGGGGGGCTTGCTTAAGGCCATAGAGAGAGCGACGAAGATGACATACCATGCCATCAGGAACAGAATACCCAGGTGGTGGCTGCATGTACACCTCCTCACGCAGCTCACCATTAAGAAAGGCATTCTTAACATCAAGCTGAGATATAGACCAGTGTCGTGCAGAGGCAACTGCAAGAAGTGTACGAACAGTGGTCATATGGGCCACAGGAGCAAAAGTCTCGTCATAATCACGACCATGCTCCTGCTGAAAACCACGAGCCACAAGACGAACTTTGTGACGCTCAAGAGAACCATCGGAGCGAGTCTTAACCTTGTAAACCCACTTACATGTGATCGGACGAACTCCGGGAGGAAGAGAAACAAGATCCCAGGTACCAGTGCGTTCAAGAGCAGCAATCTCCTCTGCCATCGCAAACTGCCATTCAGGATGAACAACAGCCTGACGGTAAGAAGTCGGCTCAAGAACAGCAGCGCCAGCAGTGGGAAATCCAAAGCGATCAACAGGTGGACGAGGACGAGAACGCAAGCCATAAGTAGGCTGAGAGGAAGATGACGACTCATCCATAGAGGCATCAACAGGTCGTGGACGACGAGTGTAATGCTGAGGAAAGGATGGAATAATAGAAGGAGGAATCGCCAAGGTAGAATCGGGGGGTGGCGACGAAGAAGTCACCGGAGATGAAGGTGTGGAATCCGGTGACATGTGAGGAGAGGAAACCGGGGAGGAAGTCACCGGAGATGAAGGTGGAGAACCCTGTGATATGCTAGGCGAGGAGACCGGGGAGGATGGTGGCTGTAAATTAACTAGAGGTGAAGAAGGAGAGGAAGTGGAACGGAGAGGTACAGGCTCGACGGGTGTGATAGGTGAGTCAGGAAAAGTGAGGAAAGAGATATCCTGCACTGAAAAAGTCGAGGAAGATGGGCGTGGGTAGAAGGGACGAGACTCATCAAAAGTCACGTCTCGAGAGATACGCATCCGACGACCGATAGGATCCCAACAACGATAGCCCTTATGCTCATCACTGTAGCCTAAGAAGACACACTCAACAGACTGAGCGGTCAGTTTGGTGCGTTCGCGAGGGGCAAGAGAACATAGCAAACACAACCAAACGAGCGAAGCATCGAATAATCGGGAGAACGATCCAAAAGTCGCTCAAAAGGAACACCACCCTGTAGAGCAGCGGAAGGCTGTATATTGATAAGATAGGTGGATGTGGAGACGGCCTCAGCCCAAAAATGAGGCGGGAGAGAGGCAGCAATCATCAATGCACGAGCCGTCTCAAGAAGATGTCGATGCTTTCGCTCAGCCACACCATTCTGAGCATGAGCACCAGGACAAGAGAATTGAGAGAGGGTCCCTTGCTCAGCAAGAACACCACGCAACATCTTAGAGATATACTCGCCAGCGGAGTCAGCACGAAAAACACGAATGGGAGAAGAGAACTGAGTATGAACCATGGCAGCAAAACGCTTATAAATAGACAACACCTCACTACGAGAAGTCATGAAATAAAGCCATGTGTAACGAGAGAAATCATCTATGAAAATAATATAGTATTTATGACCACCTTTTGAAGCGAAAGGGGCCGGACCCCATACATCAGAATGGACTAAATCGAAAGGACGCTTAAGTCTCAGAATATCCTGCTTAGTCAAAGCAATGGCTGAAGCTGTCGAGGTAGATGACGAAGTCCCTGAAGATGATGGTCGTGCCTTGCGCAAGTGTTTCTTCTTCTTGTAGCAATGAGACTCAATATGACCATCATTGTTGCAATAGTCACAATGTGGACGACCTGAGCCATCAGAAGGAGTGGGCAAGAGTGGCGGAGCACTAGAGCCAAACGGGGTCGGTGCAGCAGGTGGCGTGGAAGAAGACCGAGTAGCGAACACAGAGGGAACCTCCAGCAAACCAGCACCACGTAAGCGAGTCTCCTCAGCACGAATCTCAGAAAGCTCTGATACCACGCTGGCGACGGGCGAAGGAGATAGCGACGGGCGGCTGCGGTTTCGGGAGATCGGGGCACCCAGGCTCTCGTCGAGAAGATCGAGACGAGCTGGCGACGGAGGACGAGCTAGCGACGGGCGGCTTCGGGAGATCGGGCGCACCCCCTCGATGAGAAAATCGAGATCGAGGCTAGCGATGAGAGGATCAATCAGAGCACGAGTTGCGCGTGCGAGAGAAAAACCTAAAGCTCTGATACCATGTTAGGAAAGCAACTTGTATTACCATGAGGCCATAGGCCGATATATATATACATGTACAGGTGGAACATATGCAGGAAACCCCTTATACAACAGGATAAATACAAAGGGGTACATGACTTATATTACAACTCTAACAGAGCACACCAGACTTTGCGGATGTTCAATCACTCCAGGATCTTGTATCCTACGTTCCAGCTCTCAGACAGCTGTATGTAAGGGAGGGAAGTGTATACCACCACCCTGGGCATGTGGCTGTCAGGACTTCCCCTGAAGGCACGTCAGAATGAAGACACAGCAATGCATATAGTCTGAGTCCTAATCTTGTAACAGACCTAGTTTGAATGGTATATGCCTAGTTACAAGGGAATTACTACTACAAAGGTCGAGTGCGCATCCTTCTCCTAGGACAAGGTTCCTAAGGTCCTAATAGCCCTGCAGATCATAACAAAATACTTCCGCATTGTGAGCAAGAACATCTTCTAGATATCGGAATGTCAACAAGAATTAGTCGTCGATTCAATTTCCATTGTGAAGAACATGCACTGGTAACTAAATGAAAAGGTCAAAACTTACATCATCAAGGACATTGGGATCAGCGCCAGCATTTAGTAAGCACTTGAGACAATCATTTAAACCCTCATCTATAGCAACTATTACGGGATCAGCACTGCCAAGACCATTCAAATCAGCACCAGCCTACACAGAAAATATTGCAGATGCCTCTAAATAAGACTGGCATAATTTTCAGTTGGTTGCACAAACAATGTACACCACCTTAATCAGAAGCTTCACACATTTCCGCCGGTGAGCTCGTAGAGCAACAATGAGAGGTGTATCGGCGATGCAAACTGATTTGTTACACTGACAGGGAAGGTTAAGAAAATTAGCACTTCAGCTTGTTGAAAGTTGGCACATGTGGAGAACAAAAAAAGGGTATGCACACAGAATATGAAAAGGTGGAACCAAATTGGCAGAACACGGTTACAAATAGGTGGGCATAAGGAAATTAGCACCTTACATGATTAAAGTTTGCAGACACGAGGCAAGCAAAGAAGTGGTAATAACAGAACCACATAAAGAACCATATTGCCAAAACACGGTTACAATTTGGAGTCACATATTACATACAAACATATAAACCTATGCACACTGTTAGTGAACACATGAGATTAATTAGTCAAACCATAAGCATGCAACGAGTTTAGGAATAAGATCCATTGACTTACCTAATATGAACCAAATTCGTTCCTAATCTACTCCATTTATTTCAAGCACTTTCCTCCAATGAGCCACAGAGAAGTGTGATGTCAGGGATAGGTTACCAACACAGGGCCACACTTGCAAGTCACAACCCTCCTCCATGATGCGAGGACTGCATATGCCGCCACAATGGCACAACTAAGCAATGGCGGCAGTGCTAGGTGACAATTAAAAATCAAGAAAGTGTGTGTCTTACGATCTTCTCTTTCCAGATAGCAAATATCACAGCCAGGACAACTTGATTTAGATTTGGCGCTGTGCCAGTCAGATATATCTAATCCATTGACACCCTAAATTGTATAAGTCTACTCAGTTCCAGCCCCAGAAGCGAAGTTACAGCAATTGAACTTCAACACAAAACTGCTATATAGCAGCATATTCATGAAGTGGATTGTGCAGTACTACAAGGAGCAAACAGGGTAAAATAGTGAGACTTACATCTGCATGGTGGTCCAACAAAATCTTCATAGCATCATCTAACCCAAATACAGCAGCAATATGCAATGGCGTCCCCGAGTCAGAATAAAAATTGACATCAGCTCCTTTTGACAGCAAAACCTTTACTATTTCACAATCCCCTGAATTAGAAATACAGATCATGTAATAGGTCAGTACCTATAATACCTAAATAGTTGATCCCCACTACTTCTAATTCTCTCAACATGCAAGCCATCCATCCCACCAAGTGTGCTACGTCAGCATCCACTAATAATATTTTTCAGCCCATGCAAACCTTATTCCATTATCACTAATTCTCTCAACATGCAAGCATCCCACTTCACCATACACTAATATATTTTCCAGCCCATGCAAACCATATCAATATGTTTATTTTTGTCACTGGACATATGTAGTAGATTAGATAATTAATTAATTTATTTACTTCCTAAAGGTTGTGAAATGCCCTGATTTACACAGAATGCAAGTACGGAATATTTACATGTTAAAATTAGTAGCTTTTGATTTAGATCTTCTCCTTCATATATAAGTCATCTGTAATTAATCTTTATATCCCGCAACAACGCGCGGGGAAATTACCTAGTTATTACTCTTTCACAGTTTTCGTAATTAAAAGACAGACCCTGCAATAGGCACTGTTATAGACAAGTATGATAATATAGCATATCCATAATGTAAATGTTGGTTCTATTTCCCCTTTATGAATAGGCAGTACTCCTGCCAGTTAAAAACTAAACCTCCCTGTATCTTATCACTCCAGCCTGTGAAAGGAACGAAAGAACTTCTTGCATGTCCGAATGTGATGTGCACCATCTCAAATGGCAAGAGAGATATGATAACATCAAACCTGGAAAATTCTAATAACTCTGGTGATAACTGCAACACTAATGAGTAATGACGACTAGCAAATCCAGATGGTCAAAGGAAGCATATGACAGCAATCCATCATAGATGTGTCGTGTTCAGAGTTGGTTCAGATAGTAGCTGCAATCAAACTTACAGATTTATTTTCTTTTCCCGATAGGTATATAAATTAGTAGATCATTTTCGGCCTTAAGTAGGAATGGAATTGTTGTCTATACACCTCAAGTTCTGATCAAATTCAGCTCAAATAAACATGAATTCTGATACTACCTAGCAAAGACTTAGAAACCGGTTGCAAAATATTCTGACGAATAACAAACTTTCCTGGCTGATATTGCTAGGAAAGAGTTTCCTCCTGCATGATCTCAATCGTAAATTTAAACACAAAATTTAATTAAGCTGATATCGGTTGAATACAAAGGTTTGACCATTTTCAGACGAGAATTATTGTTCTCAAATTTAAAATCAAAATAAAGACAAAGATAGCTCAATTATCAATTTGTATTGTTAAGTCTTAGAACTACAGGATGGTCAGTTGGTAACTCTTAAAAGTTTGAATGACCACTGCTTAGGTCCAGACTTTCAGATGTTATCTACTCGGTTTATACTGAAACACATCATTTACTTGCACAAACATAACAAAAATAATAGTTCAAAATCACCCACCCACCCAACCCATTCATCATGGAGAATTCTTTAAGTTAACTTGCTATTTTCATGAGAAATAAAATTGATAAGTCGGATTTGGAGATTATTTTCTTCTTGCAAGAGATAAAAAAAAAAGAGAAATTCTCTTATTTGTAGAAAAGTCTTCTTTTGGTTAAATCTGGAGAACCCAGTCGAAACTCTGATTCATGTTTGTGGATTCGGTTGAAGTAGATTCTTATTTTCTCTCCAAAAAAAAAAACTTCCCAAACTGTACAAGCTTCTTCCAAATCTCAACAACAAGAAGCATAAGTGAATAACCATGACAACCTTGAATAATAACTATGCACAACCTTGCTACTGCATGGCTAGTTCCCTATCTTCCAGCATATAATGGTTATCCCACAATTATTTACATTCAGCGAAAACAGATAAGGAAACAATTTATAAATAGTCCCAACTGAAATAGAAAATAGATAGAGACCTTGTCCAACTGCCAAGTGGAGAGGAGTACGGTTTCCAGGACCGGACTTATCTGGATTGGCACCGTGATCAAGAAGATAGCGCACAATATTCACAGTTCCATTAACAGCTGCATAACTCAGAGCTGTCTCGCCTATCAAATCACCAAAAGAAAAGGCTTGTCAAAACAGAGATTTTTGCAGCAAAGCATCCTTGATTTGCTAGAATACATGAAAAATATCTTGACTACAGACGCATGGCATAGACATACTTTATTTTGATGTGGCTCTCTACATGAAGTGTGTGGTGCTGATTTCAGCAGGACAAGTACCAAAACAATGTAATAAAAATATTAACACAAAACTAGGATAGAGATGTCAATGTGCATATAACCAATCATCCTCGTATGATTTAGCTTTGACAAATTGGCATGTCAATCTGCTACGCAAGTCTACTAAAAATGTGTTCAGTTGTATCAAATTGTAATTTATGGTATGCCTCCAAATCAAGATTGTGCGTTATAGGCTGAGATTACACATGCAGTCTTTATGTTTAATCCAATAAGCTAAAATCTAGGAAACAGCTTTCTAGTGTATGAAATCATCGCACCAGTGGGCAGGTAACGCTTGCCTTGATCAGAAACATGAAATAATTGGTCAATTTATTACAGTTTACAGTAAGATACACCGACACTAAAGCAACTACCAGTTAACCAAATTTGCCACTGAAACACACCGTTAGCAAATTCAGCATTAGAATCCAGTTAATTGTAATTTCCCTGCAGAACTTGTACTCTTGCCTAGTGAAAAACATACCATGAGATGAGCCAAATCAAATCGCCAGAAAAACTGAAACATCCTACAGGCTACAGGTAGCGTACAAACTTGGGGAAATCCAATGTGCGGCTGGAGTGCTGCTCAGTCACCCACATTTCCCAACGTGACTAGTCATTCATTTCTGACAACGGAGAGTTTTGCTTAGCACGAGAAGGAATACAAGGGACAACCTGACTCGTCGGTGGCATCGACATTCACCTGGAGCTCCTCGACCAGGTAGGCGCACACGGGCATCCTCCCGTGAACGGCGGCCACGTGCAAAGCCAAGGCGCCGCAATTACTCGCGGTCGCGCCCTGCACCGCCTCCCTCAGGCGACCCTTCCCGCCGTCCAGCGCCCTCGCCGTCCCTGCGACACGGAGCGAAAACCCCCAAATGAGCGTCCGAGGGAGTTTAACAGAGCAAGCAAGAGGATATACTATTGTAGACTGCAGTGCGCGTACGTACTCTTGAAGAGGGGGAGGTCGCCGTCTTCCGCCGCCTGGAGGAGCCGCGCCTGCAGCGCGGCGAGAGCTGCACGGGGGACCGGAGTTTGGTAAGAGTTAGCCCGCGCTTGGGTAGTGTTGGGGCTAGGGTTTGGGGGTGCATACCGTACTCGAGAGGCGACGCCATGGCGATGGATCGGCGAAATTTGAGGTTCGAATTTCGATTCTCAAAATTAGGAGGTTGGCTAATATGCGGGAGGGAATCAAGGAACGACGAGACGGACGACAGTGTGGACCGGAGGCAAATTTGACAATTTTGATCTGGTGCTACAATCAATTCACGGAATGAACTGCCTGTGAAACTATTTCACAGTCATGATCTTTTTGTGTAGTGCCTGCCACGACGGCGCTGCACCCTACTGTGCAGCGCCTGGCTCACGGGCGTTGCACGCCTGTTCACCGTGGCAGCCTCCGGGCCCGCACTCGGTTGTGTGGCGCCTCCGAGCTAGGTGCCACACAATGTAATGTGCAGCGCCTCCGAGCCAGGCGCTGCACTATGACTTATCCAACAGCCGCGCTGGACCCCCACTCCCCCACTCACACTCTCTCCCACTCTTACCCCGAGCTTAGGCCCCTCTCCCACTCTCTTCCCCTCTCAAATCCTCTCTCAAATCTTGCTTATTTGAAGAATTTGTCCGTGGATTTCAAAGTCAAGCCCTCCCTCAAGGTAATCATCTTCGATCCCCTTGTTTTGATCCAAGTAATGTTATCAAATTGCTCAAATGTTGCTAGTTTGGGGAAACCCTAGTTTTGTTTGGATCTAGTGATTTGCATGGAGAAGTGAGATGTATGTTTATGGGTGTTCCTATGGGTGTTCTTATGGGTGTTCCTATGGGTGTTCTTATGTTGTTGTTAGGGTTATGGTTAGGGTTAGGGTTAGGGTTGTTGTTCTTGGGTGTTCTTATATATATTAGGGTTTCTATTCTTTGTTAGTCTTTGCATTTAGTACTCATGAAAGCAATGTTACCTTGTGTTCTTGGAATGCTTATAGGGATGGGAAGAACATGTGTGTTTGTTCATCATGGGGACAAAGACGCCTTTTTGAAAGGCAATATTGAACCGGACCCGGATGAGCTTGACATTGTGTTTGATAATAGTCCTAGCTATGCGGAGCTTTTGCAACAAGTTAGGAAAGAATTGAACTGGATGGACCTTAGTGATATCGTTGAGCTGGAGGGAAGGCATAATGTAGGCTTTGGAATGCACGTCCGTTAGAAGACAATGCGTGTCAACTCGGAGCAACGTTGGGTTGCATACAAGGAAACGGTGGCCGAATCACTTGACAAGGCTCTTGAGTTATTTGCAACGAAGAAGGTTGATTCAAGTTTGCATTTGGACTTGAACCGGAAACCTTCCCCTTTGGTTCATAGTAGCCCACCACCCTTGAAGCGAGATGAAATTGATGAACCTCTTTTGACCCAAGAAGTGCGTCAAACATTGAGTTCGTTTACAAACAACCAAGATGAAGCTTTGCAAGAGGAAGAGGACAATTATGATTATGCGGACGATGACAATGAAGTTGATCTCCATGACAACAATGTGGGTGATCTCGACAAATATCATTTGCAAGAGACAATGGACCATTCCATTCCTTTTTCCCGTGCATATGCATCGGACTCGGATGACGATGGTCCCGATGAAGAAGTTGATGCGGAGGGGTTCACGGTGAAGGAGGCCGAAGCTTTCGAGAAGGTATTCCGTCGGGATCATCGGATTACATTGTTCAAGGATGTTAGTTTCGCGGATGAAGTCGTGGTAGATGGTGGCCAATGTGCATCTCTTGGTGTTAGGCCAAGCTCTCACCGTGATATGGGAGATGACAAGAACCGGATGGCTAAAGGGTCTAAGTTCGAAACCTTGTTGGAATTGAAGATGTGGCTGGACAACTACTCGGTTACGCATTATCGTCCACACAAGGTGGTGCACTCGGACATCAATGTGCGCTACACGGTTGCATGTGCAAGTGAAGATGAAATATGTCCATGGATTGTGCGTGCAAGACCATGGAAAGGAGGTCCAACTTGGCATGTAGTGAGTTGTGTGCCAACTCACATGTGCCAAGGCAAAAGGGTGGATGGCAAGATCGTGTCTGAAGGCCACAAACAACTCACGTCCGAGTTCATTGCTTACAGGTTGTCCAACTCAATATCCACACTTCCAACAATGAGCGTCCAACATGTCATTGATCTTGTGAAAGACATATTTCATTACAAGGTGAAGTACGGCAAGGCATGGAAGGCAAAAGCAAGCCGCATTTAAGATGTTGTATGGTACTTGGGAGGAAGCATACAACCGAATCCCTAGGTTGTTGTTAGCCATGGCCACAACAAACCCGGGCATGGTTCATGTTGTCGAGCCTCATGGGCACCAAACAACCGTTCATGAAGGAAGGAAAGTCCGAGTATTTGGTCGTGCATTTTGGGCGTTCGAGCAATGCTTGAGGGCTTTCGAACACTGTAGGCCGGTCATCGCCATTGATGGCACGTTCTTGACCGGACAATACAAGGGCACCTTGTTGGTTGCAATAGCAAGTGATGCCAACAACCGGGTGTTGCCATTGGCATTTGCTTTGGTTGAGGTGGAGAACAATGACAACCGGGAGTGGTTTTTGCGTCTTCTGAGGACAAAGGTGTTACCCGCTCAAAGGGAAATATGTGTCATATCGGATCGGAATCAAGGAATTCTTAACACGGTGGAGATTGACATTCCCGGTCATGCACTGTTGCACCATCGATGGTGCATGAGGCACTTTTGTTCGAACTTCTATAGGGCATGTGGCCTTAAGGAGTTGGCCGATGATCTTCAAGATTGTTGTCTCGCTTTCTCCGACAAGCGCTTCGCCTATTTGTACAACAAATTGCTCGCACACAAAACACTTGATCCCGGGGGTCAAGACTTTCTCAATAGGCACATTCAATACCGGAACAAGTGGGCACGTGCTTTTGATGAAGATGGCCGGAGATACGGTCAAATGACAAGCAATATGGTCGAATGCCTCAATAGGGTGCTCAAAGGTGCACGTGGATTACCCGTGACGGCCGTCCTTTGCCTTTTTGGGTAAAGTCCTCAGGTGTGTATTTCTTGTATTCCCTCCTAGGCTTTAACTTGATTGTAGAACGAGCCTTGTACTTCCCCAAGACCATATCATCAGGAGCCTATGCATCAACAAAAGTTATGGAAAGACCATGTGTGAGCATGTAGTTAGCAATGCATCAACAATTGGATATATATGCTAATGACATACCTCTTGGGTGACCACAACCACATCCTCATCATCCAAAGGATTAGCATCGCCAGAAATGGGATCTGATGGTGTTGCCGACCTAGAACGTTCTGGTGATACATACTCGGGGTCACGACAACCGAAAAGATTAGATAGCCGCCTTAACTTTTGGCCCTGGCGCTGCAACATGAACAAGTGAATGAGACATCGAACGTACCAACACATGTTAAGTGCTAGTTTGAAGGAGATGTGAACCTTAAGGAATGCTCGAAGGGCACCTTCCCCATCGCCTTTGCCAGCCGGTGTTGTTTCCAAAATAGTGTCGGTCTCATCGGCTGCTTTCTTGATCTAGGCACGCTATGAACACAAATGGTATTAACGTGTTAGGCAAGCGAAGATGTAAATAGTGCGAATGGAAAGAATAAAGGACAAATACCACAAAGTTCATCATTGGGCCTGCAGGGATCACTGAGTTGCCTTTCCGGACTAATGCGTTGTACTCGTGTTGGGCTATATCATCAAATACGGTGGGATCTTCCAAAATCTCCTCAGCATACGCCGGCTTGCATACCTCCACACGTGTTCTTGCAAGGAACCATGTGAGATAGTTATTGAACGCGATCGGGCAGTGCTCACGAAGCGGGGCTCCTTTGTTGCGCCTAGCTTGATCAACACTATACTGCCACTGCACAACATACTTCCTGTGATGCTTGGCCCAGTCCTTGATCTTACGCTGCTTTTTCCTATCCAACCTGGAAGTTAGAAACATAATATTAGAACCATCGATGAGGCCGAGAAGCAGCTAGGTGCTCAAGGTTAGTTATATCTTACGCGTGTAGCATTCGGTCCGTGTCCTCCCACTCCGGCGGGTGTGTCTGGAACAAACCAAACTGGCGGTACACCCGATGTGGCAGGTGAAGCTCGACCGCCCAGTTGCATATGAGTGGACACCGCATATGCCAGAGTTCCCTATCCCTAGTGCACATCGGATTCAGCGCGAACTCCATAGGGTTCCCAAAACTCTCTGCACTTCCATACGGTTCCCATTCAACCTGCAAAAGGGGATAAAATGCAAAATTGATATCGAGTTACGATATAAGCATGATAATAACTTATGCAATATCGACTCACCTGCTCAGCCGTGATCGTGTTCATCTCGCTCCTGTAGAGCTTGTACATGACCGATGGATCATCCGTCATCTCATTTAACACATCCCACTTGTAAGCCCAAGTGGGGAGCCGTAGTGGGTCGTTTTTCTCGTCCCAAGGCTCGTACTTCACGGTCTTCGGTCGTCCAACCGGCAAACGCTCCCAGCTCCATATGGAAAGTGCGAGCAAACAACCACCGATACCTCCAGATAGCCTGCAACTGGCTTCGTCCAACTGCACATAAAAAAGAACATGATTGAATTAACAGCAAGATCGCATTCATCATGTACCAATGAAGTGAAATATAAACAACTTCATACCTGTCTATACAAGTAAGCCAGTGTCGCCGAACCCCAACTCCATTTGCTATCGAAGACGGTCAACGCCTTCAGCCACATCCATGGAGCATTCTTGCCTGTGCCATCAGCAAACATAGTCCTGGATATCACATACCACACGTAGACACGAGCATGTGTCTTCACCGTGTCCTCATCAGCCTCCAAAGGGCAAGTACCAAAGTGCGTAGTAATCCAGGTGTAAGGGGCGTCGACTGCGACTCTTTCCTTCTTCTTGCCTTCAACTTATGGTTCCTGAGGCTCCGGAGGAACCATACCGATAAGGGCATGCATCTGCTCGCGTCACCCATCTGAATCAGTGTTCATACATAAAGGATTGCCATCGATAGGAAGACCGATGATCATTGCTATATCCTGAAGCGTCACCGTCATCTCCCCGGTCCGCAGATGGAAACTGTGTGTCTCCGGCCTCCAGTGATCAATGAGCGCGGTGAGTGCCGGAGCATTGTTGGGTGGCGTTGACCGGCTGACCAACTGAATGAAAGGGAGAAGTCCTGTCTCCCTAACATACGGTGTGTAGCGCTCATCATAGCGCATCCACCCAAGGTTGACTCTGTGAGCCCGAAGCTTCAGAGGTGCAAGCTCCTACAAGCAAAACAAACAAATCATTAAATCTGGGGGTATGTGTTTGAAAATAATGAAATAATTAACATCGGTAACTTTCATTATTACCCGCTGATCCACCGACATAGCGTAAGACCGGTGTTGTTTGTCCCAATGATCATCGAGAAGCCAATCCATCCTAACCATTTGAAAAAAAAGCTTTCTTGTCAACACGATTAACTTTTGAATACACAAAAACAAAACTACGGCTACTACATGCAAAAATTGAAAAAATGCTTTCTTCTCAAACCATATAAATAACATCATCCTATGAATACAAAATAACTAAACTAACTAAGCCTACTTCAATACAAATATCTTTTCCATATAACTAATATTTAATTCATCTAACTCATCTAAAATAACATCTAATAAAATCTAACATAATGTAGGTTTCCAACATAGAAGATTTTTTTTCAATACATACTAACTACACTAAGATTACATATATCTTATAAATCATCTACAAATCATAAATCCCACATATGCAAGATTCTAATCTAATCAAAAAAGGATTACACAAATCTTCAAAAAAAAGAAAATGTATGGATAGAAAGAAGGGCATCGGAGGAGTGTACCTTGTAGGATCGAAGGGGGAAGAACTCCACGGACAAAACCCTCAGATCTGAAGTTTTTTGGGGGTGAGATTGAGAGAGGGAGAGGATGGGATCCAGCAACCGCCACAACCTCCTCTCTTCTCTCTTCTGTAACTGCAATGGGTGGGGATTGGGCCTTCGCGCGGCTGCTGGATAAGTCATAGTGCAGCGCCTGGCTCAGAGGCGCTGCACATTACATTGTGTGGCACCTAGCTCGGAGGCGCTGCACGGCCGGGTGCGGGCCCGGGGGCTGCCACGGTGGACGGGCGTGCAACGCCCCTGAACCAGGCGCTGCATAGTAGGGTGCAGCGCCGTCGTGGCAGGCGCTACACAAAAAGGTCATGGCTGTGAAATAGTTTCACGAGCAGTTCATTACGTGAATTGATTGCAGCAACATGTCAAAATTGTCAAATTTGCCGACCGGAGGAGCGGGTGTGGACTGTCCTTGGGCTTTGAAGGCTGGTGCATCCCGGATCATCTTGAGAAGCAAATATTTGCAGTTAGAGTTAAATGCAACCGCGGTCCTAATTCTTTTCTGAAAGTGTCACTTGGGTCCTAATTCTTTCAAAATGCATATCTGAGTTCCATATCTTTTTAAGTTGTTCATCCAAGGTCCTAATCTCGTCTGACCGCTGCTGACATGTGCCACGTCGACACCAGAGGGCCCGGGCGGGAGTTTTCCCGCGCATGGCGGTTGGGCTTATATGCAATTTGGCCCCTGATTAATCCCTCGTTCCCATTCCCCCGTCCCTAGGTCTCCTCCACCCCGCCGCCGCTCGTTCCGCCGCCGCCCAGCACCATGTCCGCCGCCGCTAGCTCCTCTGCGGTGAAGCGCCATGGGAGGAAGATGCTTGGTCCATCGCCGGCATCCATGGCCTTGGCAGCGTCGTATCCACCGCTGGCATCTTCACCGAGGACAGTAGCTCATTCGGTGCAGCCGCCGGCGGGGATGCTGTCGTTGGTACCTTGCCCTAGTTGCGGCATTCGGTCTACAATTCGTCTTGTGTCCAAATCGGAGACAAATCCTGGCAAGATTTTCTACAAGTGCCCCAATCGATTTGATGTTTATGTGTTCCTGTGTTATTTGTTGGCTGATTTTTTTACTCAATTTGTGTCAGATTCCACCAAATCCTTGCCAACATTATTACTGGGAAGATGGACCAGACAACTATTTTGATTTTTTGGTGAGAGGTGGGTACATCAGCCATGGATTGAGCAGTTTTGATTCGGCTGGTGTCATTGCAAGTGAAGAGATAGAAGTGCAAGAGGAATGTGCAGGAGCAATGCAAATCACTGTTGAGACTGTGGTGAATGCAGATCTACTGAAGAAGATGAATGAGCTTATTTTTCTTTGTAAGAGTATTCTCAGTGCACTTGTTGTATTGATTGCAGTAGTGGTGTATGTAGGTTATAAGAAGTAATGTGGTAGTATGATGTATCCAGTGTTGATGTATGCACTGTTGATTTATCCAGATCTTGATCATGTACGGTGGTAATGAATTTGAAGTAAAATTTGGCAGCATTTTGTTTGTTTTCCTGTACTGTGGCAGCATTTTTTCAATAGCATTGACAGCACAAATAAACAGTAATTGAACTTAGAAGTAGTTTCAAAGATAGATTATAGGAAATAGCATTACATTTCCATGGGAGTACTCTTATCCATGGTTTGTGTGAAACCCAAAGGCACATCCCAGCATCAGGTTTCATTACAAACCATCTTGTTTCCTAACCAAAATAAGAGAACATCCTACACTGCTTCTTTCCAGAATATGTCCAAGTTTGCTTCTATCCAAAATATGTCCAAAATGTGCCACCTTTGTAGCTCTTCACTTCTTAGTTCCTGGGGCTTTGTTCTCCTTAGTTTTTGTCACTTTCTTCCTTCTCTTCAAGCCCAGTGTTGCAGTAGTTTGCACTCTTGGAGGGGGCAGAGCATCTCTACAGGCTGCAAGGAACCGGCTATCTGGCAGAGGAGCTGGCAATGATGTTTGTGATTGCTGTGTAGCTATCACCTACAATTGAAGCATTTGCAGAACTTTGTAATTATCAGGAAAATACACAGTAGAAGAAAGTAATCAACACTCACTTGGTCTTGCAGAATTTCCATGACAGTAGATGAAGCAAGATCATAAGTCATTGAAGGTGAAACCAAACTGGATGCTCTACTTAAGAGTTGTGGGCATGACTTTTTCTGCATAATAGGAATTACACTGTAAAAATGTAGAAATGTTGAAAGAATGTACAAATGCAGACATTTTGAAAAAATGAACACCTTGTAAGTAGGCCTTTTTACTGGCATTTTCTTTCTTTGGCTAGGTGCTGGAAGTGCTGGAAGTGGTTCTGCTTCTTCAGGAATAATAATATGAATAGGTTCAGGTTATGCCTGTTCTGCTGCATCTCCTGCTCCTTCTGCTGTTGCATCTCCTGCTGCTGCATCTCCTGCTCCTTCTGCTACTGCATCTCCTGCTCCTTCTGCTCCTGGGCCCCTACCAAGTTTAGGGCATTTTCTTTTGTTGTGCCCTGGCTGCTGGCACACACTACAATTTGTCATCCACCCATTCTTCATAAAGATCATCATCATCTTTACCTACTTCATTGTCAGAGTCAACCCAGTCCGAATCCCACTCACTGTCATCACTGTCACTTTCCTTTTCATTACAAATTTCTTCTTCTACCACAAGCTTTCTCTTGCTTCTTCTGAGCTCATGGCCAACAATTTGTGCCATTGGTGGAACACTGCTACTGCCTACATTGCTGTTACCTCCATGACACTGGTTCGGATTGCCTTTCTGAGCTTTGACCTTAAACCTAGGACTGCCCCTAATTCCAGTATTAAACTGAGGAGACTTAGGGCTTAGTACAACAGGAAGATCAGGTGTACCACTAACATGAATGTCATCAATTGCATGGTCAAATGTCATGTCTTTATGGTCCACAAACAACTGAAAATACTGAAATTTTGGAACAACTGCTGTCATGTGTAATGTGTCAGTGTCGCAGTCCACAATCCGGAGACCATCAGCTAGATTTTTTTCCAGGGAGCAACCAATACAAAGTGAAGTTTGATTGGTCACTGTATCCTAATTGTTGCATAAAATCAGTGAGCCAGAGAGGAGACCATGTATCTACTTCACATCCATCAAACACGGCATCTTTGCCATCAACATATGACTTTGACTTGCCAAATCTGCAAAAAAAAAACATCATAATTGATTTCTACACTGAAAAACTCCTCTTGTGGTCCTAGATTGCAAAGGTTCGGTCACTGATTAGGGTTACGAGCACCTAACAGGGGAGAGATTGGGATTAGGGTTACACGTTGTTACCATATCACGGAGGAGGATCTCTAGGTCGCCGTAGATGTGGCGCCATCCTAGCGTCGCCGTCGTCGGACAACCGCCGGCAGCGACCCCCTCTTCTCTCTGGAGCAGAGCCACCGCCGTCAATCCCTTGTTTTCGCCGGACAGGGAGATGGAGAGGTGTGGGGAAAAGGAAGAGGGACCGCGATAGAAAGTGATTTAGGGTTAGAGGTTTTTGTTGCAAATATACACGACCGGTCGTTACCCCGCCCGGGCCCTCTGGTGTCGACGTGGCACTGGTCAGCGGCGGTCAGACGAGATTAGGACCTCGGATGAACAACTTAAAAAGATATGGGACTCAGATATGCATTTTGAAAGAATTAGGACCCAAGTGACACTTTCAGAAAAGAATTAGGACCGCGCTTGCATTTAACTCTTGCAGTTATGTCATATGTGGGCGGCCTTATTCGCTCACATTTTTAGCATTGATGAATCTTTAGAGTCAGAGCATCTTTAGCGCACCCCGTAAAATAAAACCTAAAAAAGACCTACAATTCGATCCTCTCAAGCTAGGGTTTTTCTTCCTCTCGGGCGGCGGCGCTGACCTCCACCGTAGGGACCTCTGTCCCCTCCCTTCCATCCTCCTTACTCCGGCGGCCAGGGTCTTTACCTCTGGTCCGCTCGGGAGGAACGTCGGGAAGTCTTGGGAACCACCGCCCGCGGACAATTTTCTCTCGGGCGAGAGTTCTAATGGATTCGGGCGCTTCTGGTTCGGGCTTTACCACTTCCGATCTGGATGCGATGATGAAAGAACTAGGACTCAACGAAGATAATCTGCAATGTGGTCGTTGAGGAGCATGAACTGTCGACAGAAGCAACCAGGTCGATGGCCATTGCTAGGGTACACACGACCAAGACCTACAGCCAATATTGGTTCTACAGAAATATGAAGGTGGCATGGGATCTGACGCAAGAGGTGAAAATCCGTCCACTCGAGGAAAACCTGTACACTTTGCAGTTCTCGTGCCTAGGGGACTGAAGGAAATATGCCCTAGAGGCAATAATAAAGTTGTTATTTATATTTCCTTATATGATGATAAAAGTTTATTATTCATGCTAGAATTGTATTAACCGGAAACTTAGTACATGTGTGAATACATAGACAAAACAGAGTGTCCCTAGTATGCCTCTACTAGACTAGCTCATTGATCAAAGATGGTTATGTTTCCTAACCATAGACATGAGTTGTCATTTGATCAACGGGATCACATCATTAAAAGAATGATGTGATGGACAAGACCCATCCGTTAGCTTAGCACTATGATCGTTTAGTTTTACTGCTATTGCTTTCTTCATGACTTATACATGTTCCTATGACTATGAGATTATGCAACTCCCGAATACCGTAGGAACACCTTGTGTGCTATCAAACGTCACAACGTAACTGGGTGATCATAAAGATGCTCTACAGGTGTCTCCGAAAGTATTCGTGGTGTTGGCATAGATCAAGATTAGGATTTGTCACTCCGAGTGTCGGAGAGGTATCTCTGGGCCCTCTCGGTAACACACATCATAATAAGCCTTGCAAGCAAAAGACTAATGAGTTAGTCACGAGATGATGTGTTACGGAACGAGTAAAGAGACTTGCCGGTAACGAGATTGAACTAGGTATAGAGATACCGACGATCGAATCTCGGGCAAGTAACATACCGATGACAAAAGGAACAACGTATGTTGTTATACGGTTTGACCGATAAAGATCTTCGTAGAATATGTAGGAGCCAATATGAGCATCCAGGTTCCGCTATTGGTTATTGACCGGAGATGAGTCTCGGTCATGTCTACATAGTTCTCGAACCCGTAGGGTCCGCACGCTTAACGTTTGATGACGATCGGTATTATGAGTTTATGAGTTTTGATGTACCGAAGGTAGTTCGGAGTCCCGGATGAGATCGCGGACATGACGAGGAGTCTCGGAATGTCCGAGACATAAAGATTGATATATTGGACGACTATATTCGGACACCGGAAGTGTTCCGGAAAAGTTTCGGATTTAACTGGATTGCCGGAGGGGGTTACCGGAACCCCCTACGAGGGGGGATGGTCCATAGTGGGCCTTCAGGAAAAGAGAGAGGCAGCCCATAGAGGCTTGCCGGCGCCCCACCTAGGGATCCTAGTTGGACTAGGATTGGGGTGGCGCCACCTCTCCCTCTTTTCCTTTCCCTCTCTTCCTTCTTGATGGACTCCTACTAGGAATAGGATTGCAATCCTATTCCTAGTAGGATTGCCCTAGCCGCACCATAGGAGGCCGGCCGGCCCTCCTCCCTTGCTCCTTTATATACGGGGGCAGGGGGCACCCAAAGACACACAAGTTGAATTGTTCCAGCCGTGTGCGGTGCCCCCTTCCACAGAAACACACCTCGGTCATGCCGTCGCAGTGCTTAGGCGAAGCCCTGCGCCGGTAGATACATCATATCCGTCACCACGCCGTCGTGCTGACGAAACTCTCCCGTGAAGCTCAACTGGATCAAGAGATCGTGGGACGTCATCAAGTTGAACGTGTGCTGAACGCGGAGGTGCCGTACGTTCGGTGCTTGATCGGTTGAATCGCGAAGAAGTTCGACTACATCAACCGCTTCACTTGACGCTTCCGCTTCCGGTCTACGAGGGTACGTAGACACACTCTTCCCTCTCGTTGCTATGCATCTGGTAGATAGATCTTGCGTGATCGTAGGAAAATTTTAAAATACTACGTTCACCAACAGTGGCATCATGAGCCAGGTCTATGCGTAGATGATATGCACGAGTAGAACACAATGAGTTGTGGGCGATACTAGTCATATTGCTTACCAGCATGTCATACTTTGCTTCGGCGGTATTGTGAGATGAAGCGGCCCGGACCGACATTACGCGTACGCTTACGCGAGACTGGTTTCACCGTTACGAGCACTCGTTGCTTAAAGGTGACTGGCGGGTGTCTATCTCTCTCACTTTAGCTGAATCAAGTGTGGCTACGCCCGGTCCTTGTGAAGGTTAAAACAGCACATACTTGACGAAACATCGTTGTGGTTTTGTATGCGTAGGTAAGAACGGTTCTTGCTAAGCCCGTAGCAGCCACGTAAAACTAGCAACAACAAAGTAGAGCACGTCTAACTTGTTTTTGCAGGGCATGTTGTGATGTGATATGGTCAAGACATGATGAGTTATACGGTTTTGTATGAGATGATCATGTTTTGTAAAGTTATCGGCAACTGGCAGGAGCCATATGGTTGTCGCTTTATTGTATGAAATGCAATCGCCATGTAATTGCTTTACTTTATCACTAAGCGGTAGCGATAGTCGTAGAAGCAATAGTTGGCGAGACGACAACGATGCTATGATGGAGATCAAGGTGTCGCGCCGGTGATGAAGGTGATCATGACGGTGCTTTGGAGATGGAGATCAAAAGCACAAGATGATGATGGCCATATCATGTCACATATTTTGATTGCATGTGATGTTTATCTTATTATGCTTCTTATTTTGCTTAGAACGACGGTAGCATTATAAGATGATCCCTTACAAAATTTCAAGGTACAAGTGTTCTCCCTGAGTATGCACCGTTGCGAAAGTTCTTCGTGCCGAGACACCACGTGATGATCGGGTGTGATAAGCTCTACGTTCAAATACAACGGGTGTAAGCCAGTTTTGCACACGCAGAATACTCGGGTTAAACTTGACGAGCCTAGCATATGCAGATATGGCCTCGGAACACTGGAGACCGAAAGGTCGAGCGTGAATCATATAGTAGATATGATCAACATAAGATGTTCACCATTGAGACTACTCCATCTCACGTGATGATCGGACATGGTTTAGTTGATTTGGATCACGTGATCATTTAGATGACTAGAGGGATGTCTATCTAAGTGGGAGTTCTTAAGTAATATGATTAAATTGAACTTTAATTTATCATGAACTTAGTCCTGGTAGTATTAGCATATCTATGTTGTAGATCAATAGCTCGCGATGTTGCTCCCCGTTTATTTTTATATGTTCCTAGAGAAAACTGAGTTGAAAGATGTTAATAGCAATGATGCGAAATTGTTCCGTGATCTGAGGATTATCCTCATTGCTGCACAGAGAATTATGTCCTTGATGCACCGCTAGATGACAGACCTATTGCAGGAGCAGATGTAGACGTTATGAACGTTTTGACAAAAGCTCGGTATGATGACTACTTGATAGTTTATGTGCACCATGCTTTATGGCTTAGAACCGGGACATCAAAAACGTTTTGAACGCCACGGAGCATATAAGATGTTCCAAGAGTTGAAATTAGTATTCCATACTCATGCCCGTGTCGAGAGGTATGAGACCTCTGACAGTACTTTGCCTACAAGATGGAGGAGAATAGCTCAATCAGTGAGCATGTGCTCAGATTGTCTGAGTACTGCAATTGCTTGAATCAAGTGGGAGTTAATCTTCCAGATAAGATAGTAATTGACAAAGTTCTCTAGTCACTATCACCAAGTTAGTAGAACTTCGTGATGAACTATAATATGCAAGGGATGACGAAAGTAATTCCCGAGCTCTTCGCGATGCTGAAATCGGCGAAGGTAGAAATCAAGAAAGAGCATCAAGTGTTGATGGTTAACAAGACCACTTGTTTCAAGTAAAGGGCAAAGGGATAGAAGGGGAACTTCAAGAAGAATGACAAGCAAGTTGTCATTCCCATGAAGAAACCCAAAGCTAAACTCAAGCCTGAAACTAAGTGCTTCTACTGCAAAGGAAATGGTCACTCGAAGTGGAACCGCCCTAGATACTTGGCGGATAAGAAGGATGGCAAAGTGAACAAAGGTATATTTTGATATACAGATTATTGATGTGTACTTTACTAGTGTTCATAGCAACCCCTGGGTATTTGATACCGGTTCAGTTGCTAATATTAGTAACTCGAAACGAGAATTGCAGAATGAACAGAGACTAGTTAAAGGTGAAGTAACGATGTGTGTTGGAAGTAGGTTCCAAGATTGATATGATCATCATCGCACACTCCCTATACTTTCGGGATTAGTGTAAAACCTAAATAAATGTTATTTGGCATTTGCGTTGAGCATGAATATGATTTGATTATATTTGTTGCAATACGGTTATTCATTTAAAGTCATAGAATAATTGTTATTCTGTTTACATGAATAAAACCTTCGATGGTCATACACCCAATGAAAATAGTTTGTTGGATCTCGATCGTAGTGATACACATATTCATAATATTGAAGCCAAAAGATGCAAGGTTAATAATGATAGTGCAACTTATTTGTGGCACTGCCGTTTAGGTCATAATGGTGTAAAGCGCATGAAGAAACTCCATAGTGATGGACTTTTGGAATCACTTGGTGCTTGCGAACCATGCCTCATGGGCAAGATGACTAAAACTCCGTTCTCCGGAACAATGGAGCGAGCAACAGATTTGTTGGAGATCATACATACAGATGTTTGTGGTCCAATGAGTGTTGAAGCTCGCGGCGGGTATCGTTATTTTCTGACCTTCACTGATGATTTCAACAGATATGGGTATATCTACTTAATGAAGCACAAGTCTGAAACATTTGAAAAGTTCAAAGAAATTCAGAGTGAAGTGGAGAATCATCGTAACAAGAAAATAAGAATTTATACGATATGATCGTAGAGGTAAAATATTTGAGTTAGCGATTTTGGCCTTCAGTAAAAACAATGTGAAATAGTTTCACTACTCACGCCACCTGGAACACCATAGTGTAATGGTGTGTCCGAACGTCATAACCGTACTTTATTAGATATGGCGAGATCGATGATGTCTCTTACCGATCTACCACTATCACTTTTAGGGTTATGCATTAGAGACAGCTACATTCACGTTAAATAGGGCACAATCTAAATCCGTGGAGATGACACCATATGAACTGTGGTTTGACGAGAAACCTAAGCTGTCATTTCTTTAAGTTTGGGACTGCGATGCTTATGTGAAAAAGTTTCAACATTATAAGCTCGAACCCAAATCGGAGAAGTAAATCTTCATAGGATACCCAAAAGAAACTGTTGGGTACACCTTCTATCACAGATCCAAAGGCAAGGTCTTTGTTGCTAAGAGTGGATCCTTTCTAGAGAAGGAGTTTCTCTCGAAAGAAGTGAGTGGGAGGAAAGTAGAACTTGATGAGGTAATTGTACCTTCTCCCGAATTGGAAAGAGGAACGTCATAGAAACTAGTTCTAGTGATTCCTACACCAATTAGCGAGGAATCTAATGATGATGATCATGAAACTTCAGATCAAGTTTCTGCTGAACTTCGTAGATCAACCGGAGTTCGTTCCGCATCAGAGTGGTACGGCAACCCGGTTCTGGAAGTCATGTTACTGGACCATGATGAACCTACGAACTATGAGGAAGCGATGATGAGCCCAGATTCCGCAAAATGGCTTGAGGCCATGAAATCTGAGATGGGATCCATGTATGAGAACAAAGTGTGGACTTTGGTTGACTTGCCTGATGATCGGCAGGCCATCGAAAATAAATGGATCTTTAAGAGGAAGACCGACGCAGACGGTAATGTTACTGTTTACAAAGCTCGACTTATTACGAAAGGGTTTCGACAAGTTCAAGGAGTTGACTACGATGAGACTTTCTCACCAGTAGCGATGCTTAAGTCTGTCCGAATCATGTTAGCAATTGCCGCATTTTATGAAATCTGGCAAATGGATAACAAAACTACATTCTTTAATGGATTTATTAAAGAAGACTTGTATGTGATGCAACCAGAAGGTTTTGTCAATCCTAAAGGTGCTAACAAAATGTGCAAACTCCAGCGATCCATCTATGGGCTGGTGCAAGCATCTCGGAGTTGGAATATACGCTTTGATAAGTTGATCAAAGCATATAGATTTATACAGACTTGCGGTGAAGCCTGTATTTACAAGAAGTGAGTGGGAGCACTACAACATTTCTGATAAGTATATGTGAATGACATATTATCGATCAGAAATGATGTAGAATTTTCTGGAAAGCATAAAGGAGTGTTTGAAAAGAGTTTTTCAAAGAAAGACCTTGGTGAAGCTACTTACATATTGGGCATCAAGATCTATAGAGATAGATCAAGACGCTTGATAAGACTTTCGATGAGTACATACCTTGATAAGATTTTGAAGTAGTTCAAAATGGATCAGTCAAAGAAGGAGTTCTTGCCTGACTTGTAAGGTGTGAAGTTGAGTAAGACTCAAAGCCAGACCACGGTAGAAAAATATAGAGAGAATGAAAGTCATTCCCTATGCCTCAGCCATAGGTTCTATAAAATATGCCATGCTGTGTACCAAACATGTTGTGTACCTTGCCATGAGTTTGTCAAGGGGGTACAATAGTGATCCAGGAGTAGATCACTGTACAGCGGTCAAAATTATCCTTAGTAACTGGATGACTAAGGAAATGTTTCTCGATTATGGAGGTGATAAAGAGTTCGTCGTAAAGGGTTACGCCGATGCAAGCTTTGACACTAAATCCAGATGACTCTAAGTATCAATCTGGATGCGTATTAAAAGTGGGAGCAATTAGCTAGAGTAGCTCTATGCAGAGCATTGTAGACATAGAAATTTGCGAAATACATACGGATCTGAATGTGACAGACCTGTTGACTAAACTTCTCTCACAAGAAAAACATGATCACACCTTATTACTCTTGGGTATTAATCACATAGCGATGTGAACTAGATTATTGACTCTAGTAAACCCTTTGGGTGTTGGTCACATGGCGATGTGATCTATGGGTGTTATTCACATAACAATGTGAACTATCGGTATTAAATCACATGGCGATGTGAGCTAGATTATTGACTCTAGTGCAAGTGGGAGACTGAAGGAAATATGCCCTAGAGGCAATAATAAAGTTGTTATTTATATTTCCTTATATCATGATAAATGTTTATTATTCATGCTAGAATTGTATTAATCGGAAACTTAGTACATGTGTGAATACATAGACAAAACAGAGTGTCCCTAGTATGCCTCTACTAGACTAGCTCATTGATCAAAGATGGTTATGTTTCCTAACCATAGACATGAGTTGTCATTTGATCAACGGGATCACATCATTAGGAGATTGATGTGATGGACAAGACCCATCCGTTAGCTTAGCACTATGATCGTTTAGTTTTACTGCTATTGCTTTCTTCATGACTTATACATGTTCCTATGACTATGAGATTATGCAACTCCCGAATACCGTAGGAACACCTTGTGTGCTATCAAACGTCACAACGTAATTGGGTGATCATAAAGATGCTCTACAGGTGTCTCCGAAAGTATTCGTGGTGTTGGCATAGATCAAGATTAGGATTTGTCACTCCGAGTGTCGGAGAGGTATCTCTGGGCCCTCTCGGTAACACACATCATAATAAGCCTTGCAAGCAAAAGACTAATGAGTTAGTCACGAGATGATGTGTTACGGAACGAGTAAAGAGACTTGCCGGTAACGAGATTGAACTAGGTATAGAGATACCGACGATCGAATCTCGGGCAAGTAACATACCAATGACAAAAGGAACAACGTATGTTGTTATACGGTTTGACCGATAAAGATCTTCGTAGAATATGTAGGAGCCAATATGAGCATCCAGGTTCCGCTATTGGTTATTGACCGGAGATGAGTCTCGGTCATGTCTACATAGTTCTCGAACCCGTAGGGTCCGCACGCTTAACGTTTGATGACGATCGGTATTATGAGTTTATGAGTTTTGATGTACCGAAGGTAGTTCGGAGTCCCGGATGAGATCGCGGACATGACTAGGAGTCTCGGAATGTCCGAGACATAAAGATTGATATATTGGACGACTATATTCGGACACCGGAAGTGTTCCGGAAAAGTTTCGGATTTAACTGGATTGCCGGAGGGGGTTACCGGAACCCCCTATGAGGGGGGATGGTCCATAGTGGGCCTTAAGGAAAAGAGAGAGGCAGCCCATAGAGGCTGGCCGGCGCCCCACCTAGGGATCCTAGTTGGACTAGGATTGGGGTGGCGCCACCTCTCCCTCTTTTCCTTTCCCTCCCTTCCTTCTTGATGGACTCCTACTAGGAATAGGATTGCAATCCTATTCCTAGTAGGATTGCCCTAGCCGCACCATAGGAGGCCGGCCGGCCCTCCTCCCTTGCTCCTTTATATACGGGGGCAGGGGGGCACCCAAAGACACACAAGTTGAATTGTTCCAGCCGTGTGCGGTGCCCCCTTCCACAGAAACACACCTCGGTCATACCGTCGCAGTGCTTAGGCGAAGCCCTACGCCGGTAGATACATCATATCCGTCACCACGCCGTCGTGCTGACGAAACTCTCCCGTGAAGCTCAACTGGATCAAGAGCTCGTGGGACGTCATCAAGCTGAATGTGTGCTGAACGCGGAGGTGCCGTACGTTCGGTGCTTGATCGGTTGAATCGCGAAGAAGTTCGACTACATCAACCGCTTCACTTGACGCTTCCGCTTCCGGTCTACGAGGGTACGTAGACACACTCTTCCCTCTCGTTGCTATGCATCTGGTAGATAGATCTTGCATGATCGTAGGAAAATTTTTAAATACTACGTTCACCAACAGGGACTGCGAACGAGTTATGCAGGAGGGGCCATGGTCGTTCAAGGGGAAAGCTGTGGTGATAGCTCACTACGACGGATTCACGAGGCCGTCCGCAATTGCTCCGAACAAGATGGACATATGGATGCAGATTCATGATTTGTCGGACGACTACTTCCCAAAAATCAAAGTGTTGTCGGCGATAGTTGGCGAGTTTATTTATGTTGAACCCAAATCACCTGACTTTGAAGGTAACTTTTACAGAGTGCGGGTTACGATTGATGTCACCAAACCACTCAGGAACGCAGTCTCGCTAGTGGTCAAGAAGAAGCAGGAGGTTTTCCATGCAATCTTTCATGTGAAATTTGAAAGACTGCGTGACTGGTGTGTAGTCTGTGGCCATATGGGACATCTGTTTAAAGAATGCGGGGATGGTGTCCATCCCCCAAAAGCTCTAGTTTTCAAGGATCTTCAGGCTGCTTGGTTTAGAGGTGCGGGAAAAGGACCGGGGGAAGGTAGAGGAACAAGAGGTGGAAGAGGTAGAGGACGATCTGGAAGAGGTCAAGGAGGAGGTTCGGCACGTGATCAGCAAGATGATCCATCGGAGTTTGTGAATCTGGGTGCCAAGGATGACACAGTTATGCAAGATTCAAAGAATAATAGGAAGAGGGGGGCTGCACATGAAACTGACCAAAAGGCCATGACGAACAACTCTGCCACCAGTTCCGTGTTCTGCTGGGGCCAACCAGACCTTGCTACTCACTACAACAGAGGTGCCGCCGAGCCCCTCCTCCAAGAAGGACCAGAAGAGGAACAAACTTACAACACCACCATCAGATAAGAGACTTGGGAAGAATTCTTTAGTGAATAAAACAAATGATGCGTGTTTGGCGGGCCTCCAAGGGGGGTCGCGCCTAGCGCAATGAGTCTCCTAGTATGGTACTGCCACAGGGCTGGCAAACCTGCGACAGATCGCGAGCTTCCTGACCTCACGAGGCAATATGCCCCCTCTATCACATGTATTCTTGAAACACAAATAGAGGGATCCAGAGTTGAAAACTTGGTTGGTTCTTTAGGCTATAATAAAAGCTTTGATGTAAGCAGTTCTGGTAGAAGTGGAGGGTTAGGTATTTTCTAGAATGAAGAAATAAAGCTTGAGGTTGTTGGTTACTCGAAATACCATATTGATGTAATAGTTGATGAAATGGTCGACACCCAGACCATGATAACCTTTGTCTATGGGGAAGCACAAACAAATGAACGTTATAACACTTGGAATATGCTTCGGGGCATTGTCGGAACAAGTAACCTGCCATGGCTAGCAGTTGGAGATTTTAATGAGGTCATCCATGCACATGAACATGATGGTGTAAGGGACCAAAGTCAAACTCAGATGGACGCATTCCGTGATGCTCAGATACATGTGGCCTCTCTGATATTGGCTACACAGGGACAAACTGGACGTTTGGAAAGAAGGTCACTTGAGGTACTTTTACGAGAGTCATATTGGACAGGGGGGTTGCTAATCCAGCATGGTATGTTGCCTTTCCAGGAGCAAAACTAGAGAACTTGATCGCGGCAAGCTTAGATCACGTACCACTGCTAGTACACTACGGTGATTTGTATGCATGCAGGAAGGGCACGCGACCATTTAAGTATGAAGTTTGTTGGGAAAGGGACGAGGCGCTGCCGACGGTAGTGGAGACAGCATGGGCATCAGCGAGCGGGGAATCTGTCACCGAATTGAAGGAGAAGTTGCAGTCGCTAGCAGGAGACCTATCGAGGTGGGACATAACCCACTTTGGAAATGTCAGGCAGGAGATTGCACAAGTAAAGAAATGTCTACAAGAGCTTCGGGAGATCCCAGGAAGATCCGGCCCCAATCATGCAGAAATCAAGGTGGTCGACCGACTGACCGAACTCTATCACCGTGAAGAGATGTCGTGGAGACATAGGGCCAGGTTTGAGTGTCTAACACATGGCGACAAAATACAAATTTTTTCATTTGCGTGCGAGTAGAAGGAGGAGGAAAAATCAAATTAAAATGCTATAGCGCCCGGATGGACAGATGACAGGAAACATAGATGAGATGGAGGCCCTAGCTACATCTTTCTATGAGGAGTTGTACACCTCAGAGGGGGTTTCGAATATGAACGAAGTCCTTGACATTGTCCTGTGTAAATTCACGCAAGCTATGAATGATAGTCTCAATGCTCCATACTGCCAAGACGAAGTCAAAACCACGCTCTTCCAGATGTTTCCTATTAAAGCTCCGGGACCATATGGATATCCATCACACTTCTTTCAGCACTATTGGGAGGTATGTGGTGAATACGTGACAAAAGTGGTTCTGAAGATAGTAGAGGGATCTGAGTCTGCGGCATGTATCAATGAGACGGTGCTCGTACTGATCCCCAAGGTAAAAAAACATATTATTGGTCTAGTTCCGGCCGATATGCTTATGCAATGTTTTGTACAAGATAGCATCTAAGGTAATAGCTAACATGCTCAAACTAATCTTACGTGAGATTATTTCTGAGGAACAGTCCGCTTTTATCCTTGGCAGACTTATTACTGATAATATTATTACTGCTTATGAGTGCCTGCACTTCATGAAGAGGAACAAAGCTAAAAACATCAGTCGTGTGCCTTGAAGCTGGATATGATGGAGGCCTATGATAAGGTGGAATGGGAGTATCTGAGGGCTATAATGCTCAAACGTGGCTTCAATGAAAGATGGGTTGAAATAGTGATGAGCTTAGTGACCATAGTAAAGTTTTCTGTTCTTTTAAACAGGAAGAAATTGCAAGAATTTACATCATCGCGTGGAATCATACAGGGGGACCCAATATCACCTTACTTGTTCTTGTTGGCAGAAGAGGGCCTTTCGCGCCTTTTAAAATCCAGAGATGAGTCATCTAATTTGCATGGGCTACAGGTAGCACCTACGACGCCACCAGTAAACCATCTTATTTTTGCAGATGACAACCTGCCGTTCTTCAAGGCCAACCGTGTGGGTGCTGCTGAGGTAAACCAGGTATTGAACATGTATTGTCAGGCAACAGGTCAATGGATCAACTACTCAAAATCATCAATCTTTTTTAGCAAGGGAGTGCCCGAGAGCATCCGTCAGGAGATAAAAGGTTTGCTGAATGTACCCAACGAAACTCTTAATGAGAAGTATTTGGGTATGCCGTCAGATATTGGGAACTCAAAAAATGGGGATTTCAAGTATTTAAAGGATCACTTATGGAGCAAGATTCAGGGATGGATTGAAAACACCATGTCAACAGCCGTCAAGAAAGTGCTAGTCAAGTTAGTTGCTCAAGCGGTGCCTGTCTTCTCCATGTCATGTTTTAAACTTCCCACGGGCTTATGTGAGCACCTAAATATGTTGATCATGAAGTTTTGGTGGGGAAGCAAGGGAGGAAAACGAAAGCCACATTGGGTCTCGTGGCAAACTATGACTCAACCAAAAGGAATGGGAGGACTGGGCTTCAAGGACTTCGAATTGTTCAACCTTGCCATGTTGGCTAGGCAAGCGTGGCGACTACTGCAGCACCCCGAGACCTTAAGTGCAAGAATACTGCGAAGTATTTATCACCCAAATTCTGACATCCTTCAAGCTAGTCTCGGTGGGCACCCTAGCCAAGTCTAGAGAGCCCTGGTGGAGGGTCGAGACACCCTAAATCAACGACTGGTCCGGTGTGTGAGTAACGGGGAGACAACACACATATGGAATGACAATTGGTTGCCACGAGACGAGATGTTGCGCCCATACGGATGCTTGAGCTCGAACCCGCCTACTAGAGTGTCTGAACTAATTGATCATACGTCAGATTCATGGGACAGATCTAGGGTCGAAGCAACTTTCTTCCCCATGGATGTGCGAGTGATCATGGGAATCCCACTTTGCACTCGCAACTTACCTGATTTTTGGAGCTGGCATTTTGAGAAACATGGCTCGTTTTCGGTAAAATCGGTCTATAGAATGTTGGTAGCCACCAAGCAAAGAAGAGAAGCTTGGCTTGAGGGAAATAGTGGCTCTTCAAGTATGAATGAAGAAGAAGGAGCTTGGAAATCTTTATGGAAAAAAAGTCCCATCCAAGGTGCGAATGTTTCTATGGCGCCTCTCTAAACACTCCCTGCCTACAAATGATGTAAGAGCACATCGACACATGATGGACTTGGTTAGTTGTGGTTTATGCGGAGCTCGGTATTCATGGAGACACTCCCTTATTGAATGCTCAGCGTCCAGAAGCGTTTGGGTGTTGAGTGACACTGAACTGGCCCATAAAATGATGACGGTGACTGAACCATCGGCGAAGCACTAGCTATTCACTCTAATGGAAACACTGACGCATGATATGTTCGTGCTACTATTGGTAACCTTGTGGTCTATCTGAACATCATGACGCAAAGCGATACATGAAGGGATTTTCCAGAGTCCACAGTTAACTCATGCGTTCATACAGAGGTATATCTCGGACCTAGAGATTATATCTGACCAGCAGAAGGTGACAGCAGTACGGGACGCTACATCTCATGTAGCACCTATGGCCAGACCCAAAGCACGACCGACTGGTTTTGCAAAAATCCATGTTGATGCAGCCGTTCGTCACGAGTGCGGAGGATCAGCTTCAGCCGTATGCAAGGATGATAGTGGGAATTATCTGGGAAGTTCTGCACTGGTAATCTATGGTGTTTGTGTTGGAAATATGCCCTGGAGGCAATAATAAAATGGTTATTATTATATTTCCTTGTTCATGATAATCGTCTGTTATTCATGCTTGAATTGTATTATCCGGAAACAGTGATACATGTGTGAATACACATACCACAACGTGTCCCTGGTAAACCTCTAGTTACTAGCTCGTTGATCAACAAATGGTTATAGTTTCCTGACCATGGACATTGGATGTCATTGATAACGGGATCACATCATTAGGAGAATGATGTGATGGACAAGACCCAATCCTAAGCCTAGCACAAGATTGTGTAGTTCGTAATGCTAAAGCTTTTCCAATGTTAAGTATCTTTTTCTTAGACCATGAGGTTGTGCAACTCCCGGATACCATAGGAATACTTTGGGTGTGCCAAACGTCACAACGTAACTGGGTGCCTATAAAGGTACGCAACGGGTATCTCCGAAAGTATCTGTTGGGTTGGCATGAACCGAGACTGGGATTTGTCACTCCTTATGACGGAGAGGTATCTCTGGGCCCACTCGGTAAGACATCGTCATAATGAGCTCAATGTGACTAAGGAGTTGGTCACGGGATGATGTATTACGGAACGAGTAAAGAGACTTGTCATGACGAGATTGAACAAGGTATCGGTATACCGACGATCGAATCTCGGGCAAGTACTGTACCGATAGACAAAGGGAATTGCATACGGGATTGAGTGAATCCTTGAAATCATGGTTCATCCAATGAGATCATCGAGGAACACATAGGAACCAACATGGGTATACAGATCCCGCTGTTGGTTATTGACCGGAGAGTCGTCTCGGTCATGTCTACGTGTCTCCCGAACCCGTAGGGTCTACACACTTAAGGTTCGGTGACGCTAGGGTTGTAGAGATATATGCACACGGTAACCCGAATGTTGTTCAGAGTCCCGGATGAGATCCTGGACGTCACGAGGAGTTCCGGAATGGTCTGGAGGTAAAGAATTATATATAGGAAGTCCAGTTTCGGCCATCGGGAGAGTTCCGGGGGTCACCGGTAGTGTACCGGGACCACCGGAAGGGTCCCGAGGGTCCACCGGGTGGGGCCACCCATCCTGGAAGGCCGCATGGGCCGTAGGGGGAGGGGAACCAGCCCATAGTGGGCTGGTGCACCCCCTTGGGCCTCCCCCCTGCGCCTAGGGTTGGGAACCCTAGGGGTGGGGGCGCCCCCCTTGCCTTGGGGGGCAAGCCTCCCCCTTGGCCGCCTCCCCCTAGGAGATTGCATCTCCTAGGGCCGCTGCCCCCCTGGCCCCTATATATAGTGGGGGGAGAGAGGGCAGCCGCACCCTTGTCCCTAGCGCCTCTC
>LR738710.1:761711318-761845952 GCA_902687465.1 Secale cereale
CCCCCCCGTTACACATCTCCCTCCTCCCGCGGGTGCTTGGCGAAGCCCTGCAGAATTTCCGTTGCATCCAACACCACGCCGTCGTGCTGCTGGATCTCCATCAACCTCTCCTCCCCCCTTGCTGGATCAAGAAGGAGGAGACGTCGCTGCACCGTACGTGTGTTGAACGCGGAGGTGCCGTCCGTTCGGCGCTGGGATCATCGGTGACTTGGATCACGACGAGTACGACTCCATCATCCACGTTCTCTTGAACGCTTCCGCTCGCGATCTACAAGGGTATTTAGATGCACTCCTTTATCCCTCGTTGCTACATGACTCCTTAGATTGATCTTCATGAAGCGTAGAAAATTTTGAATTCTGCTACGTTCCCCAACAGTGGCATCTGAGCTAGGTCTTTGCATAGCATCTTGCACGAGTGGAACACAAAGAAGTTGTGGGCATAGATTTGTTCAATTCTCTTGCCGGTACTAGTACAATCTTGATTCGGCGGCATCGTGGGATGAAGCGGCCCGGACCGACCTTACACGTACACTTACGTGAGACTGGTTCCACCGACTGACATGCACTAGTTGCATAAGGTGGCTGGCGGGTGTCTGTCTCTCCCATTTTAGTCGGATCGGATTCGATGAAAAGGGTCCTTATGAAGGGTAAATAGAAATTGACATATCACATTGTGGTTTTGGCGTAGGTAAGAAACGTTCTTGCTAGAAACCTATAGCAGCCACGTAAAAACTTGCAACAACAATTAGAGGACGTCTAACTTGTTCGTGCAGCATGTGCTATGTGATGTGATATGGCCAAAAGATGTGATGAATGATATATGTGATGTATGAGATTGATCATGTTCTTGTAATAGGAATCACGACTTGCATGTCGATGAGTATGACAACCGGCAGGAGCCATAGGAGTTGTCTTATTTTTGTATGACCTGCGTGTCACTGAATAACGCCATGTAATTACTTTACTTAATTGCTAAACGTTAGCCATAGTAGTAGAAGTAATATTTGGCGAGACGACTTCATGAAGACACGATGATGGAGATCATGATGATGGAGATCATGGTGTCATGCCGGTGACGATGATGATCATGGAGCCCGAAGATGAAGATCAAAGGAGCAAAAATGATATTGGCCATATCATGTCACTTTATTTGATTGCATGTGATGTTTATCATGTTTATGCATCTTATTTGCTTAGAACGACGGTAGTAAATAAGATGATCTCTCACTAAAATTTCAAGAATTGTGTTCCCCCTAACTGTGCACCGTTGCTAAGGATCGTTGTTCCGAAGCACCACGTGATGATCGGGTGTGATAGGCTCTAACGTTCGCATACAACGGGTGTAAGACAATTTAACACGCAATACACTTAGGGTTCACTTGACGAGCCTAGCATGTACAGACATGGCCTCGGAACACGAAAGACCGAAAGGTCAAACATGATTCGTATAGAAGATACGATCAACATGAAGATGTTCACCGTTGATGACTAGTCCGTCTCACGTGATGATCGGACACGGCTTAGTCGATTCGGATCATGTTTCACTTAGATGACTAGAGAGATGTCTATCTGAGTGGGAGTTCATTAAATTTGATTAGATGAACTTAATTGTCATGAACTTAGTCTAAATTCTTTACAATATGTCTTGTAGATCAAATGGCCCACGCTCATGTCACGCTCAACTTCAACGCGTTCCTAGAGAAATCCAAGCTGAAAGACGATGGTAGCAACTATACGGATTGGGTCCGTAACCTGAGGATCATCCTCATAGCTGCCAAGAAAACTTATGTCCTAGAAGCACCGCTAGGTGATGCTCCCGCCCCGACAAACCAAGATGTTATGAACGCTTGGCAGTCGCGTTGTGATGATTACTCCCTGGTTCAGTGCGGCATGCTCTACAGCTTAGAATCGGGGCTCCAAAAGCGTTTTGAGCATCACGGAGCATATGAGATGTTCCAAGAGCTGAAAATGGTTTTCCAAGATCATGCCCGAGTTGAGAGATATGACGTCTCCAACGCATTCTACAGTTGTAATATGGAGGAGAATAGTTTTGTCAGCGAGCACATACTCAAATTGTCTGGGTTGCACAATCGCTTGTCTCAGTTGGGAATGTATCTCCCAGACGAAGCGGTCGTTGACATAATCCTTCAGTCGCTCCCACGTAGCTACAAGAGCTTCGTGTTAAACTTCAATATGCAAGGGATGGAGAAGTCCATTCCTGAAGTGTATTCAATGCTGAAATTAGCGGAGGTTGAGATCAAGAAAGAGCATCAAGTGTTGATGGTGAATAAAACCACTAAGTTCAAGAAAGGCAAGGGTAAGAAGAACTTCAAGAAGGATGGCAAAGGAGTTGCCGCGCTCGGTAGCCAGTTGCTGGGAAGAAGCCAAAGAATGAACCCAAGCCTGAGACTGAGTGCTTTTATTGCAAGGGAACGGGTCACTGGAAGCGGAACTGCCCCAAATACTTAGCAGATAAGAAGGCCGGCAACGTCAAAGGTATATATGATATACATGTTATTGATGTGTACCTTACCCGCGCTCGTAGTAGCTCCTGGGTATTTGATACCAGTGTAGTTGCTCACATTTGTAACTCAAAGCAGGAGCTGCGGAATAAGCGGAGACTGGCGAAGGACGAGGTGACGATGCGCGTCGGGAATGGTTCCAAGGTCGATGTAATCGCCGTCGGCACGCTGCCTCTGCATCTACCCTCGGGATTAGTTTTAAACCTTAGTAATTGTTATTTAGTACCAGCTTTGAGCATGAACATTGTATCTGGATCTCGTTTAATGCGAGATGGCTACTCATTTAAATCCGAGAATAATGGTTGTTTTATTTATATGAGAGATATGTTTTATGGTCATGCCCCGCTGGTCAATGGTTTATTCTTGATGAATCTCAAACGTGATGTTACACATATTCATAGTGTGAATGCCAAAAGATGTAAAGTTGATAATGAAAGTCCACATACTTGTGGCATTGCCGCCTTGGTCATATTGGTGTCAAACGTATGAAGAAGCTCCATGCAGATGGACTTCTAGAGTTTCTTGATTATGAATCATTTGACACGTGTGAACCATGCCTCTTGGGCAAGATGACCAAGACTCCGTTCTCCGAAACAATGGAGCGAGCGACCAACTTATTGGAAATCATACATACCGATGTGTGCGGTCCAATGAGTGTTGAAGCTCGCGGAGGCTATCGTTACGTTCTCACCCTCACAGATGACTTGAGTAGATATGGGTATGTCTACTTAATGAAACACAAGTCTGAAACCTTTGAAAAGTTCAAGGAATTTCAGAATGAGGTTGAGAATCAACGTGACAGAAAAATAAAGTTCTTACGATCGGATCGTGGGGGTGAATATTTAAGTCATGAATTTGGCACGCACCTAAGGAACTGTGGAATTTTTTCACAATTGACACCGCCCGGAACACCTCAGCGTAATGGTGTGTCCGAATGTCGAAATCGTACTCTGTTGGACATGGTGCGATCTATGATGTCTCTCATCGACTTACCGCTATCTTTTTGGGGTTATGCTTTAGAGACTGTTGCATTCACTTTAAATAGGGCTACGTCAAAATCCGTTGAGACGACACCGTATGAACTTTGGTTTGGCAAGAAACCTAAGCTGTCATTTCTAAAAGTTTGGGGTTGCGATGCTTATGTCAAGAAACTTCAACCTGAAAAGCTCGAACCCAAATCGGAAAAATGCGTCTTCATAGGATACCCAAAGGAAACGATTGGGTACACCTTCTACCTCATATCCGAAGGCAAGGTCTTCGTTGCCAAGAATGGATCCTTTCTGGAGAAAGAGTTTCTCTCGAAAGAAGTGAGTTGGAGGAAAGTAGAACTTGATGAGGTGACAGTCACCCCTTCCGAACCGGAATGTAGCGCAGCGCAGGAAATTGTTCTTGAGGTGCCTGCACCGACCGGGGAGGAAGTTAATGATGATGATCATGTAGATTCAGATCAAGTTACTACTGAACTTCGAAGGTCCACAAGGACACGTTCCGCACCAGGGTGGTACGGGAACCCTGTCATGGAAATCATGTTGTTAGACAACGGTGAACCTTCAAACTATGAAGAAGCGATGGCGGGCCCGGATTCCAATAAATGGCTTGAAGCCATGAAATCCGAGATAGGATCCATGTATGAAAACAAAGTGTGGACTTTGGTGGGCTTGCCCGATGATCGGCACACTATAGAAAATAAATGGATATTTAAGAAGAAGACTGACGCGGATGGTAATGTGACCATCTATAAGGCTCGGCTTGTCGCTAAAGGTTATCGACAAGTTCAAGGGATTGACTACGACGAGACTTTCTCTCCCATAGCGATGCTGAAGTCCGTCCGAATCATGTTAGCAATTGCCGCATTCTATGATTATGAGATATGGCAAATGGACGTCAAAACGACATTCCTTAATGGCTTCCTCAAGGAAGAGTTGTATATGATGTAGCCGGAAGGTTTTGTCGATCCTGAGAATGCTAATAAGGTATGCAAGCTCCAGCGCTCGATCTATTGGCTGGTGCAAGCATCTCGGAGTTGGAATATTTGCTTTAATGATATGATCAAAGCGTTTGGGTTTATACAGACTTGGGGAGAAGCTTGTATTTACAAGAAAGTGAGTGGGAGCTCTGTAGCATTTCTCATATTATATGTGGATGACATATTGCTGATGGGAAATGATATAGAATTCTTGGAGAGCATAAAGGCCTACTTAATAAGAGTTTTTCAATGAAGGACCTTGGACAAGCTTGAAAGGATCGATATGGTTGACTAGAGGGGGGGTGAATAGGCAACTAACAATTTTTAGCTTTTCTTAACCACTTTAAATTAAGCGTCAAAGTAAGTTGTCTAGATAAGCTACTAAGATGACAACTAATAGGAAGTAAAGATAACAACCTCACAAGCAAGCTATATAAGATAAACAAGTAAAGCTTGCACAAGTAAAGGGGAGAAATAACCACAAGTGGAACCGGTGAAGACGAGGATGTGCTGTCGAAGTTCCTTCCCTTTGAGGGGAAGTACGTCTCCGTTGGAGCGGTGTGGAGGCACAATGCTCCCCAAGAAGCCACTAGGGCCACCGTATTCTCCTCACGCCCTCACACAATGCAAGGTGCCGTGATTCCACTAGTGGTGCCCTTGAAGGCGGCAACCGAACCTTTACAAACAAGGTTGGGGCTATCTCCACAACCGAATTGGAGGCTCCCAACGACACCACGAAGCTTCACCACAATGGAATATGGCTTCGAGGTGACCTCAACCGTCTAGGGTGCTCAAACACCCAAGAGTAACAAGATCCGCAAGGATTAGTGGGGGGAATCAAATATCTCTTGGTGGAAGTGTAGATCGATGCCTCCTCAAGCTATCCCGAGGAAATCAACAAGTTTGATTGGCTAGGGAGAGAGATCGGGCGGAAATGAAGCTTGGAGCAACAATGGAGGTTTGGGGTGAAAGAGGTGAGTCTTCTTGGAGAAGAAGACTCCCTATATATAGTGGGAGAACAAATCCAACCGTTATCCCACATTTCTGCCCGCAGAGCGCGGTACTACCGCACGTAAGTTGCGGTACTACCGATGGAGCAGTATTAGCCAGAAAGTACTCTGTTGCGAAGGCATACAAGCGATAGTACTGCCTGAGCGGTACTACTGCTCGTCCTTGCGGTACTACCGCAAGGCAGAGACAAGCAGGCCGAGGACAAGCACGGATGAAATAAAATACATCCGTAGCTACATCCGCAGAAATACGGTAGTAGCAAAACACGACACGGTACTACCGCTCGGCTCAAGCGGTACTACCGTGTAGAGTGCGGAAGTAAAAAATTACTTCCGTACTTGGTGCAGTGCCGGGCCAGATACACGGTACTACCGTCCTAGAGATGCGGTACTACCGTGTGGCTGTGCGGTACTACCGCTTATATGAGCGGTACTACCGCTTGCCAGGCAGATGTACTAGTAGGAAGCCATGGTTTGCATATACGAGAAGAAACGGCGGAGCTCCAGAGAAGCAAAGGAAAGGTGATGCGAGAGTAAGATGTGTACGTGTTGATTCCACCCAAACCTTTTCAAGCGGACCCCCTCTTAATAGTACGGCTTTCCTATTACTCAAAGCCACCGAAAAGGAGCAAAAAGGAAACACCGTCTTCCATAGAATCCGAGGGGCTCACAATCGTCTTGTGCCTAGGGAGATATATCTGAAAGAGCTTAGAGCACACGATTAGTCCGCAAAAGCATTGTCATCAATCACCAAAACTACTTAGGGAGAAATATGCCCTTACAATCTCCCCCTTTTTGGTGGATTGATGACAATACGGGATTTGCACAAGGATATATACGAAAGTATGCAATCCTAATAAACACTACAATATAGACAAGCTCCCCCTAGATGTGTGCATACAATAGAGAGTGCTTTGGACTGCACAACACACATACTAGGATCAATGCTTCCCCTATATTCTATAGAAAATATACTCCTTGCATATATAAAGAATAAGAGTCTACGCACAGTAGTAAGGAGGATGGGGTGAGCACATAAACTAGGGAAAGTAAACTAACTGCTCACGACAAAATAGTAAAGACATAACGAGTTTAACGGTAGAGGAGCATATGTCTTACACCATACGATAGTCTCACGCACACGACACAAAAGCAAACAGGCAAATAGAGTTCCACCAAACGAAAAACACAAAGAAACGGCACAAGACGCAAATCCCACTCTCTCCCCCTTTGGCATCGAGACACCACAAAGGGAAAGAGGACACTAAGAGAGGTGGTAGCCCTGGCAGAAGATCTCAGTCATCACGCTCTCCATCGGACTCCTCCTGCTCCTCCTGCTGCTCCTCGTCAGACTCAGACCACTTGTACCCCTGTTGGGCCATCCATGCTGCCTCAGGGGTGATGTTGTTTTCGGATCCGTTGGACACATTCTCACCGAAGATCCTCATGATCTTCTTGTCACGCTGACGAGACTCCTTGTGAGTGACATGAGCCCTGTACTGACCTTGAGCTTGCATGCAGAAAAGGGCCTTCATCTTCTTCTTCAGCTTCTTAGCCCAAGAGGGCTCAGAAGAGGGAGGAGCATATCCTCCAGGACTCTCCTCAGTTGGCTCCTCCACAGGCTCCTCGTCAGTACCCATCTGAGCTGCAACAACGTGTTCACGAGTGGTCGTGTTGGCCCAACGGGTCTTGATACGGAGACGGATGGGGTCATGACGAATACACTCTGCCTCAAACTCCTCATCAGGGTAAAGCTTCTCCCATGTCTTGGAGATGAGCAGAAACAGGAACGGACCATAGATGGGCACCTTGCGAGTGTAGATCGTGAAGCGAAGTTCACACCACATGATATGGGATATGTCAAGTGGTGGAGACTGCGCCGTGCGAGCCGCCTCACACATCAGTAGCATGTCGACGAGGTATGCATGGATCTTGTCCTTGTCCCCAACATGAGGAAACAAGGTGTTGCGGAAGATCCGATGCATGATGTCCAAAAAGGGGTTCAACACCCATGTCTTCTTGCCACTCGCAAGTGTCTTCTCCACATAAAACGGTAACAGACGGTCTTTGTTTGCAGCCTCTGGGTTGGCATGAGGCCGAGCTCCAATTGGGTTGTGGAGTCCCTCGTCAGCAACCTGAATAAGATCCATGAATTCCTTCCAAGTCGCAGTCATCTTGTGACCATTTGTCATCCAAGTCATTGGGCGATCTTCCTTGGTATGAAAGTGCACTGAGGCATAAAACTGAGCAATGATTTCTGGGTCAAAATCATTCTGAAAGGTCATGAAGTGCTCAATCCCAAACTGCTCTACCAGATCGAGAGCCTCGGCAAAGTAGGCTAGGTTATCAGCCCTCCGCATGTGGACCATGTCCACCCAATGAGCTTCCACATACAGGTTGTGCTTGCTCTTGAGCACCTCTGTGTAGATGCGAAACTGCTGCTTGGTCCAAAAAAGTTCATCACCATGAAACTGGGCCCGGGGTTCTCCATAAGGATTGATCTTCCTCCTTGCCATGAACTCATTAGCTGGCATTTCTTCCATAGTCATAGATGATTCCTTTTGCTTGTTGGCGGCGGTCTTGAACTTGCGTTGGGGATTGGAGCCCTCTGGCACATCACTGGGGGTGCGCAGACGCTTGGACCCGGTGTCACGGACGGGATTGGTACGACGAACATCGGAACCGGAGCCACCACCTAAGACACAAACACAAGAACACGAGGAAAACACAACGAGAATCAATGCAAAAGCCACAAAAAGCACATGAAACTAGTAGAAAGGGTAATAAGTAAGTGCTACGAAGGAACTATGATACAAGCGGTAGTGCTGCCTGACGGATGCGGAAGTAAAAAAAATAGTACCGCTTAGTGAGCGATAGTACCGCTTGAGTGATGTGGTAGTACCGCACAGTAGGCGGTAGTAAAATTCCGCGGCCGAATACGGAAATAAAAAACTAGTACCGCTTAGGGAGCGGTAGTACCGTGTTTTGGTTACGGTAGTACCGCTCAGTATGCGGTAGTAAATTTTTTACTTTCGCGTAGTTACGCGGCAGAGCGGTAGTACCGCGGTTAGCCAGCGGTAGTACCGCTCGGGTCAGATCTGAAACGAACGGATCTAGACTAGAACGCGTAGATCGAAGAACGGTACTACGGCTGATCATAGTAACTTGGTAGCAACATACATACTAGCATTTCTATTGCAAAAACACTCTCCTACATCCTAATCTTCCATGGATAAGAACACGAAGAACGCTAGAACACCAAGCATCTCCCCAAGCCCTAAAAACAGCAACTAGGCAAAAAGAAGAGGGGATTTGGGGACAAACCTTCATATATGGCAAGAGGTCGAGGTGGGGAACGATCCCACCGGTCGGAATGCAAGGAGAGCGGCCGAGGGAGGAGATCCGGCGAGGTCCTCCGGCGGCGTTCTTGAGAGGGAGAGAGAGAGACGGCGTGGGGATTAGGAGATGAATGGGTATGGGGGAGTGGAACTCCCCCTGCCCGCTTATAACCCCCACCCGTTCGGATAAGTGCGGTAGTACCGCGGTCATCGCGGTAGTACCGCTTGGGCGGAAGTACCGCACGCGGAGCGGTAGTACCGGTCTACCAGCGGCAGTAAAAAAATACTATCGTGCTGGACTTGCGGTAGTACCATAGTCTCTTTTGCGGTAGTACCGTGACTGCGCATAGTAGTACCGCTCCTCCAAGAACTAGCACGTTTCGACAAGAGGCTTTTAGCAAAGGAGAGAAGAAAAACAAAGAAACGCACACACAGGGCAAAACACTACTCCAACGAGGAGGTCGATGGCCGAGGCCACCTATGTTTGAGTTATTTGGTATGGCACCGCAAAGAACTATCCTTGGGCCCATGACCAATACTCGTCTTGAGGCACTTATACCATCTACTTATGGCAAATGACAAAGACTTGATCAATTTATGCATAATGGGGGGAGGGATAGTTCATTGAGAGAACAATACTCCCCCTATGTCCATGCCTACATCTAGACAAGATAACTATATTGAGTGTGAGGAGTGTGTGCAAAGTCTCAAGCCACATTGCTCAAATCGATGATATTTAGCTCATGCCTTAACTCGCGAAATCTTGCGTCATCCAACGGCTTCGTGAAGATATCTGCAAGGTTATCATGAGTGTTGACATAGTGAAGCTCGATCTCTCCTTGCCTTATATGATCCCGGATGAAGTGATACCGAATCTCTATATGCTTCGTCTTGAAGTGTTGCACCGGGTTGAGAGAAATCTTGATGGCACTTTCATTGTCACACCAAAGAGGCACTTTGTCACAGGTGACACCGTAATCCTTTAAAGTTTGCCTCATCCATAAGAGTTGAGCACAACAACTGCCAGCTGCCACATACTCAGCTTCGGTGGACGAGAGAGACACACAACTTTGCTTTTTGGAAGACCAACTAACGAGAGAGCAACCAAGGAATTGGCACCCTCCGGAAGTGGACTTCCTATCCACTTTGTCTCTCGCCCAATCCGAATCAGAGAAACCTACAAGGTTGAAGTTTGCTCCTCTTGGGTACCATAAGTCAAAGTTTGGGGTATGATCCAAATATCGAAAGATTTGCTTGACTGCCACAAAGTGACTTTCCTTAGGTGAGGCTTGAAACCGTGCACAAATTCCCACACTCAACATAATATCTGGCCTAGATGCACAAAGGTAAAGCAAGGACCCAATCATAGAACGATATACCTTTTGATCCACCGCTTTACCATTGGGATCAATGTCAAGTTGGCACTTGGTTGGCATTGGAGTAGTAGCCGGCTTGACATCACTTAGATTGAACCTCTTGAGCATGTCTTGAGTATACTTGGATTGTTTGATGAAGATCCCTTCTCTTCTTTGCTTGATCTCAAACCCAGGGAAGTACTTCAACTCTCCCATCATGGACATTTCAAAGTGTGTGGTCATGAGTGCGGCGAACTCATCACTGAAAGCTTTGTTAGGAGAACCAAAGATAATATCATCAACATATAGTTGTCAAACTAACAACTCCCCTTTGACCTTCTTAGTAAAAAGAGTGGGGTCGATTTTTCCCAATTTCAAACCCACGATCTTGTAACAGCTCGGTAAGATGCTCATACCACGCACGTGGGGCTTGTTTAAGGCCATAGAGTGCCTTATCGAGTTGGTACAGGTGATTGGGGAGCTTGGGATCCTCAAACCCAGGGGGTTGTTTAACATACACCAACTCATTAATAGGACCATTAAGAAATGCACTTTTCACATCCATTTGTTGCAACTTAAAGTTATGATGGGAAGTATAGGCAAGCAACAAACGAATAGATTCAAGGCGAGCAACGGGGGCAAAGGTTTCACCGTAGTCGATACCCTCGACTTGGGAGTAGCCTTGAGCCACCAGACGTGCCTTGTTGCGGATGACTATGCCATGAGCATCTTGCTTGTTCTTAAAGATCCACTTGGTTCCAATGACATTATGGTTCTCCTTTGGCCTTGGCACTAGACGCCACACTTTGTCACGCTCGAAGTTATGGAGTTCTTCATGCATGACATTAAGCCAATCAGGGTCTTCGAGTGCCTCATAAACCTTCTGAGATTCAACACAGGAGACAAAAGCTTGATGAGCACAATAGTTTGCTTATTGTCTACGAGTGCTTACCCCCCTTTTGATGCTTCCTAGGATATTCTCCATGTGATGTTCTCTAGAAGCAAGCCTGGAGGCCACTTTTGCATCACGACGCTCCAATTGCTCTTCAATAGATAACTGAGGAGCACTGAGTTGATCATCTTGAGCGTCGTCAGGAGCTAGATCTTGATCTTGAGCTTCCTCTTGACCTTGATCTTGCTCGGAGGAAAGAACTTGGCCTTGTGCATAATTTGGTGGCTCCCCACCATCTTGTGATTAATCTTGCACTTGGCCTTGTTCGTCCGGTTGAGGGCCTTCACTTTGTTCTTTGGAAGCGTGTGGGTCTTGGGTTGGTGATGGTTCCACTTGAGTGGAACATTGTCCTTCTCCTTCGGCCACAAGGGGTTCCTCAATGGGTAGGATATATCCAACACCCATTCTTCTTATGGCTTGAGGAGGAATTTCATCACCTACATCACAAGTACCACTTTGCTCCACTTGGGAGCTGTTATTTTCATCAAACTTTACGTTACTCGTCTCCTGAATGAGTCCATTGGACTTGTTGAGGACACGGTAAGCATGAGAGTTTGTAGCATAACCAACAAATATTCCCTCATGAGCTCTAGATTCAAATTTAGATAAGCGAACATCTTTCTTGAGGATGAAACACTTACACTCGAATACCCGGAAGTACTTGAGATTGGGCTTGTTACCGGTAAGTATCTCATATGGAGTCTTGTTCAAGCCTTTGCGGAGATAGAGCCGATTGGATGCATGGCATGCGGTGTTGATGGCTTCGGCCCAAAAGTTGTATGGAGATTTGAATTTTGCCATCATGGTCCTTGCCGCATCCATCAGAGTCCGGTTCTTTCTCTCCGCTACACCGTTTTCTTGAGGGGTATAGGGAGCTGCGTATTGATGTTTGATCCCCTCATCACTAAGAAACTCATCCAAGGTGTAGTTCTTGAACTCGGTGCCGTTGTCACTTCCGATCATCAAAATCTTTGCTTCATGTTGTCGTTGAGCTTCATTTGCAAAGTTGATGACGGTTTGTTGGGTCTCACTCTTCTTCCTGAAGAAGAATACCCAGGTGTATCTTGAGTAATCATCCACAATCACCAAGTAGTACTTTCTACCCCCAAGACTATCAAAAGATGGAGGCCCAAAGAGGTCCATGTGAAGGAGCTCTAGGGGTCTTTTTGAATAGATGATAGTCGTGGGAGGGTGAGCCGTCTCATGTAACTTTCCTTCAATGCAAGCCCTGCAAGCACAATCTTTGGCAAAGCTAACATTTGTTAGTCCACGGACATGGTCCCCCTTGAGAAGACTTTGCAAAGATCTCATATTGACATGGGCCAAACGGCGATGCCAAAGCCATCCCACATCAACTTTAGCCATTAGGCATGTCGCAATCCTAGTGGGTTGCTTCGAGAAGTTAACCACATAAAGACCGTTCTCGACATGCCCAACATAGGCTACTTCAAGATTCTTGCTCCACAAGAGGGCCACGGTATCAATATCAAAGAATGTAGCAAAGCCCATGTGTGCAAGTTGGCGAACAGAAAGTAAATTGTATGCAAGGGACTCAACAAGCATGACTTTCTCGATCGTGAGATCATGAGAGACAACAACCTTGCCAAGCCCCAATACCTTAGAAGATGAAGCATCACCCCATTCGATGTTGGTGGCCATAGATGAACCAAGATGCACGTCCACCACCAAATCTTTGCTTCCGGTCATATGATTTGTGGCTCCACTATCGAGCAACAATGATCCCCCACAGAAGCAAACTCCTACAAGAGATCAATGCTTGGATTTAGGTACCCAATTGGTAATGGGTCCTTTGAGGTTAGTAACAAGGGTCTTAGGAACCCAAATGGACCATTCAATGTACTCATCAGAAGAACCAACAAATTTAGCAAACACATGACCATCACTAGCACGACATAAAACATATGAAGGATTAAAGTCGCCGGCCATGTTTGATGGTATGGTGGAGTTTTTCTTGACACCACCACCTTTCACCGTTTTCTTCTTCTTTGATGCGCCCTCTCCTTCTTTCACAAAAGTTTGTGGGAGAGGGGGTGGTAGCTTGGTCTTGTCATTCTTCTTCTTCTTGGGCTTAGGAACTAACCCAATTCCTTCCTTTGCCACAACCTCCTTTTGATTGCTCAAAAGATTGTTGAGGTTCTTCTCACCTTGTATGCATGTCACAAGGCCTTTCTCAAGTCGCTTCTTCAACTTGGCATTTTCTTCAACAAGATGCACATGCTCGCAACAAGGGTTAGTATCATTTGCATTATCAATTAATACCATGCGAGGAAAGATAGCCTTTTCCTTGGTTAGTGAAACTTGGAGTTGATCATGAGACTCCTTGAGAGAAGCATGCATACCTTTCAAGGCCTTGTGAGCCTTGTCGAGTATGACAAACTCTTCCTTGAGTTTAGCATGGTCAACCTCAAGTTTTGCCTTCTCGGAATTAAGCATACGAGAGACAACTAAAGCATGATCAAGATCTTTCTTTAATTTAGCATGATCATCGTTGTGTGACTCCTCAAGAGCCAAACGAAGACCACGCTCTTCCTCTAGGGCGTTAGAGATATTTGATATCTCATCGGCATAGTCTCGACTATGTCCTTCCATTTTAGTAATGGTCTCCTCGTGAGCCTTGATCATGTCATTGGCCTCACCGAGTTGTCCCAAGAGAGCAACAAAGTGCTTCTTGGGATTGCCCTTAAGTTTGTTCATGAACACCTCAAATTCATTTTCTCCCTCCTTGGTTCTCTCACTCTCATCAATACAATCTGTCAATGAAGGATTAGAAGTGATGGTGGTATTGATGTTTGGGGTTACCTTGTTGGAGGCCTTGGCCATGAGACACTTGGCGGTGATGTTCTCATTAGGCGAGTTGAAGAGAGATGAGCGCGGAGTAGTAGCAATAGCAATTGTTGCCATGGTGACCACCTCATCATCTTCATCATTATCATCATCCTCAACATATTCTTCTTGGGCCACCAACCCTTTAGGAGGGGTCTTCTTGTTGAAGTTGTTCTTGTTGGGATAAGACTTGGCCTTGTCCTTCCGGATAAGCTTGCCTCCAAAGTCCTCTATTTTCTCATATGGGCAATCAACAACAAAGTGGCTAACATTTCCACAATTGAAGCAAGTCCTCACTCGTTGCTTGCCCTTGTTGCCACTTGAGTTGTTCTTGTTGAAGTTGGGTCTTGTGTTCTTCTTGTTGCCCCAAAATTGTCGTGAAGCAAGAGCCATGTGCTCATGATAGGCATATTTGGTGTCCTCGGGGCTACTCTCATCATCATCCTCCACCTCCTCTTCTTCCACACAAGCCTTGGCCTTCAAGGCAAGGTTAGGCTTCTTCGGTCGTTGAGCTCTTAAGACCGCATTGTCGGCGGTCATGTCCAAGATCCTCATGGCAACGAACTCATCCAACACTTCATTTGATGACAAGTGGTGGAAGTCCGGTCTTTGACGGATGACAGAGGACATGGCCTTATGATAGGGCATCATGGCCTTGAGGAACTTGCGCTTGATCCAATTGTCATCCGTGTCCTTACTCCCATGATCTCGAAGAGAGACCGCAAGAGTGGTTAATCTCCGATAAAGTTCACGAGGATCTTCTTCTTCGATCATAGCAAACTCATCGGCTTCATCTTGCACAACTTCATAGTTAGAACGTTTAATGCTAGCGCTCCCCTTGTACATAGTGCCAACATGCTCCCAAGCTTCCTTGGCCACAGTGAAGGGTCGAAGATGTGCAATGTCTTCCGGAGGAATAGCATCTTGAAGTATGCAAAGAACGGACTCGTTGAATTGATGATCCGCAGTTTCTCTCAGAGTCATGTTGTCGGGATCACGCGGATACAAACTTTGCTCAATGATTCTCCAAAGATTAGTAGAGCAATGATTTATATGACGTTTGAAGCGAAACACCCAAGTGGCAAAATCAGAATTTTTTGTAAACTTGGGAGGAGGCCCAATGGAATTTAAATGCGGTGTGGGAACGGGTCCTCCATAGTGAGTAGGAGGAGCGGAGTGGGCAAAGATCCCACTCCCATTCTTAGTAACCAGGGCTTGTTCACTACTAGCTTCTCCCTTGTCGGGATTAGCCTCCGACATGTTGGTAGCGGGATGAACCACTTCCAACGGTGTGGTGGATAATTTAAGCCCCTCAAGCAAATCTTTAAACATGCCTTTGACCTCGGTCGCTAGTGATTCTTTCAATGTGGTCATAGCCACATTGAACTCCTCACGAGAGACCGCGGCTCCCCCATCGGACGTAGGCAAGGACGGAGTTCCACCGGAATGTCCCTCCGTCTCGACTACGTTGTCACCCATACTCTTTGGATGGTAAAGTCCTTAAAAAGAGACGAGGCTCTGATACCAATTGAAAGGATCGATATGGTTGACTAGAGGGGGGGGGGTGAATAGGCAACTAACAATTTTTAGGTTTTCTTAACCACTTTAAATTAAGCGTCAAAGTAAGTTGTCTAGATAAGCTACTAAGATGACAACTAATAGGAAGTAAAGATAATAACCTCACAAGCAAGCTATATAAGATAAACAAGTAAAGCTTGCACAAGTAAAGGGAAGAAATCACCACAAGTGGAACCGGTGAAGACGAGGATGTGTTGTCGAAGTTCCTTCCCTTTGAGGGGAAGTACGTCTCCATTGGAGTGGTGTGGAGGCACAATGCTCCCCAAGAAGCCACTAGGGCCACCGTATTCTCCTCACGCCCTCACACAATGCAAGGTTCCGTGATTCCACTAGTGGTGCCCTTGAAGGCGGCAACCGAACCTTTACAAACAAGGTTAGGGCTATCTCCACAACCGAATTGGAGGCTCCCAACGACACCACGAAGCTTCACCACAATGGAATATGGCTTCGAGGTGACTTCAACCATCTAGGGTGCTCAAACACCCAAGAGTAACAAGATCCGCAAGGATTAGTGGGGGGAATCAAATATCTCTTGGTGGAAGTGTAGATCAATGCCTCCTCAAGCTCTCCCGAGGAAATCAACAAGTTTGATTGGCTAGGGAGAGAGATCAGGCGGAAATGGAGCTTGGAGCAACAATGGAGCTTTGGGGTGGAAGAGGTGAGTCTTCTTGGAGAAGAAGACTCCCTATATATAGTGGGAGAACAAATCCAACCGTTATCCCACATTTCTGCCCGCAGAGCGCGGTACTACCGCACGTAAGTTGCGGTACTACCGCTCGGCCAGCGGTACTACCGCTCTGGGTGCGGTACTACCGCTGGAGCAGTATTAGCCAGAAAGTACTCTGTTGCGAAGGCATACGGGCAGTAGTACTGCCTGAGCGGTACTACCTCTCGTCCTTGCGGTACTACCGCAAGGCAGAGACAAGCAGGCTGAGGACAAGCACTAATGAAATAAAATACATCTGTAGCTACATCCGCAGATATACGGTAGTAGCAAAACACGGCACGGTACTACCGCTCGGCTCAAGCAGTACTACCGCGTAGAGTGCGGAAGTAAAAAATTACTGCCGCACCTACTTCCGTACTTGGTGCAGTGCAGGGCCAGATACACGGTACTACCGTCCTAGAGACGCGGTACTACCGTGTGGCTGTGCGGTACTACCGCTTGCCAGGTAGATGTACTAGTAGGAAGCCGTGGTTTGCATATACGAGAAGAAACGGCCGGAGCTCCAGAGAAGCAAAGGAAAGGTGGTGCGAGAGTAAGATGTGTACGTGTTGATTCCACCCAAACCTTTCCGAAGCGGACCCCCTCTTAATAGTACGACTTTCCTATTACTCAAAGCCACCGAAAAGGAGCAAAAAGGAAACACCGTCTTCCATAGAATCCGAGGGCTCACAATCGTCTTGTGCTTAGGGAAATATATCTGAAAGAGCTTAGAGCACACGATTAGTCCGCAAAAGCATTGTCATCAATCACCAAAACTACTTAGGGAGAAATATGCCCTTACAAAGCTGCTTACATATTAGGCATCAAGATCTATAGAGATAGATCGAGACGCCTCATTGGTCTTTCACAAAGCACATATGAAAGGATCGATATGGTTGACTAGAGGGGGGGTGAATAGGCAACTAACAATTTTTAGCTTTTCTTAACCACTTTAAATTAAGCGTCAAAGTAAGTTGTCTAGATAAGCTACTAAGATGACAACTTATAGGACGTAAAGATAACAGCCTCACAAGCAAGCTATATAAGATAAACAAGTAAAGCTTGCACAAGTAAAGGGAAGAAATAACCACAAGTGGAACCGGTGAAGACGAGGATGTGTTGCCGAAGTTCCTTTCCTTTGAGGGGAAGTACGTCTCCGTTGGAGCGGTGTGGAGGCACAATGCTCCCCAAGAAGCCACTAGGGCCACCGTATTCTCCTCACGCCCTCACACAATGCAAGGTGCCGTGATTCCACTAGTGGTGCCCTTGAAGGCGGCAACCGAACCTTTACAAACAAGGCTGGGGCTATCTCCACAACCGAATTGGAGGCTCCCAGCGACACCACGAAGCTTCACCACAATGGAATATGTCTTCGAGGTGACCTCAACTGTCTAGGGTGCTCAAACACCCAAGAGTAACAAGATCCGCAAGGATTAGTGGGGGGGGATCAAATATCTCTTGCTGGAAGTGTAGATCGATACCTTCTCAAGCAATCCCGAGGAAATCAACAAGTTTGATTGGCTAGGGAGAGAGATCGGGCGGAAATGGAGCTTTGAGCAACAATGGAGCTTTGGGGAGGAAGAGGTGTGTCTTCTTGGAGAAGAAGACACCCTATATATAGTGGGAGAACAAATCCAACCGTTATCCCACATTTCTGCCCGCAGAGCGTGGTACTACCGCACGTAAGTTGCGGTACTACCGCTTGGCCAACGGTACTACTGCTCTGGGTGCGGTACTACCGCTGGAGCAGTACTAGCCTAGAATGCACTCTGTTGCGAAGGCACACGGGCGGTAGTACTGCCTGAGCGGTACTACCGCCCGTCCCTACGGTACTACCGCAAGGCAGAGATAAGCAGGCCGAGGACAAGCACAGATGAAATAAAATACATCCGTAGCTACATCCGCAGAAATACGGTAGTAGCAAAAACATGGCACGGTACTACCGCTTGTCTCAAGCGGTACTACCGCGTAGCATGCGGAAGTAAAAAATTACTTCCGCACCTACTACCGTACTAGGTGCAGTGCCGGGCCAGATACACGGTACTACCGTCCTCGTGATGCGGTACTACCGCTGGTGCGGTACTACCGCGTCCTGAGGTGGTACTACCGTGTGGCTGTGCGGTACTACCGCTTACCATGAGCGGTACTACCGCCTGCCAGGCAGCTGTACTAGTAGGAAGCCATGGTTTGTACTTACGAGGAGAACGGTCGGAGCTCCAGAGAAGCAAAGGAAAGGTGGTGCGAGAGTATAGATGTGTACGTGTTGATTTCACCCAAACCTTTCCGAAGCGGACCCCCTCTTAATAGTACGGCTTTCCTATTACTCAAATCCACCGAAAAAGAAGTAAAATGGAAACACCGTCTTCCATAGATTCCGAGGGGCTCACAATCGTCTTGTGCCTAGGTGAGATATATCTAAAAGAGCTTAGAGCACACGATTAGTCCGCAAATGCATTGTCATCAATCACCAAAACTACTTAGGGAGAAATATGCCCTTACAATCTCCCCCTTTTTGGTGGATTGATGACAATACGGGATTTGCACAAGGATATATATAAGAAAGTATGCAATCCTAATAAGCACTAGAATATAAGCAAGCTCCCCCTAGATGTGTGCATACAATAGAGTGCTTTGGACTGCACAACACACATACTAGGATCAATGCTCCCCCTATATTCTACAGAACATATACTCCTTGCATATAATGAATAAGAGACTACGCACAATAGTAAGGAGGATAAGGTGAGCACATATAAAAGGGGAAGTAAACTAACTGCTCACAACATAATATAGTAGAGACATAACAACGGGTTTAACGGTAGAGGAGAGCATATGTCTTACACCATACGATAGTCTCACGCACACGACATAAAAGCAAACAAGCAAATAGAGTACGACCAACGAAACAACAAAAAGAACGGCACAAGACGCAAATCCCACTCTCTCCCCCTTTGGCATGGAGACACTGCAAAAGGGAAAGAGGACAACCAAGGGAGGTGGTAGCTCTGGCAGAAGATCTCAGTCGTCATGTTCTCCATCAGACTCCTGCTGCTCCTCCTGCTGCTCCTCGTCAGACTCAGACCACTTGTATCCCTATTGGGCCATCCATTCTGCCTCAGGGGTGATGATCTCCTCGGATACATTTGACACATGCTCATCAAAGATCCTCATGATCTTCTTGTCATGCTGGCAATATTGCTTGTGAATGACATGTGCCCTGTACTGACCTTGAGCTTGCATACAGAAAGGGCCTTCATCTTCTTCTTCAGCTTCTTAGCCCAAGAGGGCTCAGACGAGGGAGGAGCATAACCGCCAAAACTATCCTCAGCTGGCTCCTCCTCCACATGCTCCTCGTCAGTACCAATCTGTGCTGCAGCAGCTTGGGCACGAGTAGCAGTGTTGGCCCAACGAGTCTTGATGCGAAGGCGGATGGGGTCATGGCGAATACACTCTGCCTCGAACTCCTCATCAGGGTAGAGGTGCTCCCAAGTCTTGGAGATGAGCAGAAACAGGAACGGTCCGTAGATGGGCACCTTGCGAGTGTAGATCGCAAAGCGAAGCTCACACCACATGATATGGGATATGTCAAGTGGTGCAGACTGAGTTGTGCGAGCCTCCTCACACATCAGCAGCATGTCGACGAGGTATGCATGAATCTTGTCCTTGTACCCAACTCGAGGAAACAAGGTGTTGCGGAAGATCCGATGCATTATGTCCAGGAAGGGGTTCAACACCCATGACTTCTTACCACTTGCAAGTGTCTTCTCCATATAGAAGGGTAACAGACGGTCTTTGTTGGCAGCTTCCGGGTTGGCATGAGGCCGAGCTCCAATTGGGTTGTGGAGTCCCTCGTCAGCAACCTGAATCAGATCCATGAAGTCCTTCCAAGTAGCAGTCATCTTGTGACCATTTGTCATCCAAGTCATTGTGCGGTCTTCCTTGGTATGAAAGTGTACCGAAGCATAAAACTGAGCAACGATTTCTGGGTCAAAATCATTCTGAAAAGTCATGATGTGCTCAATCCCGAACTGCTCTACCAGATCCAGAGCCTCGGCAAAGTAGGCCAGGTTATCAGCCCTCCGCATGTGGACCATGTCCACCCAATGAGCGTCCACATAGAGGTTGTGCTTGCTCTTGAGTACTTCTGTGTAGATGCGATACTGCTGCTTGGTCCAAAAGAGTTCATCTCCATGAAATTGAGCCCGGGGCTCTCCATAAGGATTGATCTTCCTCCTTGCCATGAACTCATTAGCTGGCATTTCCTCCATGGTCATAGATGATTCCTTGTGCTTGTTGGCGGCGGTCTTGAACTTGCGTTGGGGATTGGAGCCCTCTGGCACATCATTGGGGGTGCGCAGACGCTTGGACCCGGTGTCACAAATGGGATTGGTGCGACGAACATCTGAACCGGAGCCACCACCTAAGACACAAACACAAGAACACGACGGAAACACAAAGAGAATCAACGCCAAAAGCCACAAAAAAGCACAAGAAACGAGTAGAAAAGATAATATGTAAGTGCTACGAAGGAACTATGAACCAAGCGGTAGTACTGCTTGACGAACACAGAAGTAAAAATTTAGTACCGCTTAGGGAGCGGTAGTACCGCTTGGGGGTTGCGGTAGTACCGCACAGTATGCGGTAGTAAAAATTTACTTCCGCGTAGTTACGGTAGTACCGCTCACCAGAGCGGTAGTACCGTTTACGCAACAGAGCGGTAGTACCGCGGTTAGCCAGCGGTAGTACCGCTCGGGTCAGATCTGAAAAGAACGGATCTAGACTAGAACGCGTAGAATGACTAACAGTACTATGGCTGATCATAGTAACTTGGTAGCATCATACTTACTAGCATTTCTAGTGCAAAACACTCTCCTACAACCTAATCTTCCATGGATAAGAACAAGAAGAACGCTAGAACAACATGCATCTCCCCAAAACCTATAAACAACAACTAGGCAAAAAGAAGAGGGGATTTGGGGAGAAACCTTCATCCATGGCAAGAGGTCGAGGTGGGGAACGATCCCACCGGTCGGAATGCAAGGAGAGTGGCCGGGGGAGGAGATCCGGCGAGGTCCTCCGGCGGTGTTCTTGAGAGGGAGAGAGAGACGACGTGGGGATATGAGATGAATGGGTATGGGGGAGTTGGAACTCCCCCTGCCCGCTTATAACCCACACCCGTTCGGGTAAGTGCGGCAGTACCGCGGTCATCGCGGTAGTACCGCCCGGGCGGAAGTACCGCACACGGAGCGGTAGTACCGCTCGACCAGCGGCAGTAAAAAATTACTGCCAAGCTGGACTTGCGGTAGTACCGTAGTCTCTTTGCGGTAGTACCGTGACTACTCACGGTAGTACCGCCCCTCCGAGAATTTGCACGTTTCGACAAGAGGCTTTTAGCAGGGAAAAACGCACACGCAAGGCAAAAGAGAAGAGAGACAACACACACAAAGAAAACAGCACACAAGACACTTCTCCGAGGAGGAGGTCGGTGGCCGAGGCCACCTATGGTTGAATTATTTGGTATGGCACCGCAAAGAACTATCCTTGGGCACATGACCAATACTCGTCTTGAAGCACTTATACCATCTAATCATGGCAAATGACAAAAACTTGATCAATTTATGCATAATGGGGGGAGGAATAGCTCATTGAGAGAACAATACTCCCCCTATGTCCATGCCTACATTTAGACAAGATAACTATATTGAATGGGAGGTGTGTGTGCAAAGTCTCAAGCCACATTGCTCAAATCGATGATATTTAGCTCATGCCTTAACTCGCGAAATCTTGCTTCATCCAACGGCTTCGTGAAGATATCTGCAAGGTTATCATGAGTGTTGACATAGTGAAGCTCGATCTCTCCTTGCCGTATATGATCCCGGATGAAGTGATACCGAATCTCTATATGCTTCGTCTTGAAGTGTTGCACCGGGTTGAGAGAAATCTTGATGGCACTTTCTTTGTCACACCAAAGAGGCACTTTGTCACAAGTGACACCGTGATCCTTTAAAGTTTGCCTCATCCATAAGAGTTGAGCACAACAACTGCCAGCTGCCACATACTCAGCTTCGGTGGACGAGAGAGACACACAACTTTGCTTTTTGGAAGACCAACTAACGAGAAAGCAACCAAGGAATTGGCACTCTCCGGAAGTGGACTTCCTATCCACTTTGTCTCCCGCCCAGTCCGAATCAGAGAAACCTACAAGGTTGAAGTTTTCTCCTCTTGGGTACCATAAGCCAAAGTTTGGGGTATGAGCCAAATATCGAAAGATTCGCTTGACTGCCACAAAGTGACTTTCCTTAGGTGAGGCTTGAAACCGTGCACAGATTCCCACACTCAACATAATATCTGGTTTAGATGCACAAAGGTAAAGCAAGGATCCAATCATAGAACGATATACCTTTTGATCCACCGCTTTACCATTGGGATCAATGTCAAGTTGGCACTTGGTTGGCATTGGAGTAGTAGCCGGCTTGACATCACTTAGATTGAACCTCTTGAGCATGTCTTGAGTATACTTGGTTTGTTTGATGAGGATTCCTTCTCTTCTTTGCTTGATCTCAAACCCAAGGAAGTACTTCAACTCTCCCATCATGGACATCTCAAAATGTGTGGTCATGAGTGCGGCGAACTCATCATTGAAAGCTTTGTTAGGAGAACCAAAGATAATATCATCAACATATAGTTGGCAGACAAACAACTCCCCTTTGACCTTCTTAGTAAAAAGAGTGGGGTCGATTTTCCCAATTTCAAACCCAAGAGCTTGTAACAACTCCGTAAGATGCTCATACCACGCATGTGGGGCTTGTTTAAGGCCATAGAGAGCCTTATCGAGTTGATACACGTGATTGGGGAACTTGGGATCCTCAAACCCCGGGGGTTGTTTGACATACACCAACTCATTAATAGGACCATTAAGAAATGCACTCTTCACATCCATTTGTTGTATCTTAAAGTTATGATGAGAAGCATAGGCAAGCAACAAACAAATAGATTCAAGGCGAGCAACGGGGGCAAATGTTTCATCGTAGTCGATACCCTCGACTTGGGAGTAGCCTTGAGCCACCAGATGTGCCTTGTTACGGATGACAATGCCGTGAGCATCTTGCTTGTTCTTAAAGATCCACTTGGTTCCAATGACATTATGGTTCTCCTTTGGCCTCGGCACCAGACGCCACACTTTGTTGCGCTCGAAGTTATGGAGTTCTTCATGCATGGCATTAAGCCAATCAGGGTCTTTGAGCGCCTCATATACCTTCTGAGGTTCAACACAGGAGACAAAAGCTTGATGAGCACAATAGATTGCTAATTGTCTACGAGTGCTTACCCCCCTTTTGATGCTTCCTAGAATATTCTCCATGTGATGTTCTCTAGAAGCAAGCCTGGAGGCAACTTTTGCAGCACGACGCTCCAATTGCTCTTCAAGAGATAATTGAGGAGAACTGAGTTGATCATCTTGAGCAACGTCAGGAGCTAGATCTTGATCTTGAGCTTCCTCTTGATCTTGATCTTGCTCGGAGGATAGAACTTGGCCTTGTGCATCATTTGGTGGCTCCCCACCATCTAGTGATTGATCTTGCACTTGGCCTTGTTCGTCCGGTTGAGGGCCTTCACTTTGTTCTTCGGAAGCGTGTGGGTCTTGGGTTGGTGATGGTTCCACTTGAGTGGAACATTGTCCTTCTCCTTCAGCCACAAGGGGTTCCTCAATGGGTAGGATATATCCAACACCCATTCTTCTTATGGCTTGAGGAGGAATTTCATCACCTACATCACAAGTACCACTTTGCTCCACTTGGGAGCCGTTATTTTCATCAAACTCTACGTTACTCGTCTCCTCAATGAGTCCATTGGACTTGTTGAGGACACGGTAAGCATGAGAGTTTGTAGCATAACCAACAAATATGCCCTCATGATATCTAGATTCAAATTTAGACAAACGAACACCTTTCTTGAGGATGAAACACTTACACCCGAACACCCGGAAGTACTTGAGATTGGGCTTGTTACCGGTAAGTATCTCATATGGAGTTTTGTTCAAGCCTTTGGGGAGATAGAGCCGATTGGATGCATGACACAAGGTGTTGATGGCTTCGGCCCAAAAGTTGTATGGAGATTTGAATTCCGCCATCATGGTCCTTGCCGCATCCATCAGTGTCCGGTTCTTTCTCTCCGCTACACCGTTTTGTTGAGGGGTATATGGTGCTGCATATTGATGTTTGATCCCCTCATCACTAAGAAACTCATCCAAGGTGTAGTTCTTGAACTCGGTGCCGTTGTCATTCCGGATCATCAAAATCTTTGCTTCATGTTGTCGTTGAGCTTCATTTGCAAAGTTGATGACGGTTTGTTGGGTCTCACTCTTCTTCTTGAAGAAGTATACCCAGGTGTATCTTGAATAATCATCCACAATCACCAACCAATACTTTCTACCCCCAAGACTATCAAAAGATGGAGGCCCAAAGAGATCCATGTGAAGGAGCTCTAGGGGTCTTTTTGAATAGATGATATTCGTGGGAGGGTGAGCCGTCTCATGTAACTTTCCTTCAATGCAAGCCCTGCAAGCACGATCTTTGGCAAAGCTAACATTTGTTAGTCCATGGACATGGTCCCCCTTGAGAAGACTTTGCAAATATCTCATATTGACATGGGCCAAACGGCGATGCCAAAGCCATCCCACATCAACTTTAGCCATTAGGCATGTCGCGATCTTAGTGGGTTGCTTCGAGAAGTTAACCACATAAAGACCGTTCTCGACATGTCCAACATAGGATACTTTAAGAGTCTTGCTCCACAAGAGGGCCATGATATCAATATCAAAGAATGTAGCAAAACCCATGAGTGCAAGTTGGCGAACAGAAAGTAAATTATATGCAAGGGACTCAACAAGCATGACTTTCTCGATCGTGAGATCATGAGAGACAACAACCTTGCCAAGACCCAATACCTTAGAAGATGAAGCATCACCCCATTCGACGTTGGTGGCCATAGACGAACTTAGATGCACGTCCACCACCAAGTCTTTGCTTCCGGTCATATGATTTGTGGCTCCACTATCAAGCAACCATGATCCCCCACTGGAAGCAAACTCCTACAAGAAATCAATGCTTGGATTTTGGTACCCATTTGGTAATGGGTCCTTTGAGGTTAGTAACAAGGGTCTTAGGAACCCAAATAGACCATTCAATGTACTCATAAGAAGAACCAGCAAATTTAGCAAACACATGGCCATCACTAGCACGACATAAAACATACGAAGGATTAAAGTCGCCGACCATGTTTGATGGTATGGTGGGGGTTTTCTTGACACCCCCACCCTTCACAATTTTCTTCTTCTTAGAGGCGCCCTCTCCCTCATTCACAAAAGTTTGTCGGAGAGGGGGAGGTAGCTTGGTCTTGTCATTATTCTTCTTCTTGGGCTTAGGAACGAACCCAATTCCTTCCTTTGCCACAACCTCCTTTTGATTGCTCAAAATATTGTTGAGGTTCTTCTCGCCTTGTATGCATGTCACAAGGCCTTTCTCAAGATGCTTCTTCAACTTGGCATTTTCTTCAACAAGATGCACATGCTCGCAACATGGGTTAGTAGCATTTGCATTATCAATTAACACCATGCGAGGAAAGATAGCCTTTTCCTTGGTTAGCGAAACTTGGAGCTGATCATGAGACTCTTTGAGAGAAGCATGCATACCTTTCAAGGCCTTGTGAGCCTTGTCGAGTATAACAAACTCCTCATTGAGTTTAGTATGATCTACCCCAAGTTTTGCCTTCTCGGAATTAAGCATACGAGAGACAACTAAAGCATGATCGAGATCTTTCTTTAATTTAGCATGATCATCGTTGTGTGACTCCTCAAGAGCCAAACGAAGACCATGCTCTTCCTCTAGGGCATTAGAGAGATCCGATATCTCATCGGCATAGTCTCGACTATGCCCTTCCATTTTAGCAATGGTCTCCTCGTGAGCCTCGATCATGTCATTGGCCTCACCGAGTTGTTCCAAGAGAGCAACAAAGTGCTTCTTGGGTTTGCCCTTAAGTTTGCTCATGAACAACTCAAATTCATTCTCTCCCTCCTTAGTTCCCCCACTCTCATCAACACAATCCGTCAATGAGGATTAGAAGGGATGGTAGTATTGATGTTTGGGGTTACCTTGTTGGTGGCCTTGGCCATGAGACACTTGGCGGTGATGTTCTCATTAGGCGAGTCGAAGAGAGATGAGCGCGGAGTAGTAGCAATAGCGATTGTGGCCATAGTGACCACCTCATCATCTTCATCATTATCATCATCCTCAACATATTCTTCTTGGGCCACCAACCCTTTAGGAGGGGTCTTCTTGTTGAAGTTGTTCTTGTTGGGATAAGACTTGGCCTTGTCCTTCCGGATAAGCTTGCCTCCAAAGTTTTCTCTTTTGTCATATGGGCAATCTACAACAAAGTGGCTTACATTCCCACAATTGAAGCAAGTCCTCACTTGTTGCTTGTCCTTGTTGCCACTTGAGTTGTTCTTGTTGAAGTTGGGTCTTGTGTTCTTCTTGTTGCACCAAAATTGCCGTGAAGCAAGAGCCATGTGCTCATGATAGGCATATTTGGTGTCCTCGGGGCAATTCTCATCATCATCCTCCTCCTCCTCTTCTTCCACACAAGCCTTGGCCTTCAAGGCGAGGTTAGGCTTCTTTGATCGTTGAGCTCTTAAAACCGCATTGTCGGCGGTCTTGTCCAAGATCCTCATGGCAACGAACTCATCCAACACTTCATTTGATGACGAGTGGTGAAGTCCGGTCTTTGACGGATGACAAAGGACATGGCCTTATGATAGGGCATCATGGCCTTGAGAAACTTGCGCTTGATCCAATTGTCATCCGTGTCCTTGCTCCCTTGATCTCGAAGAGAAACCGCAAGAGTGGTTAATCTCCGATAAAGTTCACGATGATCTTCTTCTTCGATCATAGCAAACTCATCGGCTTCATCTCGCACAACTTCATAGTTTGAGCGTTGAATGCTAGCGCTCCCCTTGTACATAGTGCCAACATGCTCCCAAGCTTCCTTGGCCACAGTGAAGGGTCGAAGATGTGCAATGTCTTCGGGAGGGATTGCATCTTGAAGTATGCAAAGAACGGACTCGTTGAATTGATGATCCGCGGTTTCTCTCGGAGTCATGTTGTCGGGATCACGTGGATAAAAACCTTGCTCAATGATTCTCCAAAGATTAGTAGAGCAATGATTTAAAGGACGTTTAAAGCAAAACATCCAAGAAGCAAAATCAGAATTTTCTATAAACTTAGGAGGAGGCCCAACGGAATTTAAATGCGGTGTGGGAACGGGTCCTCCATAGTGAGTAGGAGGAGCGGAGTGGGCAAAGATGCCATTCCCATTCTTAGTAACCGGGGCTTGTTCACTACTAGCTTCTCCCTTGTCGGGAGTAGCCTTCGACACGATGGTGGCGGGACGAACGACCTCCAACGGTGTGGTGGATAATTTAAGCCCCTTAATTAAATCTTTAAACACGCCTTTGACCTCGGTCGCTAGTGATTCTTTCAATGTGGTCATAGCCACATTGAACTCCTCACGAGAGATCGAGGCTCCCCCATCGGACGTAGGCAAGGACGGAGTTTCACCAGAATGTTCCTTCGTCTTGACTACGTTGTCACCCATACTCTTTGGACGGTAAATTCCTTAAAAAGATACGAGGCTTTGATACCAATTGAAAGGATCGATATGGTTGACTAGAGGGAGGGGGGTGAATAGGCAACTAACAATTTTTAGCTTTTCTTAACCACTTTAAATTAAGCGTCAACGTAAGTTGTCTAGATAATCGACTAAGATGACAACTTATAGGACGTAAAGATAACAACATCACAAGCAAACTATATAAGATAAACAAGTAAAACTTGCACGAGTAAAGGGAAGAAATAACCACAAGTGGAACCGGTGAAGACGAGGATGTGTTGCCGAAGTTCCTTCACTTTGAGGGGAAGTACGTCTCCGTTGGAGTGGTGTGGAGGCACAATGCTCCCCAAGAAGACACTAGGGCCACTGTATTCTCCTCACGCCCTCACACAATGCAAGGTGTCGTGATTCCACTAGTGGTGCCCTTGAAGGCGGCAACCAAACCTTTACAAACAAGGTTGGGGCTATCTCCACAACCAAATTGGAGGCTCCTAACGACACCACGAATCTTCACCACAATGGAATATGGCTTCGAGGTGACCTCAACCGTCTAGGGTACTCAAACACCCTGTGTTGTTTTCTATCCGAACTTTTATGAATATGCCGTGATCTATCACGGGATAGAGGGACGACCATTTACGCACATACGCTGTTGGGTAAAGTTGGAGGGGCACTATGTGTGCAATGACACGATCTGTTCATGATAAACTTGTTGAACATCGCGTTGAATTTGAACTATTGTTGTACTAAGCTTATTTGCACGTTATGTATGGATGATTTGTGTTGTTTTCTATCCGAACTTTTATGAATTCTATCATGTTCGATGAATTTCATCTGATTTGTTGAAACCCAACTTAAAATTTATGTGAGTAGCGTTGGATGGCCGGCTCCCGCATCAGTGACCGTGGATTGTCGCGGACGGATGCGGTATCCGGTTTGCGGGTGAGTGTTAGAGATGCCCTAACATAGTAGGATAGGATCTCTGGATGGCAAGCTTTACATGGTATCACAGGGTATCGTGTGCTTCGTTGCACCATTCTTCATGGTAAGAGGTGAGCACATTTATACCCCAAAACAAAAAGCAAAGCTGAACCAAATTATTTTTATTTTGTGATATTTGGTTCGGTGTTTCCATCTCTAGTAGGTGGATGGTCGTTATTCAATCTATGTAAATCGAATTAAACATTAGACGATATACATCAAAATGGATCTTCATTTTCTCTGCTATCAATACTTTCCTCGCAGATGTAGGCACCCATCTATGATGCCCCCCCACCCGCCCACACAACTCAATTTACTTGTGCATCTGCCTCTTCAAAATACTCTCTTCGTACTAGTTTTCATCCCAAAAGAACTCCAACCTCTCAAACTAATCGTCTTTCAATCTTGAGGTTAGATCTATTGCCACATGTCCTAGCTACAACGGCTCTCCAACGGGTGCTCATGTCGACTTGGATCTCTAGTGTATGATCTTTTCATTCTAGTCTCCTCCGGTGCTAGTGCGACGTTGGTATTCCAACGTGAATCATCAGCTTGAGGAGCCCAACGTGAATCATCAACGTTGGCCGGCTCCCGCATCACTGGACGGTTAAAGGGGATAACAATATTGAAATGTAATATGTGAACTTTATTAATTTTGAACTACTGTCGTATACGACTATTTGAACGTTTGTACTCTATATATGCGGCGGCTATTTAAACGCCCCAACCCTATGTATGCGGCTATTTGAACACCCGGCTTCAGAAAAATTGAGAGGCCAAATATATGCGCGTAGTGTTGGATGGCAGTGGCTGATCCTCATCAACGAATATATGCGGAAGAAAATTTGCGGATCGCCGTTCGAGATGCCCTAAAGCACGTACTAACAAAATTATATCTCGGTCCTGGTTTATTTTATTGATCCGTTTCGTATTTTATGTTAAATTTTGACAATAGATTTTACTGTAGTTAATAAAATGTTTGCATACTCAAAATTTGACACTACTAATAAACCTGACGGTGGTAGTACAGAAATCGGATCTGTGCACATGAGGAAAAACCGGATCAAACTCGAAAGCTCTCGAATGTCACACGCACACCCATATCCAGATTGACAACCGATGGCCTGAAACCACGGCAAATCGACAGCCTCGCACTGTTTCCCCTGCGTCCGTTCCACAGAACACCGGGGAATGGTTTGAGCGCCAAACCCATGCGACCGCGCGCAGAATGTGCTTGCCAGCCCACCGGTCCACCGCGCACCAGGTTCACCGATCCGTGACTCAGCGGTTTTGTTGACAGATAGTAATCCTTCCCGCTTTGGGCGGCGCACACGGATCCTCGCGCCATCCCCCTCCCCACCATCCGACGGCCGAGATTCGCCCGCCCACCCTCACGCGGATCGCGATCCGCGCCACCCTCACCCAGCCAATGAGATCGCAGCGTTCTCACCGCCCCGGATCGATCCCCTCGGCGTGTATAAATAAGCCTCGGCCCGGTCCTCTCGAATCCATCCACCTCTCGAGCTCATTCTCTCAATCTCAAGCGAGCACACCGCGCAAGCAGCAGCTTCAGTTTCAGTTCCGGAGCTCCGCTTCAGTCAGCCACCATGCCTGCCCTCGCCAAGCCCGCGTCCCGCCCCGCCAAGCCCGCCGCCGCGGCGCCGAAGCCCAAGTCCGCCGCCGCCAAGCCAAAGGCGGCCGCCGCTGCAGCCTCCCACCCGACCTACTTCGAGGTGAGCGTCTGAATCTCTCCGTTATTTCCCTGTGATATGTTGCTTTCGATTGGAATTGTGGCTGATCGGGTTTGAATTTGATCTTTGGCAGATGATCAAGGAGGCGATCGCGGCGCTCAAGGACAGGACCGGGTCGAGCTCGGTCGCCATCGCCAAGTACATCGAGGAGAAGCACGGCAAGGCTCTCCCGCCCAACTTCAAGAAGATGCTCTCCGTCCAGCTCCGCTCATCCGCCGCCAAGGGCAAGCTCGTCAAGGTCAAGGCCTCCTACAAGCTCTCCGACGCCGCCAAGAAGGACGCGCCCAAGCCCAAGGCCAAGCCTGCCGCTGCCAAGGCCGTGGCGAAGCCTGCCAAGGATGCTGCCAAGCCCAAGAAGGCGGCCGCGAAGCCCAAGAAGACTGCCGCTGCTGGCGCAAAGCGCAAGGCGCCCGAGAAAAAGAAGCTGGTCGCCAAGGCCAAGAAGTCGCCCGCCGCCAAGGCCAAGGCGAAGCCGAAGACCGTCCGCTCCCCGGCCGCCAAGAAGGCCCGCAAGGTCGCCGCTGCGTGATCTGATCTGATAGCTGGTCGTAGGAGTGCTTGGTGTTCAAGGGTCTGTACAAAAGGATTCCTCATCCTCCCTTGTTTTAGGTTTTGGTTCTGCTAGGCAAGTTTATGTATCGTGGGTGGTGTTTAGTGTATGCAATGGTTGGTTTAGAGATGTTTTCAGCTCTAACTTTGTGAAATGAATCTGCAGTTTCCTTCACCTTACAAGCCATTCCCCAATTCCTATGTGATTTTGTGAAATGAATCTGCAGTTTCCCTTCACCATACAAGCAATTTCCCAATTCTTGTGATTTTGTGAAATGAATCTGCAGTTTCCTTCACTATACAAAGCAATTTCCCAATTCCTGTGTGATTTAGTGTTTACTGTGTGCCTTGGTCACTTGTCATCTTAAGATTACTCGGCGATTCGTCCTCAGTTTGATCCTAGCTACCTGTCGATTGGTCCTTCTCCTGGTTATCACCGTCATGCTTATGTATCTTTACGTTTTAAATTGAGATCTCCGTTCTTATCCCAATTTATCGTTGCGTTGTTTTTCTCGCCTGTATTAGAAAGTGAGCCCATGTACTCAGGAGATACACTGTTATTATCCCTCGGTACGTAGTGCGCTCAACCGTGTGCAAGAACGTGTGGAACGGGAACTACGGGGTGCGTGGCAAGTACGCAGTGGTCAAGCAGCTGCGAGTGGCTCTACTGCTATCGCCGCACGAACTGTTGCAGCTGCGCGCGGACAAAATTACTGTTCCGACCCTTTGGGCTAAGAAATTTTGATTTTGACCTCGTTTTAATTTTTTTTCCATACTAACCTTTTTCGGTGACGCCATCATCCCTGGCGTCTGGTTTCCGAAGGAGACGCCACGAACCTTGGCGTTTGGCCCGTGGCCCGCACGGCTCGCCTGCTGCGTTGACTGTCTGACGTGGCAAAGGGCCAGACGCCAGGGACCCTGGCGTTTCCTCCTCGGGACCCAGACGCCACCATCCTTGGCGTCTGGCCCTGGTAAGTGGATAACCCCCCGGGAGAGTGTGTGGGACCCACCCCACTCACTCTCCCCATCCATCCCGAGCTGCTCTCACTCCTCAAGCTCTCCTCCTCTCTCCCACTCCTCAAGCCCCCCCTCAAATCCTCTTCAAAAGGTGGTTCCTTCAAGTGGATCTTTTCATCACTTTGTTGCTTGTGGTAATCTCCCCCAAATCCCCCAATTTTTTTTGGTCAAATCTTGTTATTTTGGTTGCATTTTTGACATGTGGGTGGAACCCTAGTTAATATTTCCCTCCTTATTATAGTGTGGATTTCTTGATTAACTTTGGAAATATAGTGATATGCAATGTGTGTAGTAGGAATATTTGTTTGTTGAGTAGAAAGATTGGGGGTTAGGGTTAGTTAGTGTTATGGGTAATTATGCTTAGTATGTGTTAATTAATGACACCTTTGTGGGCATCCAATAATTTAGTGTTTGATATGATTTGGATATAATAAAATGCTTGTGGACAAACACCATTTCTCATTGACGCCTTAAATGCATTCATGTTGTTTTTAGATGGGGAGACTTGTTAATGTTCATTATATGGACAAGGAGTCATTCTTGAGTAACAATGCCGACACGGGTGAAGAAATAATGGTTTTTGATACAAACCCTAGCTATGAGGATGTTGTTGCAAAAGTGAGACATGTCTTAAATTGGATGGACAACAATGTTGATGTTAAGTTAATTGGAAGGTATGATGTTGGAGTTGGAACCAAATCTCGGTTGAAAAGTATGCCCATCACCTCGGATTTGCATTGGGATGTATACAAGGAAAAAGTTTCTCAATCGGAAGATAAGTCACTTGAATTGTTTGCCACCAAGGTTGAATCTCCGCGGTTTACATTTGATTTGAACATTCATGTGTCTTCCCCAATGAATGCCATGACTGAGAGAACAATTGTGCCACTTGTTGAGGAAAGGGTTGTGGTTGATGTCCCCAATGCTTATCGCCAACCACATCCCCGTCTACCATTTACTGAAGCAAATGAGGTTGAGTGGTATGCCCCCAATGCTTCTAGCCAACCACCAACTAGCCAAGCAAATGCAGTTGAAGTGATTGATAGTAAGAAAGTAATTGAAGAGGATGGAGATACTCATGATGATGATGAAGAGCAAGAGGAAGGCTTTCATGGGAATGATGTTGGTGACTTGGATGCGTACATAGCGCAAAAGGACATGGATTGTGAGTTGCCTTTTAGGCGTCAATATGCATATGACTCGGATGATGAAGGTCCGGGGCAAGATTTGGATGAGGATGGTTTCACAAAGGATGAAAATCAAATGTACTTTGAGCTGACGGGCTTAGAAAAAAGAACTCACTTGTTTCGAGATCTCAGCCTTGCCCATAAAGCCGTAGTTGATGGTGGCATGAGAATGACGGCGATTGAGCCAACACCATGCCCGGATCCAGGCGAACCAAGGGAGGAGAACGAGGACGAGAATGCTTATCTGAAGAAAGGAGTGAAGTTTCTGACCTTGGCTATGCTGAAGATTTGGTTGTCTGACTATGCCATTCGGAACCATAGGCCTTATTATGTTGAGCACTCTGACATTAAGTTGCGTTACACCGTGATTTGTGAGCAAGAAGGATGCCCATGGAAGGTTCGAGCAAGAAAGCTTGAAGAAACTGGAGAATGGGTGTTAAGAAGTTGTGTTGCCACTCATAGGTGCAAACCGCCATCGAAACGGGTTATAAAGACACACCGTCAACTCACGTCTGAATATCTTGGATACAAATTTATGAAAGACATAGCTGTTGATCCCACTGTGAAAGTGAGGTTTCTCATGCGGACGGTAAAAAAACAGTTTGGTTATGAAGTGAAGTATGGGAAGGCATGGAAGGCAAAGGCAAGTGCTATCAGGATGTTGTATGGTGGTTATGAAGAAGCATACAATCAGCTGCCGAGGTTGTTGGGCGCAATTGCACATAGGAATCCAGGTATGTTTCATGTGGTCGAAGATCACGAGGGAGTGTTTCACCGTGCCTTTTGGTGTTATGGACAATGTGTGACGGCGTTTCAGCATTGTCGTCCGGTCTTGTCTATAGATGGCACATTCTTGACCGGTAGATACAAGGGCACACTAATGGTAGCAATGGCACATTCGTCGAACGACAATGTGTTGCCAGTGGCATTTGCTTTGGTCCCTCCAGAGCACCAAGACAACTGGGAGTGGTTCATGGGTCATGTCAGACACAATGTGATCGGGTCTAGGGAGGTATGCATCATATCGGACCGGCACCATGGCATACTCAAGGCAATGGACATTGTTATTCCAGGGTTTCCAAAGCTTCACCACAGATGGTGCATGAGGCATTTTGTGGCTAACTTTTACCGGGCGTGTAAAAGCAAGGAGTTAAGCAAAGACCTTACCCATGTATGTGTGGCCTTCACCACCAATGCCTTCGATGAGCGATACAACAAACTCTTTGCGGCGGTGAACGAAGGGGGGAAAGATTTCTTGACTAGGAATTTTAGTGAGAAACACAAGTGGGCACGCGCTCATGATGATGGAGGTAGGCGATATGGGGACATGACGAGCAACCTTGTTGAATGTTTCAACAATGTGCTCAAGGGTGCTCGTTCATTGCCGGTGATTGCAATAGTGGAGTATACCTTCTTCAAGCTTAATGATTACTTTCAGAGGCATAGTGAAGAGACTGCAAAATGGATAGGTGAAAGCAAGGATTATCCGGATAAGGTTGATGAATGGCTGCAATTACAAGCAAGCAAGTCTTCTCGACAACAAGTTATCATATTTGACAAAATTGAAATGATCTATCAAATTGACGAGCCAGGTGGCACTACACGCGACAGTTTGTCATATGGTGGTGCCGCATTTGAGGTGCATCTCAAGACTCGGTGGTGCCAGTGCGAGAGGCCTAGTAAGTACCATTGGCCATGCTCGCATTTGATAACGGCCGCGAAGGCGAGAAACATACATATTTCAGATGGGGAAACCGTGAGGATGCACGAGTTCCATGTCGAAGCTACAAGGTTGACATGGGCTCCTCGATTTCATCCTTTCTTAGACCAATCACAGTGGCCTGAGTATCATGGCCCTCATATAAAGCCAGACCCTCTCATGAAGGTGGAGACCAAGGGTAGAAGGAGAACTAAGAGGTTCAGGGGTGATATGGATGACCTGGCTGGATTCACTGGCATGAACCAATTTGGTAGCGGTCATTTCATGGAGGCTCCTGACAATATCAATTGTGGGAGGTGTGATGAAGGTGGACACAATACGCGGTCATGCAAGAAAAGGAAGACCTCGAAGGGGGGCATTCCTAGCACTAGCCGTAGAGGAAGAACAAGTGCTAGAGGTGGTGGTGCCCGTAGAGGAACCACAAGTGCTAGAGGTGGTGGTGGTCGTAGAGGAACCACAAGTGCCAGAGGTGGTCGTAGAGGTGTCACAAGTGCCAGAGGTGGTGGTGGTGGTCGTAGAGGAAGCACTAGTGCTAGAGGTGGTGGTGGTGGTCGTAGAGGAAGCACAAGTGGTAGACGAATGGTTGATAATGGATCGGCCTTCGGTTATTTGCATAATCCAGACGGTTGATCTAATAATCATGGTATATTATTTGTTCATCAACTTTTTCCTATCATTTTCGGTATTTGTGTCTTTTGCTAACAATTGCTCTTCTTGTAGGCATGGCTTCATCCGGTTCAAGGACGAGGCCGCCGTGCGCGGACCAGGAGGACATGCTGAAGACTTGGCAGGGGGCTAGTGTGGACAAGAAGGGGGAGGAGAATGTGGTCACACCAGCATGTTGGTGTGGTGATGTTTGCAAGGTTAAAGTGTCCACGGACCGCAAAAAGGCATGGACCGAAGGTAGAAGATTCTTTGTGTGTCCCAACTATGCACATGATCGTGCGCGGCCAACTAACGCATATGACAACCCACCGGTATGTTACACATACATCCAAATAATGTCGATATGATTGAACTCATATTACTAACACAAAACATGGTTTGCATGTAGTCACCTCCTCCACTTTGCAAATACTTCACTTGGATAGATGACGAAGTACCGAAAGATGTCCAGGAGGACCAATATCGAGATTGCTTACGGAGGCAACGCCTGTTTGAGGAGTCCTTAGCACGGGAGGAGGAGCGGCTGCGTCGTGAAACGGAGAGGAACGAGCGCAAGAAGCGTGAGCAAGAGAAGGCACGTAAAGAGAAGAAGGCTCGTGAAGAAGAGAGGGCACGGAAGCTTGCAAGGGCTCGCGATGCACGAGAGGAGGACGAGGCACGTGACAAGAAGGGAAAGTGGCCCCGTACTACTCAGTAGACAAATGGAAAAGGCATCATTATCGTCGACGGACTTTTTAGCCATTCGGAACTCATTCGGAACTCCTTTTGTGTTATGAGCTTGTCATTAGAGATTATCTGAAAACTATGTATTCTGTGTGAAAACTATGTATTGGGATCTTGAATGTGGGATTTCTGTCATGTTTGAATGTGTGCAAAATTATGCAAACTAACTATGTCTTAATTTGTGCAAGTCAGATGGAGAACCAGACGCCAAGGATACTGGCGTTTGGCTTCTGCTGCACACCCAAATGCCAAGGTCCCTGGCGTTTGCTCTGCACCACCACACGGCAACCACAACAGACCCTGGTCTGCCTCTGCGCGCGAACCAGACGCCAAGGTCCCTGGCGTCTGGTCTGCACCACCGCACAGCCGGCACAGCAGACCCTGGTCTGCCTCTGCGCGCGACCCAGACGCCAAAGTCCCTGGCGTCTGGTCTGCACCACCGAACAGCCAGCACAACAGACCCTGGTCTGCCTCTGCGCGCGACCCAGACGCCAAGGTCCATGGCGTCTGGTCTCTACGCAGGCCACCAGGCAGGCACAGACCTGCGTCTGGGTCGCGCGTCTGCCTCTGCGCGCGACCCAGACGCCACAGACCATGGCGTTTGGCCCTCCTCTCCACCCAGACGCCACAGACCATGGCGTTTGGCCCTCCTCTCCACCCAGACGCCATGATACTTGGCGTTTGGCCTGTTACCATTGGATAAAAGGCTCTTGGCCCACCTCTAGCCTTTTATTGCATTCATCTCCACTCACATTCACGAGCTGCTGCCCCCCTCACTTCCTCTCCACCATCATAACCCCCCTCAAATCTGTCGCGAATCGGTCCCGTTTCACCGTTGGATCTTCGGGATTTCCAACCGAGAAGGTAAATCAACCCTACCCCCATTTTTGGTTGGTTTAATGTGTCAGAGTTTTGTGCAAACCCTAGCTTTCGTACTGTTGCTCAAGGGGTAGGTTAGGTACTCAGTGCTATCTGTGTGTTGTAGATGGCTAAGGGTACTCAGTGGGTGCTTAGCCCCATTGTTCATGTGCAAGGATTTGCTCCAATTGTTGTTCAAGTTACTGAAGAGGAGCTCACTTTTGATTGGTTGAAGACTAAATTCATGTTGAAGCAAGGGCTGAAGGAAGACGATTTTGTGTACTACATCAGCAGCAAAACTTCTAATGGCCCTGGGGAAAGAAAATTAGTTGACATAACTGATGATGACAAGATTCAAGAAATGCTGAGCGAATGGGGATGGAAAAGGGTTGTTGAGTTGCATTGCTACAGGAAACCGAGTTATCTTTGATGAACTTGTCAGTGCAGATCCGTCTCTCCGCCGGGCCAGACGTCGTCACTCGCGCTTCTATCTATCAGTAGAGACAATACCATCTATTTCTGCATGAGATTTATGTTTATTCTATGTATGAGACAAATGACTATGCACTTATGTCTGAGACATATGCCTACTTTATTTTAGTACTCTATTATCCGAGCTAAGGTACAATGCTTACCAATGCAGAGTCCCGAGGGTGTTTTATAGACATATGTGTTGATCATACGGGGCAAAAACGTATTGTCCTAAGCAAATAAGTGAAAAATACTGCACCAGGGCCAGACGCCAGGGTCCATGGCGTCTGGTCCCTGATACCCAGACGCCAAAGACTCTGGCGCCTGGTCCCCTGAGCACATAAATCATCATTCTCCTGCAATTCATGACAAATAGCACATGACTGCCAACAAAGACATCACAGGAATCAACATTTCACAGATAGCACATGACTATTAACCGACAAACAACAACAAGTTCATATAAAGAAACGACAACAAGTTCATGTAAAGAAACGACAACAAGTTCATTGAAACAAGTTCATGCAAACAAAGTAAACCAAGTTCATTGAAACAAACTACAAGCTCACTTCCTACTCCTCCGCATCAGCCTCCTCCTCCTCCTCCTCCTCCGCATCAACCTCCTCCTCCGCATCAATGGTGGACTTATATCTTTGCATTCCTTTTGGTATAAGCTGATGAGGATACTCCGGACTATGGAATTGTCTGTTCCATGTCTTCTTTCTACCTTTCTTGGCTGGTGTCTTAGCCATGGCTTTGCCTTTCCTAGAGCGAGGATTGCCTTGTGTCGGTTGTGTAACCTGTGATGGTTGTGGAGCATCAACATCATACTCATGCTCTTCATGGACCTCCTCCTCTATATCCTCTTCATGTGCTGGCTCCTTTTCATGTGTTGGTTCCTCTTCATGGACCTCCACCTCTATGTCCTCTTCGTTCTGAAGATAACGGCGTCTATTACCTCTGGCGGCACGGCTACCAGGTGCAAACACATCACTGGACTGAGCACCATGGCAAGAAAGCATAGCTGTCATCTTATGGAACCGCTTCTTGAACTTCTGCAACAACACAAAATATGATATGATATGAGATGCAAATAACTAATCCGCGAAGAGAAGCTTTTATAATATATTGCTCACACCTCCATCGTGCTCCTAAGAGTCCTCTCAGATAATGCACCACCATGTGGATGACTCAGTGCTATGTTGGCATCGTTGACGCACAGAAGCAACTCTCTGCCCTGCAATTCATGAACAAACCAAACTTATGTATTTGAAAGAAGAAAATATAGTGGAAGTATATTAAACTAGGTTCATTGGCATACCATTTCGTCATGCATCGGTGCATAGTCAACGTGAGCCCCTCTTGTGTCTCTTACCGCCATGTTGAAGGTATTATAACCTTCTGCAGTCTCCGGGTCTTCGGACGCCAACTCCGACCACTCCTCCTGAGTCCAACCAGGCTTTAGCTTTAACCGGTAACGATCCGCATACCAGACTTGATACTTCTGATATGCTGACTGATTGTGAGGTCTATTCTCTGATTCCACTAACGTGTCTCTTTGATTCCAAATTTCTATCCACTCATGGTGTTTGTTTGACCAATCCGATATATCCTGATTGTTTCTTCGATCGAACCTACAAATGATGCATGGTACAAAGCATTAATAAACAACGATTTATTCAATGCTCTACTACATACTCAAGGACATGCTTGCTTACCGATGCAGATATAGCATTCTCTCGTTGCTCTCCTCAATTGGAATACCTTGTCTTCTTCCAAATTGCCTTGCCACACGGTCTACAAAGTGCCACTCGACTGCGAAGAAGCATATCATTGGGCACCTCGCCCGCCAAAGATGGCTATCACGCGTGCACATCTCGTTAAGAGAGAAGCCACGATCATCCACATAAGGCAACCAATGGACCTACAAAACAAAGAGATACATTGTTAGATAAAAATTTCACTCTTGACTAAATATTGTCTCATTGAACTTCTAAATACCTGCTCAGCAGTCAAGGTATCCAGCTCGTTCATATAGCACTTGTATCTCACATGCGAGCTTCCTGTGTACACTGTCACTTGTTCCCAATAGTACGCAAGTGTAGGGCGTCGATATGGGTCAACATCATGCACCCCGTCATGATTACCCCGTGGGTTTGGCATGTCGGGGTTCTTGAAATCGGGCCGTCCTACCGGGATCCGCTCCCACATCCACACGGATAGGCTCCAAACAAACCCAGACAATGAGGATGTATCTCCCTTCCTGCGACACGCCAAGTCTAGCTGCAATCAAACAAACATGTTAGATATGGAGGCGCATGATAAATGCAAGATAGATGGTTGCAAATATCTCTTACCTGACGATACAAATATGCTAGTGCGGCCGAACCCCAACTATACTGGGTATCCCAGTTACTGAGTAGCTCCAAATACATCCAGAGGGCTGAGTTCCCGGTTGCGTCTGAGAAGATTACCTTGGTTAATACATACCAAAGATAGGCCCGCGCGTACTGCTGCACAACCACATCATTGGCACCCTCAGGGCACGGATTGGTTTCTCCCCTGACTTGTTTTAGCCAAGAATGCCTCACTTTCGAGGGATCGGCCTTGCCTGGCAGAGGGTCCTCAGGCTGAACACCAATTAAAATGCCAGTCCGTTCTCGCCAATTAACGGCGCTGACACGACCGATAACAGCTTGTCCGTTGATAGGAAGGCCGCTTATCATAGCCATGTCCTCTAGGGTCATCGTCATCTCCCCACATGGAAGGTGGAACGAGTGAGTCTCGGGCCTCCAACGATCCACAAGTGCGGTAAGCGCCGCGTGGTTCACCGGCGGAGCGCGTCGGTTAAACTGCAACACGAATGGGAGAAGACCCAATCTCCGAATGTACGGCTCGTACCGCGCGTCGTAAGGAAAGTCATCAGCGGAATGACCCCTCATGCGCATAGAAACTACAGGCTGCAAATAAAGTCATGTTTTGATCAATACAAGAACACAAATGGGAAACGACGAAAATTCTGCACAAGTCTGGTTTCTTACCTTTCCGTTCTCAATGGCACGCGCACGATGTTCCTGATCCCACTCCACGATTAATCCGTCATACCAAGGTCCACCATCATCCGCCATCCTACCAAAAAATTCACAAACATCTATAAATACAAAATCTTTCAATCAAATATATTTTTCTCGATATGACCACATCATTCTTTTCAAATATACTCACATGATTCTTCTCAAATATACTCACATCATCTTTCAATCAAATATAAATCTCTACAAATATGGTGTCACATGACCATATACACAATTTCATCATATGCAACATCTCTCTCTCTTAAAACACTAATATTCACAACATATGCAAATACATAACATCTAATTTACACAATCCAATCTGTTGAAAAATTCATGTAACATACAACAATCATTTTCATCATCTCCTTTGCAAAAAATGTATGCCAATAAGATGATATACATATTAACCAAATCAACAACACATCATCTACTACCTATTCAACAACACATCATCTACTACCTACAAATCAACTACTACTCATCTAATAACTACACAAAAATTTGTAAAAAGAACACAACTACTCCTCATCTAACATCTCCCAATGATGAATAATGCAACCAAAAAGAGATGTTCTAAGCAAAAATAATTGGAGAGACTGGGGGAGATTACCTCAAGGATCCTTGGGGGCCTCAGATCCACAAATTTGGGTGGAGAATGGAGTAGATCAAGAAGGGATTTGATGTGAGGGAGAAGAGAGGCGAGAGGGAGAAAAGCTCTCTGTTCTTGAGAGCACCGCCGCCAGGAGAGAAGGGGATGGGTGGGGTGGGCTGGGCCGCGCGTGCTCTTAACCTACGAGGCCAGACGCCAGGGTCCCTTGCGTCTGGCCCTTTGCCACGTCAGACAGTTAACGCAGCAGGCGAGCCGTGCGGGCCAGGGGCCAAACGCCAAGGTTCATGGCGTCTCCTTCGGAAACCAGACACCAGGGATGATGGCGTCACCGAAAAAGGTTAGTATGGATTTTTTTTTAAAACGAGGTCAAAATCAAAATTTCTTAGCCCAAAGGGTCGGAACAGTAATTTTGTCCGCTGCGCGCTGCTCAAGTTGCATCGGCGACGTGGGGAGGGAATCACAGCAGTCAGCAATGGCGTGTGACAAATAGGCAGCATTACGCCGTGATAGCGGTGTGTGTGGCAGCGTGTCACGCCAACCCTGTCCACTTGCTAAGATCATAGTAGTAGTAGCAGATTACGTAACCGATGCATTACAACAACTGATTAAATATCATAAACCTCTCCATTTGACACTTTGACACTTCTTTTCTGGGGGTTCTCCATTCGACACTGAGGCTCCTGTAATGGATCAGTTCCGCTCTTTTTTATATTATATATTATCCGACCACTTCAAAATATTAGGAGTGAATGCTAACTGAAAATAAGAGTGTGAAAGTAAAATAAAAGCGAGAGTTCAATCTTTATCGCTTCTTGCCCTTGCTAATTTGCTCTTAATCGTTAAGCTGCAGATCGCAATAGCCAATTGGATTATCTTCCAACTTGACGTGGCTCAGGAACGGCGTTTGCTAGCGGTTGGGGAGGTCTGGCTGCGCCGAACGCTCAAGCTTGTAGTGCTCGGCCTTGCCTTTGTCAAACGCACTATCGCGAGACAAAGGTCACGAATTCGTGGGCTTCAGGAAGGAGATGCTAGTACCAAACTGTTTCACCTCATGGCTAATGGTAGGAAGACAAAAAACTTCATACCGGCGATTCTGCATGAGGGTAACCTCATCTCGGACCAGCACGACAAGGAGGATATCTTCTTCCAAACTTATCATGAGAGCTCAGGAGAGTGGAGTCTTGAGTAAAATGCCAGGTTGCACCCCCTTGCAAAGACTCTCCATCTATGCGGACGATGTGGTTCTATTTGTCAGACCAACCACTCCGGATCTCAGATTTGTCAAGGAGGCTTTGCATATTTTCGGGATGGCATCGGGACTTAACATAAATTACTCTAAGTCCATGGCCATCTTGATTAGAGAAGAGGATGGCGATAAGGAACTTGTCGAGGGTGCTATGCCCTGGAGCATGGAGTCTTTTCCATGCAAGTACTTGGGGCTCCAGCTTTCCATTTGGCAATAGAAGCGCTCTGAGTGGCAGCCCATAGTGGACAATGTACTAAATTTTATGCCAGGTTGGCAAAAGGGGCTGATCACCAGGGCAGGGATGCTTGTGCTTGTGCACGATGTGGTCATGGCGCGTCCCACTCACCACCTTATCATTGCGGATGCCCCTAAATGGGCGATCGAGCAGGTCAATAAACGGTGCAGATCATTCTTCCGGGAAGGGTCCGAAGTGATTCATGGAGGAAAATGTCTTGTGGCCTGGCAAAGAGTTTGCAGACCTAAAGAGCTAGGTGGTCTTGGGCTGCTGGATCTAAACCGACATGGCCTGGCACTCAGATTACGCTGGGAGTGGCTTAGGCGTACTGACGCTACACGACCTTGACATGGGCTCCCAATGGCGAGCGATCCTCAGGTGCAGAGGGCATTTGACAGCTTGGTGCATTGGAAACTTGGCGATGGCAACAAGGTGTTGTTTTGGAAGGATAGATGGATGGATGGTGTGTCGGCCAAGGAGATCGCACCGGGCATTTGGGGCAAGGTCCGCACACAGACGGTCAACAAGCGTACGGTGCATGAGGGACTGTTGAACCACCGCTGGACCACGGAGATCTCAGGAGAGCTGACCACCGACGACCTAGTTCAGTTAATCAAGCTCTGGGAGATTGCCATTACCGCGCATCTCGATCCTACTTTGCAGGATGTGGCTATATGGCCCTGGAACCCCAAGCAAGTCTACACCTCGGCCTCCGCTTACCAAATGTTATTCAAAGGTGCAATCAATGTGGCCTACGCGCGATGGATTTGGAAATGTTGGGCACCCCTCACTTGCAAGATCTTCATGTGACGCGCGATACAACATAGAATATGGACATCTGACCGGAGGCTGCGGCATGGATTACTGGACAACCCTTCTCCTTGCTATTTGTGTGACCAGGAGGAAGACAACGTGGACCATCTGCTAGTCCAGTGCGCGTATTCACGACAGGTTTGGCACATGATCCTGTCCAGTGTCAGGGATGCGCCTGCCTCAGCGCCAATGCCGAATGATAACTTGGAATCTTGGTGGGGTAGCACCCGAGATCAGTTGCACAAGGAGGTCCGTAAACCTTTTGATAGCCTGGTGATTCTGGTGTGTTGGGGCTTACGGAAGCAAAGAAATATGCGAGTTTTCCGCCCGACGAACCCATCTTCACCGGCCCATGAGTTAGTACTTACGATTCTTGACGAGCTGCGCATGTGGGCGACAGCGGGCGGAGGTGGAGTTGACACCATTGTGTGAGGAGTTAGCATAGTGCGTGGAGTTGGAGTTGGCCGTAGCCTAGTCGGCATGTGATTGGTGGCTACGATTGTAATCCTCTTGTATATTTTTTTCCTATCTTCTATAAAGCTATGGTACGCATTTTGCGTACTCTCGAAAAAAATAATTTGCTCTTACTAGGTCTTAAAGGGATGTTCTTTATTTTTCTTAACTTTTTAAATAGGAAAACTAAAACAAAGATGATCTATTCCATAATGTTGCTAACAATATGGGGAAAACTTGTGTTTATTACTATTACAAGTAGTATGCCAAGCTTTTGTGACAATATTAGAAAAAATCATCCCTCAAAATCCACTATTTTTCAAAATTAAAGTTATATTTTCTAGGCGGAGCATTCACCCCAGGATCTCATACAACAGCAACATGATCACTACACAACCTAGGTAAAACTTAAGCGCCACACATTGGAAACAAGGAATCCATGACTCAATGGAAGTGAGAACTCTTATCAATTTTGTACACGATGAGGATATCCTGATTATCATCTCATGTACATCACCCCCACATAGATTGTTCTCCATGAGAGACCATATTTCAATACACATATTGAACCTATGACGCCACTTAATTGACTTATCCACCTGCCCCCCTGCCGCGACCTCCACCTTCCATGTTCACCCTAGCTAGAATCTCACAAAAGGAAGGACACTATTTAATTCCCTACACGCCTTCAGAAAATCCCAGATCAATTGGCACTCCCTACTTGGAAAGGGAAGCTGTCTTGAGCATTAAAGTTTTTCATCACAACCAAATTCCAGTGTATCCATACCAAGCAGCTCGACCTACAAACACTAGTCATCTCTCCTAGATCCCAAAGTTGGTTGTGAAAGACCTCACCTGCCTCTAGGGGAGCAGTGGTCTTTTTCTCCACGAGAGACACCAACAGAAAAGCTGTGGCCTAGAGGATTCCAAAACACCCCGCCTCCAATCTATGGTTCTCTGAACCCGAACAACTGTTACCTCCACTCAAACTCTGAGAATTCATGATCACCTCATCTAGGATCATCAAGGAGTCCACCACTTGACCCCCTAGAACTCCATCGAAGAATCATATTATGCAGAAGCAAATTCACCCAAACACACCGATCTAATGTCTCCATCTACCAGTTCAGAGATGATCAAGTAAATCATGTTAGATAATGTTTATACATAGCCTCGGTGTATACCATGTATCTTGTATTTGTACACTTTGCGTACCCTTATATATATGAGATAGCCACACCCATATTGGGTGTCAAGCAGTTTCCCAAACCGTAAAGTTTCACATGGTATTAATTTAGGATCGATCGATCGCTTCCGCCTAACCCGATCGCCCCGATGGCGTCCGCCCCGACTGCCGCCGCCGCTTCAACCTTTGTCGCTCCGGTCGCCGCTGCTCAGGTTGCCCCGGCCTCCCCGTTCTACGCATCTCGACCGCCGATCTCCCTGGGCGCCGCCTCCATGGTCGCCGCCGCCCAGGCCGGTGCCGCCCCGCCGTCCTCGGTCCAGCTGGTCCTCATTGACGCCACTGCCCAGCCGCCTCCGAGCTCCCACGGCGCCGGTGCCCTACATTGCCGTCGCATTTCCCGGCCTGGCCCCGCCCCCTCCACATGCAAACGGGGGGGGGGGGGGGGCGCAGATGGCGCGGCGCCGGCGTCCGCGTCCTGGTGGGGGTACCGATGCACCAGCAACCCCCGCTATCAACCGGTTCCCACGGCGTCCTGCCGCAACAGCAAACACGGGCTGATGGAAATATGCCCTAGAGGCAATAGTAAAGTTGTTAGTGTTTTTCCTTATTCACGATAAAGGTTTATTATTCATGCTAGAATTGTATTGACCGGAAACTTAAATACATCTGTGAATACAAAAACAAATACCGTGTCCCCAGTGAGCCTCTACTAGACCAGCTCGTTGATCAAAGATGGTTAAGGTTTCCTAACCATGGACATTAATTGTCATTTGATAACAGGATCACATCATTAGGAGAATGATGTGATGGACAAGACCCATCCGTTAGCTTAGCATTTGATCATACAGTTTATTGCTACTACTTTCTTGTATGTCAAATACATGCTCCTCAAACCATGAGATCATGCAACTCTCGGATACCGGAGGAATACCTTGTGTGCTATAAAATGTCACAACGTATCTGGGTGATCATAAAGATGCTCTACAGGTATCTCCGAAGGTGTTTGTTGAGTTGACATGGATTGAGATTGGGATTTGTCACTCCGAGTATAGGAGAGGTATATCTGGGCCCCAATACGTCTCCAACGTATCTATAATTTTTTATTGTTCCATGCTATTATATTATCTGTTTTGGATGTTTAATGGGATTTAATATGCACTTTTATATTATTTTTGGGACTAACCTACTAACCCAAAGCCCAATGCAAATTGTTGTTTTTTTGTGCCTATTTTAGTGTTTCGCAGAAAAAGAATATCAAACGGAGTCCAAACGGAATGAAACCTTCACGAGGATCGTTTGGAACAAACGCAACCCAGAGGACTTGTAGTACACGCCATGGAAGCCACGAGGTGGCCACGAGACAGGAGGGCACGCCCAGGGGGGTAGGCGCACCCCCACCCTCGTGGGCCCCTCGTAGCTCCACCGACGTACCTCTTCCTCCTATGTATACTCATATACCCTGAAAACATCTGAGAGCACCGCGAAACCCTAATTCCACCGCCACAACCTTCTGTACCCGTGAGATATCATCTTGGGGCCTTTTCCGGAACTCTACCGGAGGGGGAATCGATCACGGAGGGCTTGTACATCAACACCATAGCCTCTCCGATGAGTTGTGAGTAGTTTACCACAGACCTCCAGGTCCATAGTTATTAGCTAGATGGCTTCTTCTCTCTCTTTGGATCTCAATACAAAGTTCTCCTCAATCTTCTTGGAGATCTATTCGATGTAATTCTTTTTGCAGTGTGTTTGTCAAGATCCAATGAATTGTGGGTTTATGATCAAGATTATCTATGAACAACATTTGGTTCTTCTCCGAATTCTTATATGCATGATTTAAATATCTTTGCAAGTCTCTTTGATTTATCAGTTTGGTTTGGCCTACTAGATTGATCTTTCTTGCAATGGGAGAAGTGCTTAGCTTTGGGTTCAATCTTGCGGTGTCCTTTCTCAGTGACAGCAGGGGCAGCAAGGCACGTATTGTATTATGGCCATCGAGGATAAAAAGATGGGATTTATATCATATTGCATGAGTTTATTCCTCTACATCATATCATCTTGCTTAAGGCGTTACTCTGTTCTTATGAACTTAATACTCTAGATGCATGCTAGATAGCGGTCGATGTGTGGAGTAATAGTAGTAGATGCAGAATCATTTCGGTCTACTTGTCACGGACGTGATGCCTATATACATGATCATGCCTAGATATTCTCATAACTATGTGCTCTTCTATCAATTGCTCGATAGTAATTTGTTCACCCACCATAGAATCTGCTATCTTGAGAAAAGCCACTAGTGAAACCTATGGCCCCCGGGTCTATCTTCAATCATATTAATCTTCATCTACTAGCTATCTTTTATTTTGCAATCTTTACTTTTCAATCTATACAACAAAAATACCAAAAATATTTATCTTATTATCTCTATCAGATCAAACTTTTGCAAGTGGCCATGAAGGGATTGACAACCCCTTTATCGCGTTGGTTGCAAGGTTCTTATTTGTTTGTGCAGGTACGAGGGATTTGAGTGTAGTCTCTTACTGGATTGATACCTTGGTTCTCAAAAACCGAGGGAAATACTTACGCTACTTTGCTGCATCACCCTTTTCTCTTCAAGGGAAAACCAACACATGCTCAAGAGGTAGCAGGCCCTCTCGGTAATACACATCATAAGAAGACTTGCAAGCAAATGACTAATGAGTTAGTTACGAGATGATGTATTACGGAATGAGTAGAGAGACTTGCCAGTAACGAGATTGAACTAGGTATAGAGATACCAACGATCTAATCTCGGGAAAGTAACATATCGAGAGACAAAGGGAAATGCGTATGTTGTCATTACGGTTCGACCGATAAAGATCTTCGTAGAATACGTAGGAACCAATATGGGCATCCAGGTTCCGCTATTGGTTATTGACCAGAGAGGTGTCTCGGTCATGTCTGCATAGTCCTCGAACCCGTAGGGTCCGCACGCTTAACGTTCGTTGACGATATAATGTTATTGTATGAGTTATATGATTTGGTGACCGAATGTTGTTCGGAGTCCCGGATGAGATCACAGACATGACGAGGAGTCTTGAAATGGCCAAGAGGTAAATATCGATATATACGACAATGGTATTCGGACATCGGAAGTGATTCGGAGGGTACCGGGTACTTATCGGGTCACTGGAAGGAGTTTCGGGCATCCCCGTCAAAGCTATGGGCCTTATGTGCCAAGAGAGGGAACACACCAGCCCACAAGGGGCTGGTGCGCCCCCTGTAGAGGCCGGCCCTATGGGGAGGGAAAGGAAAGAGGGGAGGGAAAGGAAAGTGTGGAGTAGGACTCCCCCTTCCTTCCCTCCTCTCTCTTTCCTTCCCCCTTGTTCATATAAGGAAAGGGGGGGGGGGGCGTAGGAGGGCATGAGCCCTAGGGCCGGGGGCCAGCCCCTTGGGGCGCGCCCTGTCTGCCCTAGCTGCCTTCCTCTCCCCTCCCACCTATATATACATGGGGAGGGGGTGCCACACAAGGACACAACATTGTCTTAGCCGTGTGCGACGCCCCCATCCACCGTTTACTCCCTTGGTCATATTTTCGTAGTGCTTAGGCAAAGCCCTGCTGAGATCGTATCACCATCACCATCACCACGCCGTCATGCTGCCAGAACTCATCCACTACTTCCCCCGTCTTGCTGGATCAAGAAGGTGAGGACGTCACCAAGCTGAACATGTGCTGAACGCGGAGGTGTCTGATACGTCTCCAACGTATCTACTTTTCCTCTTGTTTTGGACTCTAATTTGTATGCTTTGAATGAAACTAACCCCGGACTGATGCTGTTTTCAGCAGAACTACCATGGTGTTGTTTTTGTGCAGAAATAAAAGTTCTTGCAATGGAACGAAACTTTGCGAGGATTTTAATACAATAAAAGAGAATTTCTGGAGCAATAGCCACCGGAGGGGGGCACCTGGTGGGCACAACCCACCAGGGCACGCCAGCCCCCCCAGGCGCGCCCATGTGGGTTGTCCCCACCTGGTGGCCACGCAGACCCTGAAACCTACGCTATAAAATCACAATTTTTTTTAAAAAAAAACCCAGGGAGAAATAATTATCGCGATCCACGAGACGGAGCCGCCGTCACCTCCTATTCTTCATCGGGAGGCCAGATCTGGAGTCCATTTGGGGCTCCGTAGAGGGGGTCTTTGTTCTTCGTCATCACCAACCCTTCTCCATCGCCAATTCCATGATGCTCCCCACCGGAGTGTGTAATTCCTTCGTAGGCTCACTGGTCGGTGAGGAGTTGGATGAGATTCATCATGTAATCGAGTTAGTTTTGTTAGGGCTTGATCCCTAGTATCTACTATGTTCTGACAATGATGTTGCTATGACTTTGCCATGCTTAATGCTTGTCACCTTGGGCCCGGGTGCCATGATTTCAGATCCGAACCTTTTATGTTATCACCATTATATCCATGTTCTAGATCCGATCTTGCAAGTTATAGTCACCTACTACATGTTATGATCCGACAACCCCGGAGTGACAATAGTCGGGACCACTCCCGATGATGACTGTAGTTTGAGGAGTTCATGTATTCACCGTGTGTTAATGATTTGTTCCGGTTCTCTATTAAAAGGAGGCCTTAATATCCCTTAGTTTCCAATATGGACCCCACTGCCATGGGAGGGTAGGACAAAAGATGTCTTGCAAATTCTTTCCATAAGCATGTATATCTGTTTACGGAATACATGCCTACATTATATTTATGAATTGGAGCTAGTGCCGTATCTTCCTAGGTTATGGCTGTCACATGATGAATACCATCCAACAAATTACCGATCCAATGCCTACGAATTTATCGTGTATTGTTTTTGATAAGTTACTACTGCTATCGTTACTGTTGCACTTGTTACCAAATTACTGCTATCACCGTTACTGTTACTATTGCTGCTACCACTACTATCAAAACTATCATATTACTGTGCTACTGATCACTTTGTTGCAGATAATTAATCTCCAGGTGTGGTTGAATTGACAACTCAGCTGCTAATACTTACAAATATTCTTTAGCTCCCCTTGTGTCGAATCTATAAATTTGGGTTGAATACTCTACCCTCGAAAACTGTTGTGACCCCCTATACTTGTGGGTTATCAAGACCTTTTTCTGGCGCCGTTGCCGGGGAGCATAGCTATATTTGTTGAGTCACTTGAGATTATTATCAATTTATCACTATGAAGAATACGAAGGATGCTAAGACTAAGATTTTTTCCTCTAAGACGAGGGGAGGTAGGGAACTGCCATCCAATTCTGCTTTAGATCCACCTTCTGTTATAAGTAAACTCGCAACACCACCACATGCTATTAATCCTGATATGTCGTAAGTTATTGATGATGCTACTTCTGCTATGAATGATATTTATGATGATGCTAGTACCTTGCATGTTGATGATGTGTCACTTGGTGAATTTCTTGATGAACAAATTACTAGAGTAAGACAACATGATGTTGTTGAATCTGATGATGAGCTTGAAACTGAAAATTTTGAAACACCTGCTAGAACTAGCCTTCCTAGATATGAATTGCCTAAGGTACCGGAAGGTTATGTTATGAATGAAGAGACAACTAGAGATATTCTTTCTTGTAAGGATAAAGATGATCTATAGAAATTATTATGCAAGTATAAAGAAAAGTCTCTGAATGCTGGAATGCAATGTGATCCTAAGTTTGCTACCTCACCTATATTTGTTGATGATAAGGATTATGAATTCTCTGTCGACCCAGAGTTGATTAGTTTGGTTGAGTCTGATCTTTTCCATGGTTATGAAACTAAAATTGTTGTGGCACATCTCACTAAGTTGAATGACATAAACACCCTTTTTACTCATGATGAGAAAACTCGTTACTACTGTATTCTCAAATTATTTCCGTTCTCATTAAAGGGTGATGCTAAAGCTTGGTACAATAGTCTTACTCCTGGTTGTGTGCGTAGTTCCCAGGATATGATTTATTACTTCTCTGAAAAATATTTTCCTGCTCATAAGAAACAAGCTGCTTTACAGGAAATATTTAACTTTGTGCAAACTAAAGAAGAGAGTCTCCCACAAGCTTGGGGGAGGCTTTGCCAGTTACTTAATGCTTTGCCAGATCATCCTCTTAAGAAAAATGAAATACTTGATATCTTCTATAATGGACTAGCCGATGCTTCCAGGGACTTCCTAGATAGTTGTGCTGGTTGTGTTTTCAGGGAACAAACTATTGGACAAGCTGAAGAATTATTGAATAACATGTTGAAAATTATGATGATTGGACTCTACCTGAACCACCACCTAAGCCCACTCCAAAGAAGAGGGGTATATTATATCTCAGTCCCGAAGATATGCAAGAGGCAAAGAAATCTATGAAGGAAAAAGGTATTAAAGCTGAGGACGTTAAAAATTTACCTCCTATTGAAGAAATACATTGGCTTAATACACCACCACTGCCTGAGGTGGTAGAGGTAAATTCTCTAATGAAATTCAGTGATAATGACAGTCCTCACAATATGCACCCTAGCCAATGCCTTTACGAGTTTGAAAATTACATTAGGAAACAAGATTACTTCAATGCAAATGTTATGAAACAATTAAAATACAATTCTGATATGATTGCTCGCTTGAGTGACTTGTTACTTAGAATCTCAAGTGATGTTAGGGGTGTGGGAAAGCATGCTTCTATGGTACAAACCCAGTTAGAACAAGTTGCTAAATCACAAAGAGAATTGCTTGATGAAATGAATAACAACATACATGACTTTACTGTTAGAGTTGCAACTAGAGGAGGAAAAATGACTCAGGAACCACTTTATCCTGAGGGACATCCAAAAAGAATTGAACATGATTCACAAATAAACAACACAACTGCACCTAGTCCTTCTAAAAAGAAGAAGAAAAAGAAAACTGATAGGACTTTGCATGCTACCAGTGAACCTAAAGTAGAAAAACCTCCTGATCATGATAATGATGTTTCTATTTTTGATGCTAAAACTCAATCTGGTAATGAACATTCACCTAGAGATAATGAAAAAGGTAATGCTGATGTTCAAGAAGATACTCAACCAAACAATGAAAAAGAACCAGATAATGATGTTGAAATAGAACCACCAGTTGATCTTGATAACCCACAACCCAAAATACACAATATGATAAAAGAGACTTTGTTGCTAGGAAACACGGTAAAGAAAGAGAACCGTGGGTTCAAAAACCTATGCCTTTTCCACCCGAGTCTACTAAAAAGAAAGATGATGAAGAATTTGAACGCTTTGCTGAAATGCTGAGGCCAGTCTTTTTGCGTACTCGCTTGACTGATATCTTGAAAATGCCTCCTTATGCAAAGTACATGAAAGACATCATCACTAATAAGATAAAAATACCGGAAGCTGAAATCTCCACCATGCTTTCTAATTATACTTTTAAGGATGGAGTACCTAAACAACTTGGAGAGCCAAGAATACCAACTATACCTTGCTCCATCAAAAAGAATTATGTGAAAACTGCTTTATGTGACTTAGGAGATGGTGTTAGTGTTATGCCTTTCTCTTTATATAAAAGACTTGATTTTAATAAACTCACACCTACTGAAATATGTTTGCAAATGACTGACAAATCAACTGCCATACCTATCGGTATCTGTGAGGATGTGCCCGTTGTTGTTGCTAATGTTACTATTTTGACTGACTTTGTTATACTTAAGATGCCCGAGGACGACAACATGTCGATTATCCTTGGTAAACCCTTCTTTAATACTGCAGGCGCTGTTATTGAGTGTAATAAAAGCAAGGTCACTTTTCATATCAATGGTAATGAGCATACGATACACTTTCCGAAGAAACAATTCCAAGTGAATGGTATTAATGTTATCGAAAAATCTCCCACAATCTCTATTGGAAGTTTTCATCTCCCTCTACCTACAGTTAAACAGAAATATGAAATGCTTATTGTTGGGGACATTCATATCCACGTTGAGGTAACTTAGTGATTTACGAAAGTTCTTCGGTTTCATGCTAATCGAAAGTGGTTGTTAATAAGACTTGATCAACCTTATTAATAGATCATTTTTGAGAGGTATGAAGTCGATGAGTTTAGTGAGCACTACCTTTAGTTAAATAAAATAAAATGCCATGTTTTGTCTGTTTTCTGAATTTCCCGTGCAATAAAAAAATGACCCAAAAATAAAAGTTCTTATAATGCTCTAAAAATTTAACATGATTTTTTTCCTGAATATTTTAGAATTTATGATGCAAATAATATCAAAGGGATGTGCACCTGGTGGGCACAACCCACCTGGGTGCGTCAGGACCCCCAGGCACGCCCTGATGGGTTGTGGTCCCCACGTGCCCCGCCCCCTCACTTATCTCTTTACACCACATCATCACTTACCTCCAGAAAAAATTCACCTTTGCGCTCTCTCTCTCTCGTGTTCTTGCTCTCAAACCCGTGGATTTCAATCTCTTTGCTCGAAGCTCCGTTTCCGAAACTATTTCGGGGGATTGTTGCTTGGTATGTGACTCCTCCGTTTGTACAATTAGTTTTTGTTTTAATGATTTATATTTTGAATAATTAGCTACTCTTGGTGCTGCTGTAGATGAGCTTGCATGTTAAATTCTTAGAGTTCAAAGTAGTTTGAATGCTTGCTATGGCCTCTAGGCATCTCTATGAGTAGTTGCTATCAATCTTGTAAAGTTTTGTTGAGAACAATTTTGTGGACTAAAAATTTCATATTTCTTTTCATAGGAAAAACATGAGTATCTTTAGGAAGTTTGCTTCCAAGAAGAACTCCAAGGGAGTGATTGGGGAGTCATCTGATAGTGATCTCCACATCTAGAGATTGGCGGAGCTACGACCATGCGAATGGCCGCATACCCCGTTCATGGAAGATGCTGGAATCCTTCAAGAGTTTGCACAATATGCTGCTAATGCCGGCCTCACCGATTTCATTATTGCTCAATGCGAACAATATCATCTCCTCACAAACACCTTTGTGCAAAATTTTAATTTTCTTCCTAGGAATAATCCCCCTGAGGTGCAATTTAATTTATATGCTGAACCCCTTAGATACCGCTTACTGAATTCTGTGAAATATGTTTACTTCCTTCTGATGGTAGTTTGGCAGAGCCTAGGCCCGCAGAGTTTGAAAGCTTTTATCGTACTCTGACAGTGAGTGATGAGAGAGGGGTGTCGGGTATCACTGCCGCTGGCTTGCATTTTCCTGCTGTTCATTATTTTGCTCTTTTCATTGCAAAATGCTTGCTTGCTAGAGAGAAGGTGGGTGCACTCAGTTCACCAGACCTTACTGTTTTGCGTCGTGCACTAGAGAGCAACAACACTTATAGCTTGGGAGCTATTGTGGCACGTCGCCTCCACATTAATAAGTCCAAGGGTAAAATACATTGAGGTATTTACACCACTCGTTTGGCAGCTCGCTTTAATGTTCAGATACGCTTGCATGATTTTCCTTTGCCCAAGGTTTACCTAGATCGCACTGCCATGGATCACCACCAGTTTATTGATATCGATTATCCTAACATTCCTATTCCTTACAATCTGGTTTTTATTGTGAGAACTCGTGATATTATTCCACCATCTGCACCTGCTTTGTTTGATCCTATTTGCCACGGGCGGATACATGATTATGCCTGAGGACATCATCGCTTATCGGAACGACCAGGCTGCAGGACAGGAGGAGCATCAACAATGGGATCCTCAGGTGCCTACGCCTCAACACTTCAACATAGGACCTCATGGCTTCTATGACTGGTGATTACCAAGTTAGGCCAAAAGCCTAAGCTTGGGGGAGTACGTGTTTCTCACCGACTTTACATTCATGTTCACACATATCATTTTAGTTGTCGATGTTCACACTTTTTCATTGTATTATCCATGCTTAATTTATTTTCTCGCCTTCTTCTTGTGTGTTTGAAAAACCATAGAAAAACCAAAAAAATTAGTTGCAGTTAGTTTACTTTTTGTGCTTGCTTAGTTGTAATATTAAGAAGAAAACCCAAAATGATTTCCTTGTTCTTCTTTTGCTTGTTGGGAGCTTTCCCGTGTAAATAATTTTTCTCGTTTTTTCCTTCCCCTTTTATTTGCTTGTTCTAGAAAACCAAAACCTTAAAAAATATTTCAGTGTGTTTCTCTGAATTTCTTTTCTTTTTATTCGAGTTGTACCAAGGAGAAGACCGTGATCAAAATGTTGAGTGGCTCTCATATGCATAATTGTTGATCTAATAAAGAGCCCATTTTACCTTGTCTTCTCGTGTTGAATAAAATGTTTGCAGATTCCAGCTTAGTCCACGACACTCTTGCACTATTATTATTTTCACATCGTTCGGTCATGCAAGTGAAAGGCAATAATGACGATATTCAATGAACTGGCCGCGACAGAGAGAAACTGGTATGAACTCGACTTGTTCTGTTTTTGTAAATATGTTTACCTAGTATCCATGATTCAGCCCATTATGATTAAACATGTTTGCAATGACAATTAGACATTATAGTTTCTCATGCCATGCATAAGTAGCTAGGAGTGGATAATGATTTATCTTGGATATCAACATTGCATTAAAATGATTGTTATGTAGTATGATGATATGGTATCCTCCTCTGAATGTTTGAGTGGCTAGACTTGGCACATGTTCATGCATGTAGTTGAATCAAAACCAACATAGCCTCTATAATATTTATGTTCATTGTGTTCATATCCTACTCATACTAGTGTCCAATGTTACTTACGCATAATGCATGTTCATGACCGTTCTTGCTCTCTAGCTGGCCGCTTGTCAACCTATTTGCTAGCCTTCACCTATACTAAGTGGGAATTCTGCTTGTACATCAAAAACCTTGAACCCAAATTATTCCAGATGAGTCCACCATACCTACCTATATGCGGTATTACCCTGTCATCCTAAGTAAATTTGCATGTGCCACCTCTAAAAACTTCAAATAAATATCCTTTTTGTGTGCCTGGATCATTCATGGAATGATAGGAGGTGGTCGGTATCTTCCATGCTAAGCTGGTTATTCTCAGGTCGAGTGTTTATTCACTCGCCATCGCACGAGAAAAGGGCGGTAATAGGGATGCCCAGTCCCAAACTGCAAAAAGAATTGATCTCTCAAATAATCAAACAAAACTCCCAATGGAGTCATAACCTTTACTTTTCTGCTTGGGAACCGCCACTAGCGTGTTTAGCATGGAAGATATTGATAACTGATAATCGTGAAGTAACTGAGAAGGCTGCATGTCTCAAAATATCATTTACCTCTGTTTTAAAAACTTGAGCTCTGGCACCTCTACAAATCACTGCTTCCCTCTGCGAAGGGACTGTCTATTTACTTTTATGTTGTGTCATCACCTTCTAAAATAGGCGCCAGAACCTGAGAGCACTGCTGTCATGCTGATGCATTGTGTGTAGCTAATGTTGGGGGCATCATGACTGGATCTTTTCTAGCATGAATTACAATGTTTAGTCGCTGCTTGGACTTTGGAGGTGCTCTGCATTTATGTTTTGCAGTCGCATAAAGGGCTAGCGAGATACCATTATTGTCATATTATATCATGGTTGTTTTGATAACGTGTTGCTGCTTGAGATATCTTATTATTGCTCGCTAGCTGATTATGTCATTGATATGAGTTAATATAATTTCTAAGAGTTATTGTCGATATGGTTAGTTATAATATTGGCTGGAAACCTGGGTGTTGTTTAAGCTTATTTATGCAAACAAGAGCAAAATAGTTCATAAAAGTTTTTCTTTCTCACTTTCAGTTTATCAACTGAATTGCTTGAGGACAAGGAAAGGTTTAAGCTTGGGGGAGTTGATATGTCTCCAACGTATCTACTTTTCCTAACGCTTTTCCTCTTGTTTTGGACTCTAATTTGCATGATTTGAATGAAACTAACCCCGGACTGACGCTGTTTTCAGCAGAACTACCGTGGTGTTGTTTTTGTGCAGAAATAAAAGTTCTCGGAACGGAACAAAACTTTGCGAGGATTTTTTATACAATAAAAGAGAATTTCTGGAGCCAAGAGCCAACCGAGGGGGGGCACCTGGGTGGGCACAACCCACCAGGGCGCACCAGCCCTCCCAAGCGCGCCCAGGTGGGTTGTCCCCACCTGGTGGCCCTGCAGACCCAGAAACCTACGCTATAAAATCACATTTTTCTAGAAAAAACCCAGGGAGAAAGAATTATTGCGATCCACGAGACGGAGCCGACGTCACCTCCTGTTCTTCATCGGGAGGCCAGATCTAGAGTCTGTTTGGGGCTCCGGAGAGGGGGATCTTCGTTCTTCGTCATCACCAACCCTTCTCCATCGCCAATTCCATGATGCTCCCCACCGGGAGTGAGTAATTTCTTTTGTAGGCTCACTGGTCGGTGAGGAATTGGATGATATTCATCATGTAATCGAGTTAGTTTTGTTAGGTCTTGATCCCTAGTATCCACTATGTTCTGATAATGATGTTGCTATGACTTTGCCATGCCTAATGCTTGTCACCTTGGGCCCGGGTGCCATGATTTCATATCTGAACCTTTTATGTAGCACCATTATATCCATGTTCTAGATCTGATCTTGCAAGTTATAGTCACCTACTACATGTTATGATCCGGCAACCCCGGAGTGACAATAGACGGGACCACTCCTGGTGATGACTGTAGTTTGAGGAGTTCATGTATTCACCGTGTGTTAATGCTTTGTTCCAGTTCTCTATTAAAAGGAGGCCTTAATATCCCTTAGTTTCCAATATGGACCCCGCTGCCATGGGAGGGTAGGACAAAAGATGTCATGCAAGTTCTTTCCATAAGCATGTATGTCTATTTACGGAATACATGCCTACATTATATTTATGAATTGGAGCTAGTGTCGCATCGTCCTAGGTTATGACTACCACATGATGAATACCATCCAACAAATTACCGATCCAATGCCTACAAATTTATCCTGTATTGTTATTGCTAAGTTACTACTGCTATCGTTACTGTTGCACTTGTTACCAAATTACTGCTATCATTGTTACCGTTACTATTGCTGCTACCACTACTATCAAAACTATCCTATTATTGTGCTACTGATCACTTTGCTGCAGATAATTAATCCCCAGGTATGGTTGTATTGACAACTCGGTTACTAATACTTACAAATATTCTTTGGCTCCCCTTGTGTCGAATCTGTAAATATGGGTTGAATACTCTACCCTCGAAAATTGTTGCGATCCCCTATACATGTGGGTTATCAGTGTCGTACGTTCTGTACTTGATCGGTTGGATCGCGAAGAAGTTCGACTATATCAATCGAGTTGTCTAACGCTTTCACTTTCGGCATACGAGGGTACATAGACATACTCTCCCCCTTGTTGCTATGCATCTCCATGGATAGATCACTGCGTGTGCGTAGAATTTGTTTGTTTTCCATTCAACGTTTCCCAACAGTGGCATCATGAGCCAGGTCTATGCGTAGATGATATGCACGAGTAGAACACAAAGAGTTGTGGTGATGATCGTCATACTGCTTACCACTAACGTATATTTTCATTCGGCGGTATTGTAAGATGAAGCGGCCCGGACCAACCTTACATTTCCATGTACATGAGACCGCTTCCACCGACACACATGCAACTTGTTTTGCATAAAGGTGGCTGGCGGGTGTTTGTTTCTCCTACTTTAGTTGAATCGATTTTGACTACGGCCGGTCCTTGTTGAAGGTTAAAATAGCAAACTTGATAAATCACCATTGTGGTTTTGTGCCGTAGGTAAGAACGGTTCTTGCTAGAATCTCGTAGCAGCCACATAAAACTTGTAACAAAAAAGTAGAGGACGTCTAACTTGTTTTTGCAGGGCATGTTGTGATGTGATATGGTCAAGATGTGATGAGTTATACGTTATTGTATGAGATGATCGTGTTTTGTAATTCGACAACCGACATGAGCCTTATGGTTGTCTCTTAATTATTCTATGAAATGCAAGCGCCATGTAATTGCTTTACTTTATCGCTATGAGTTAGCAATAGTCATAGAAGCAATAGTTGGCAAGACGACCATGACGCAACGATAGTGATCAAGGTGTCGAGCCGGTGAAGATGGAGATTGTGACGATGCTTTGGAGATGGAGATCAAAAGCACAAGATGATGATGGCCATATTATGTAACATATTTTGATTGCATGTGATGTTTATCCTTTATGCATTTTATTTTGCTTAGAACGACGGTAGCATTATAAGATGATCTATTCACTAAATTTCAAAATAAAAGTGTTATCCCCGAGTATTCACCGTTGCTACAGTTCATCATTTGGAGACACCACATGATGATCGGGTGTGATAGACTCTACGTTCACATACAACATGTGTAAGACAATTTTACACACGCGGAATACTTGGGTTAAACTTGATGAGTCTAGCATGTACAGACATGGCCTCGAAACACTGGCGACCGAAAGGTCGAACATGAGTCATATAGTATATATGATCAACATAGAGATGTTCACCATTGATGACTACCCAATATCACGTGATAATCGGACATGGGTTAGTTGATTTGGATCATGTATCACTTAGATAACCCCGGGGATGTTAATTTAAGTGGGAGTTCATTAGTAATTTGATTAACTAAACTTAATTTATCATGAACTTAGTCCTGGTAGTATTTGCATATCTATGTTGTAGATCAATGGCCCGTGCTACCGTTCCCTTGAATTTTAATGCGTTCCTAGAGAAAGCTAATTTGAAAGATGATGGTAGCAACTACACTGGGTGTGTAACTTGAGAATTATCCTCATTGCTGCACAGAAGGATTATGTCCTTGATGCACCGCTAGGTGACCCACCCGCTCGTGCTAACCTGGATGCCATGAACATCTGGCAAACGCAGAGTGATGACTACTTTATAGTTCAGTGTGCCGTGCTTTACGGTGTAGAACCGGGACTTCAAAGACGTTTTGAACGTCATGGAGCATATGACATGTTCCAGGAGCTGAAGTTGATATTTCAAGCTAATGTCCGGGTTGAGAGATATGAAGTCTCCAACAAGTTCTATAGATGCAAGATGGAGGAGAATAGTTATGTTAGTGAACACATACTCAAAATGTCTGGGTATAATAACCATTTGACTCAGCTGGGAATTACTCTTCCACCTGAGAGTGTTATTGACAGAGTTCTTCAATCACTGCCACCAAGCTATAAAAGCTTTGTGATGAACTATAATATGCAAGGGATGGGGAAATCAATTCCCGAGCTCTTCGCGATGCTGAAATCAATGGAGGTAGAAACAAAAAAGGAGCATCAAGTGTTGATGGTTAACAAGACCACTAGTTTCAAGAAAAAAGACAAAGGAAAGAAAGGGAACTTCAAGAAGAACGGCAAACAGGTTGCCGCTCCCGTGAAGAAGCCCAAAGCTGGACCTAAGCCTGAAACTGAGTGCTTCTACTGCAAAGAGAGTGGTCACTGGAAACAGAACTGCCCCAAGTATTTGGCGGATAAGAAGGATGGCAAAGTGAATGATGTCTACTACGCAACTTTATTCTTGTAGACACATGGTGGGCCTCGAAGCGCAGAGTTTTGTAGGACAGTAGCAATTTTCCCTCAAGTGGATGACCTAAGGTTTATCAATCCGTAGGAGGTGTAGGATGAAGATGGTCTCTCTCAAACAACCCTGCAACCAAATAATTAAAAGTCTCATGTGCCCCCGACACACCAAATACAATGGGAAATTGTATAGGTGCACTAGTTCGGCGAAGAGATGGTGATACAAGTGTAATATTGATAGTAGATACTGATTTTTGTAGTGTGAACAATAAAAAACAGCAAGGTAGCAAGTACCAAAAGTGAGCACAAACGGTATTGCAATGCTTAGAAACAAGGCCTAGGGTCCGTACTTTCGCTAGTGCAATCTCTCAACGATGCTAATATAATTGGATCATATAACCACCCCTCAACGTGCGATGAAGAATCACTCCAAAGTTCCTATCTAGCGAAGAACATAACAAGAAGTTGTTGGTGGGGTACGAAACCACCTCAAAGTTATTCTTTCCGATCAATCTTTCCAAGAGTTCCTACTAAGGTAACACAAAGTTACCCTTTTCGATCGATCTATCCAAGAGTTCGTACTAGAATAACACAAGGTTATCTTTTTCGATCTATCTTTCAAGAGTTCGTACTAAGATAACACAAAGTTATCCTTCCCGATCGATCTATCAAGAGTTCGTACTAAGATAACACCCAAACATATTCAGGTTTATAATACTCAATCCAACGCAAAGAACCTCAAAGAGTGCCTCAAGATTTCTACCGGAGAAACAAAGACAAGAACGTGCATCAACCCCTATGCATAGATTACCCCAATATCACCGCGGGAATGCGCAAGTTGAGTGCCAAAACATATATCAAGTGGATCAATATGATACCCCATTGTCGCCATGAGTATTCAATTGCAAGACATATACCAAGTGTTCTCAAATCCATAAAAGTATTCAATCCAAAGAAATCTCAAATGGAAAACTCAAATCATCACAACAAGAGAGGGGAAAGCACCATATGATCCGACTATATTAACAAAGCCCCCGATACATCAAGATCGTGCCATCAAGAACACGAGAGAGAGAGAGAGAGAGATTAAACACATAGCTACCGGTACATACCCTCAGCCCCGAGGGTGGACTACTCCCTCCTCATCACGGTGGCCGCCGGGATGATGAAGATGGCCACCGGTGATGATTTCCCCCTCCGACAGAGTACCGGAAAGGGTCTAGATTGGTTTTCGGTGGCTACAGAGGCCTTGTGGCGGCGGAACTTCTGATCTAGGTCCATTTTTGATGGTTTCTCTATTTATAGGAATTTTTGGTGTCAGTCTCACGTCCGGATGGGCATCGAGGTGAGCACAACCCACCGGGGCACGGGCAAGGGCCCAGGCGCGCCCCGGTGTCTTGTGCCCTACTCCTTCACCTTCTGGTCCTTCCACGAAGCTTCGGTGGCCTCTTTTGTTCCAAAAAAACGTCAAAAAGTTTAAGCTCATTTGGAGAACTTTCATTTCTGCACAAAAAACACCACCACGGTAGTTCTGCTAATAACAACGTCAGTCCAGGTTAGTTCCATGCAAATCATACCAAAACCATATATAAAATTGTTATAAAAATGGCATGAATACTCATAAATTATAGATACGTTGGAGACCTATCAGCATCCCCAAGCTTAATTCCTACTCGTCCTCGAGTAGGTAAATGATAAAAGAAATAATTTATGAAGTGTGAATGCTAGCAAAGTCCATAAGTTTGATCAATGATAATTTCAGTCACTTTTCCTAGCATCATAACAACAACTCTTTCTCATAAATCTCATCATGATAAAGTAGCAAATGGAATTTTTGATGTGGAATGCTACCTATCATGTTCATCACATATTCTTTTCTTTATAGCATGGCCCAATTGGACTTTTATATGGTTCAAAGCAATAGTCTAGTTTTGACATGAGATTTAAATACTCAAACATATCAACAAGCAACCATGTCTTTCAGAATATCAAATGCCAAAGAGCGTTATCCCTACAAAATCGTATAGTCTTGTTATGCTCTGTCTTCCCAGCTCAAAGTATAAATCATGTACTACGCCGGTGTTAGCCAAGCAATTGGTTCATACTTTTTAACGCGCTTCAGCATTTTCAACTCTCACGCAATATATGAGCGCAAGCCATGGATATAGCAATATAGGTGGAATAGAATGTGGTGGTAGTAGATAAAAGAAGGGAAGAAAGTCTCACATCAACTAGGCAAACTAATGGACTATGGAGATGTCCATCAATCGATATCAATGTGAGGAGTAGGGATTTGTAGAGGTGCCAAATCTCAAAGCTTAAATTGAGATATAAAATTACTTTGCGAGGTATACTTTTCCCACCAACGAAAACGACTCAAGGTTTCCAACACTTTCCATGCTAGATATATCATAGGCGGTTCCCAAACATAAAATAAAGTTTATTCCTTTTCCACCAAACTCTCACAAGCCATGGCTAGCCGAATCCACGGTTGTCTTCCATACCAACACTTCCCAAGGAATTTGTTATTTGACAACATAAAGTAAATTTGTTTTTCATTTCGGGACTGGGCATCCTTAATACCTTTGCCTTACACTCGTGCAATGACAAGTGAATAAACACTCATCGTGAGAACAACACATCTAGCATGGAAAATATTGGCCACCCCTCACCGCCTCACGAGCGGTACGGGCACACAAAAGGGAAATTTATTTTGAAAATTAGAGATGGCACATACAGATTTGCTTAGAGCGGCAAGGGAATACCACATATAGGTAGGTATGGTGGTTGTTTTGAGGAAGGTGTAATAAAGTTTGCGCACCAGCGAAAATTGCGCGGTACAAGAGAGGCTAGCAATTATGAAAGGATGAGAGTGCGTATAATCCATGGACTCACATTAGTCATAAAGAACTCATATACTTATTAAAAAAGTTTATTAGCCATCGAAGCAAAGTAATACTACGCATGCTCCTAGGGGGGAGGTTGGTAGGAGTTAACCATCGCGCGCCCTCGACCTTCACACAAAGATAGGACAATCAAGGATAAATTGTGCTCCAACTTCCCGGCATAATGAGAGACTATACGTGCATGCTTTGGGAATCACAAACCTTAACACCAGTATTATTACTAAATCATAATTACTCATTAACATGACTCACATATCATCTCATCATGTCTCAAAACTATTAAAAGGAATCAAGTTTATTTTGTCCAATGATCTTCATGAAAGTTTTTATTATATCCTTCTTGGATATCTATCACGTTGGGACTAATTTTCATTTGTTGCTTTTGATAAGCTCAAAAAAAAATATAAGTGAAGATCATGAGCATAATAGTTTCTTTCTCTCAAATTAATCTAATTGAAGCAAGAGATAAATTCTTCAAAAAAATACTAAATCACACCGTGCTCAAAAAGATATAAGTGAAACACTAGAGCAACAGTGCTAGAAAAGAGCTTCTTTGACGGGATGTGAATGCCGCTTATCTAGCTTTTCCGGCAACTATTTGGGGGCTCTATTTTATTTAAAAACTTTTGGATCTAAGTATTTTATTAAAACAGCAAGCAAACAAAATAAAATGACATTTCAAGAATAGCATATCTCACATGAAGAAGCAAAAACTTAGGATCAACTGATACTAACCGATAATTGTTGATGAAGAAAGGTGGGATGCCTACCGGGGCATCCCCAAGCTTAGATGCTTGAGACTTCTTGAAATGTTATCTTGGGATGCCTTGGGCATCCCCAAGCTTGAGCTTTTGTGTCTCCTTAATACTTCTCATATCACGGTTTCCCTAAATCTCAAAAGCTTCATCCACACAAAACTCAACAAGAACTCGTGAGATAAGTTAGTATAAATCAATGCAAAACCTTATCATCCTCTACAGTAGCAAATCAATAAAATTATTATTCAACATTGCATACTAAATTCCTCTGCATATTTAATACTCCTATCCTCAAATAGAATCATTATACAAGCAAACATATGCAAACAATGCAAACATAACAGCAATCTGTCAAAACAGTACAATCTGTAAAGAGTGAAATTGTTCTCATACTTCCCTAGCTCTAAAAATTCTGAAAATTACCACATTACAAAGAACTTATTCATGCAAACTTTGTAAAAATTTCAATATTTTATCATGTTCTTACTATCCAGAAGAATTCAGATAATGATAGAAAACTTTCTGTTTTCAAACATCACCATATAGACTTGCAAAATAAGCATGGTAAAGGCTATCCTTGACACTTTTATTGAAATAAAAGATGCAAAACATTATTCTAAATACCAGCAAGTGCTACTTCTCGAGCTTGCGTTGTATTCCCTCGAAGAGGAAAGGGTGATGCAGCACAGTAGCATAAGTATTTCCCTCAGTTTTTGAGAACCAAGGTATCAATCCAGTAGGAGACCACGCGCGAGTCCCCCGCACCTGCACAAACAAATTAGAACCTCGCAGCCAACGCGATAAGGGGTTGTCAATCCCTTCACCGTAACTTACGAGAGTGAGATCTGATAGATAGGATAGGATAATATTTTTGGTATCGAAATAGAAAGTAAATAAATCAAATTAAAGTAGATGGAAGAATAATATGATGAAAATAGACCCAGGGAGCATAGGTTTCACTAGTGGCTTCTTTCATGATAGCAGAATTCTATGGTGGGTGGACGAATTACTGTCGAGCAATTCTCATAGTTATGATAATATCTAGGCATGATCATTGTATATAGGCATCACATCCGTGACAAGTAGACCGAAACGATTCTGCATCTACTACTATTACTCCACACATCGACCACTATCTAGCATGCATCTAGAGTATTAGGTTCATAAGAACAGAGTAATGCCTTAAGCAAGATGACATGATGTAGAGAGATAAACTCAAGAAATATGATATAAACCCCATCTTTTTATCCTCGATGGCAACAATACTATGCGTGCCTTGCTGCCCCTACTGTCACTGAGAAAGGACACCGCAAGATTGAACCCAAAGCCAAGCACTTCTCCCATTGCAAAAACTATAGATCTAGTAGGCCAAACCAAACCAATAATTCGAACAGACTTGCAAGGATATTATAATCGTACATAAAAGATTTCAGAAAAGAATCCAATATTGTTCATAGATAATCTTGATCATAAACCCACAATTCATCAGATCTCGAAAAACACACCGCAAAAGGATTACATCGAATAGATCTCCTCGAAGATCGAGTAGAACTTTGTATTGAGATCCAAAGAGGGAGTAGAAGCCATCTAGCTAATAACTATGGACCCGAAGGTCTGTGGTAAACTACTCACAACTCATCAGAGAGGCTATGGTGTTGATGTAGAAGCCCTCCGTGATCGATGCCCCCTCCGGCGGAGCTCCGGAACAGGCCCCAAGATGGGATCTCACGGGAATAGATGGTTACGGCTGTGGAATTATGGTTTCTTCATGCTCCTCGATGTTTTCAGGGCATATGGGTATATATAGGAGGAAAAAGTAAGTCAGTGGAGCAACGTGGGGCCCACGAGGGTGGGAGGCGTGCCAACCCCCTGGGCGTGCCCTGCCCCTCGTGGGCACCTCGTTTCTTCTCTGACTTGTACTCCATGTCTCTCGTGAAGATATCATTCCAAAAATAACTCTCCCGAAGGTTTCATTCCGTTTGGACTCTGTTTGATATTCCTTTTCTACGAAACAATGAAATAGGCAAAAAACAGCAATTTGCACTGAGCCTTGGGTTAGTAGGTTAGTCCCAAAAATAATATAAAAGTGTATAATAAAGCCCATTAAACATCCAAAACAGAATATATAATAGCATGGAATAATAAAAAATTATAGATACGTTGGAGTCGTATTAAGCATCCCCAAGCTTAATTCCTGCTCGTCCTCGAGTAGGTAAATGATAGAAACAGAATTTTTGATGTGGAATGCTAACCAACAAAATTCCTAATGTAATTTTCTGTATTGTGGCATGAATGTTCAGATCCGAAAGATCCAAGACAAAAGTCTATATTGACATAAGAATAATAATACTTCAAGCATACTAACAAAGCAATCGTGTCTTCTCAAAATAACATGGCCAAAGAAAGTTATCCCTACAAAATCATATAGTCTGGCTATGCTCTATCTTCATCACACAAAATATTTAAATCATGCACAACCCCGGTTTCAGCCAAGCAATTGTTTCACACTTTAATTCTTTCAAACCTTTCAACTTTCACGCAATACATGAGCGTGAGCCATGGATATATCACTATGTGGAATAGAGTAGTGGTTGTGGAGAAGACAAAAGAAGAAGATAGTCTCACATCGACTAGGCGTATCAATGGGCTATGGAGATGCCCATCAATAGATATCAATGTGAGTGAGTAGGGATCGCCATGCAACGGATGCACTAGAGCTATAAGTGTATGAAAGCTCAACAAAAGAAACTAAGTGGGTGTGCATCCAACTTGCTTGGTGATGAAGACCTAGGGCATTTTGAGGAAGCCCATCGTTGGAATATACAAGCCAAGTTCTATAATGAAAATTCCCACTAGTATATGAAAGTGACAAAACAAGAGACACTCTATCATGAAGATTATGGTGCTACTTTGAAGCACAAGTGTGGAAAAGGATAATAGCATTGTCCCTTCTCTGTTTTTTTGGAGGGGCTTTTTTCTAGCCCCTCGTTAATTTTTTTGGGCCATCTCTTTTGTTTTTTGGCCTTTTTTTGTTTACTCACATGGGACAATGCTCTAATAATGAAGACCATCACACTTTTATTTACTTACAACTCGAAGCTGGAACAAAATATGACTCTATGTGAATGATAATGATGAAGCATGTCATATGAATAGAACGGTGTAAAAGTTGCATGGAAATATATCTCGGAATGGCTATGGAAACGTCATGATAGGTAGGTATGGTGGCTATTTTGAGGAAGGTATATGGTGGGTGTATCGTACCAGCGAAAGTTGCGTGGTACAAGAGAGGCTAGCAATGGTGGAAGGGTGAGAGTGCGTATAATCCATGGACTCAACATTAGTCATAAAGAACTCATATACTTATTGCAAAAAAATCTATGAGTTATCAAAAAAAAGTATTCAACGCATGCTCCTAGGGGAAGGGTTGGTAGGGTTTAACTATCACACGATCCCGACCTCCACACAAAGGATGACACTCAATAAATAAATCATGCTCCAACTTTATCACACAACGATTCACCATACGTGCATGCTATGGGAATCACAAACTTTAACACAAGTGTTTCTCAAATTCACAATTACTCCACTAGCATGACTCTAATATCACCATCCTCATATCTCAAAACAGTCATCAAGTATCAAACTTCTCATAGTATTCAATGCACCTGTATGAAAGTTTTTACTATACTCATCTTGGATGCCTATCATATTAGGACTAGTTTTATAACCAAAGCATATTACCATGCTGTTCTAAGAGACTCTCAAAAAGATATAAGTGAAGCATGAGAGATCAATAATTTGTACAAAATGAAACCACCACCGTGCTCTAAAAGATATAAGTGAAGCACTAGAGCAAAACTATCTAGCTCAAAAGATATAAGTGAAGCACATAGAGTATTCTAATAAATTCCAAATCATATTTATCTCTCTCAAATGGTATGTCCAGCAAGGATGATTGTGGCAAACTAAAAAGCAAAGACTCAAATCATACGTGACGCTCCAAGCAAAACACATATCATGTGGTGAATAAAAATATAGTCTCAAGTAAAGTTACCGATAGACGAAGACGAAAGAGGGGATGCCTTCCCGGGGCATCCACAAGCTTAGGCTTTTGGTTGTCCTTGAATTTTATCTTGGGGTGCCTTGTGCATCCCCAAGCTTAGGATTTTGCCACTCTTTGTTCCATTGTCCATCAAATCCATAATCAAAACTTGAAAACGTCACAACACAAAACTTAGCCAAAATTCTCGCGAGCTCCGTTAGTATAAGAAAACAAACCACTACTCAAAGGTACTGTAATGAACTCATTCTTTGTTTATATTGGTGTTAAACCTACTATATTACAACTTATCCATGATTCATACCCCCCGATACTACTCATAGATTCATCAAAATAAGCAAAGAACACATGAAAAACAAAACCTGTCAAAAACAGAACAGTCTGTAGTAATCTGTAACTTTTGAATACTTATGTAACTCTAATTTTTTGAAATAAATAGGTGTACATGAGGTGACTATTAATCATCTGCTAAAAGAATCAACTAAGAAGCACTCTCCAGTAAAAATGACAGCCAATCTCGTGAGCACTAAGGTTTCTGTTTTTTACAATATGATCACATAAACTTCACACAAGTCTTCCCAATGATTCTACTTGGCACAAACACTAAATAAAACACAAAACCACATCTAAACAGAAGCTAGATGCATTATTTATTCCTAAACATAAGAAAAAACAAAGAAAATAGAATTGGGTTGCCTCCCAACAAGCACTATCGTTTAACGCCCCCACCTAGGTACGATACAAGAATAGATCTAGGTACTGCCATCTTTGGTAGGCAATCCATAAGTGGCTCTCATAATAGATTCATAAGGTAATTTGATTTTCTTTCTAGGAAAGTGTTCCATGCCTTTCCTTAACGGAAATTGGAATCTCATATTTCCTTCCTTCATATCAATAATTGCACCAATCGTTCCAAGGAAAGGTCTGCCAAGAATAATAGGGCATGAAGGATTGCAATCTATATCTAGAACGATGAAATCTACGGGCACATAATTCCTATTGGAAACAATAAGAACATCATTAATCCTTCCCATAGGTTTCTTAATGGTAGAATCCGCAAGATGCAAATTTAAAGAACAATCATCAAGTTCATGGAACCCTAACATATCACACAAAGTTTATGGAATTGTGGAAACACTTGCACCCAAATCACACAATGCAAAGCATTCATGATATTTAATCTTAATTTTAATAGTAGGTTCCCACTCATCATAAAGGTTTCTAGGGATAGAAACTTCTAATTCAAGTTTTTCTTCATAATATTGCATTAAAGCATCAACTATGTGTTCGGTAAAAGCCTTATTTTGACTATAAACATGAGGATAATTTAGCACGGATTGCAACAAGGAAATACAATCTATTAAAGAGAAATTATCATAATTGAATCCCTTGAAATCCATGATAGTGGGTTCATTGCTATGCAAAGTTTTGATCTCTTCAATCCCACTTTTAACAATTTTAGTATTAAGATCTAAAAACTCTGAATCATTGGGATGCCTTTTAACTAAAGTAGACTCATCTCCAGTCCCATCTTTATCAAGATTCATACTAGAAAACAAGGATTTAATAGGAGACACATCAATCACTTTCAGATCTTCATCTTTATTCTCATGATAACTAGAAGAACACGCTTTCATAAAGGAATCTTTTTTTGCACGCATCCTAGCGGTTCTTTCTTTGCAGTCATCAATGGAAATTCTCATAGCTTTGAGAGACTCATTGATATCATGCTTAGGTGGAATAGATCAAAGTTTCAAAGAATCAACATCAAGAGTAATTATATCCATGTTTCTAGCCAACTCGTCAATCTTAAGCAATTTTTCTTCAAGCAAAGCATTGAAATTCTTTTGCGAATAGAAAAACTCTTTAACACTAGTCTCAAATTCAGAGGGCATCTTACCAAAATTTCCATAAGAGTTATTGTAGGAATTACTAGAATTATTAGAGAAATTACTAGGAAAAGGCCTAGGATTAAAGTTTCCTCCATAAGCATTGTTACCAAAATTATTCCTACCAACAAAATTCACATCCAAAGATTCATTACAATTTTCAATCAACGTGGATAAAGGCATATCATTAGGATCAGAAGAAGCACTCTTAGTAGCAAATAATTTCATAAGTTCATCTATTTTTTCACTAAAAACACTAATCTCTTCAATAGCATGCACTTTTTTACTAGTAGATCTTTCGGTGTGCCACTGAGAGTAGTTAACCATAATATTATCTAGGAGTTTGGTAGCTTCTCCTAAAGTGATTTCCATGAAAGTGCCCCCCGTGGCCGAATCTAAAAGATTTCTAGAAGCAAAATTCAAGCCAGCATAAAAGTTTTGTATAATCATTTATAAGTTCAAACCATGTGTAGGGCAATTACGTATAATTAATTTCATTCTCTCCCAAGCTTGTGCAACATGCTCATGATCTAGTTGCTTAAAATTCATAATATCGTTTCTAAGAGAGATAATCTTAATGGGAGCAAAATACTTAGAGATAAAGACATCTTTGCACTTATTCCATGAATCAATACTATTTCTAGGAAAAGAGGAAAACCAAGTTGTAGCACGATCTCTAAGTGAAAATAGAAATAGCTTCAATCTAACAATATCATTATCTGAATCCCTCTTCTTTTGCATATCGCACAAATCAACAAAGTTGTTTAGATGGGTAGCAGCATCTTCACTAGGAAGGCCAGAAAATTGATCTTTCATGACAAGATTCAACAAAGCAACATTCATCTCACAAGATTCAGCATCTAAGATAGGAGCAATCGGCATGCTAATAAAATGATTATTGTTGGTATTGGAGAAGCCACACAATTTGGTATTGTCTTGATCCATAGTGACAAGCAAGCAATCCAACACACAAGCAAACAAGAGGCAAGCGAACGGTAAAACACTCGGAAAAAGAAGGGCAAATAAAACGGCAAGGGTGAAGTTGGGGAGAGGAAAACGAGAGGCAAATAATGTAGTGCGAGGGATAAGGGTTTGTGATAGGTACTTGGTATATGACTTTTGCGTAGATCTCCCCGGCAACGGTGCCAGAAATTCTTCTTGCTACTTCTCGAGCTTGTGTTGTATTCCCTCGAAGAGGAAAGGGTGATGCAGCACAGTAGCGTAAGTATTTCCCTTAGTTTTTGAGAACCAAGGTATCAATCCAGTAGGAGAACACGCGCGAGTCCCTCGCACCTGCACAAACAAATAAGAACCTCGCAGCCAACACGATAAGGGGTTGTCAATCCCTTCATGGTCACTTATGAGAGTGAGATCTGATAGATAGGATAGGATAATATTTTTGGTATTTTTTGTATAGAAACATAAAGTAAATAAAGCAAAGTAAAGTAGATGGAAGATTAATATGATGAGAATAGACCCGGGGGCCATAGGTTTCACTAGTGGCTTCTCTCATGATAGCAGAATTCTACGATGGGTGAACGAATTACTGTCGAGCAATTGATAGAATAGCCCGTAGTAATGAGAATATCTAGGCATGATCATTGTATATAGGCATCACGTCTGTGACAAGTAGACCGAAACGTTTCTGCATCTACTACTATTACTCCACACATCGACCGCTATCCAGCATGCATCTAGAGTATTAAGTTCATAAGAACAGAGTAACGCCTTAAGCAAGATGACATGATGTAGAGAGATAAACTCAAGCAATATGATATAAACCCCATCTTTTTATCCTATGGCAACAATACTATGCGTGCCTTGCTTCCCCTACTGTCCCTGGGAAAGGACACCGCAAGATTGAACCCAAAGCCAAGCATTTCTTCCATTGCAAAAACTATAGATCTAGTAGGCCAAACCAAACCAATAATTCGAAGAGACTTGGAAGGATATTATAATCATACATAAAAGATTTGAGAAAAGAATCCAATATTGTTCATAGATAATCTTGATCATAAACCCACAACTCATCGGATCTCGACAAACACACCTCAAAAAGATTACATCGAATAGGTCTCCTCAAAGATCGATGAGAACTTTGTATTGAGATCCAAAGAGAGAGAATAAGCCATCTAGCTAATAACTATGGACCCGAAGGTCTGTGGTAAACTACTCAAAACTCATCGGAGAGGCTATGGTGTTGATGTAGAAGCCCTCCGTGATCGATGCCCCCTCCGGCGGAGCTCCGGAACAGGCCGCAAGATGGGATTTCACGGGAACAGGAGGTTACGGCGGTGGAATTAGGGTTTCTTCGTGCTCCTCGATGTTTTCAGCGTATATGGGTATATATAGGAGGAAAAAGTACGTCGGTGGAGCAACATGGGGCCCACGAGGGTGGGGGTGCGCCTACCCCCTTGGGCACGCCCGCCCCCCTCGTGGGCACCTCGTTTCTTCTCTAACTTGTAATCCAAGTCTCTCGTGAAGATATCGTTCCAAAAATAACTCTCCCAAAGGTTTCATTCCATTTGGACTCCGTTTGATATTCCTTTTCTGCGAAACACTGAAATAGGCAAAAAACAGCAATTTGCACTGGGCCTTGCGTTAGTAGGTTAGTCCCAAAAATAATATAAAAGTGTATTATAAAGCCCATTAAACATCCAAAACGAAATATATAATAGCATGGAACAATAAAAACTTATAGATACGTTGGAGACGTATCAGCAAGCAAATTCTAACCAAATAATTTGACACTCCAAGCAAAACACATATCATGTGACGAATGAAAACATAGCTTCAAGTGAGGTTACCGATAATGTTGGAGACGAGAGAGGGAATGCCTTCCGGGGCATCCTCAAGCTTAGTTGCTTGGATCTTCCTTGAATATTACCTTGGGGTGCCTTGGGCACCCCCAAACATGAGACGTTGTAGCCGTGTAGGTCAGCACATGGAATATGCTGGCAATTTCACACCATAGAATAATAATAATGAAAAAAAGACTATCTCTATATGCAAATTTAGCTGGTGGAGGCTCTAAGTTTAATTTTTGCATAAAGCTAATTTTACCCTACAACAAAGGAATAATTTTTTTATTTACTACAAAATTAAAATGCCATTATTGAGAAGGTTCCTCCAACTCAATACAAAAATTCCCAAGTTATTAGTAACCCAATAATTTCATTAAATAGAGTGATGAGATCAACCAATAATTCACTTCTAGATACTCAAGTTGTCCATAACCGGGAACACGGCTAATCATGATTAGTTTGTACACTCTGCAGAGGTTTGCGTACTTTTCCCCACAAGACTCGACCACCCCCATGATCGGAAGATCGAGACATAGTCTTTCTGAAGTATTTCCTCCAAACCCTGGGTAGACCGATACACCTACTTTCCCCTACATCAGCTAGTCTACCACGGAAAGAGGTCACACAACTTACTCAACTATGCCAGAGCCCATAATGGCTAGTGCTTGCACACGGAAGTTTCTAGGCATGAAATATCTTATGATCCCTTTGAGCCTGGGTGGCGGACCTAGGGTAATCACACAGGTACTCCGGGATTCCCCTTGGGCAAGCATTGGTTTCTCCAGGTGCCCCAAACAATCCACCCAGATTTGTATTAAAGTTGCCACCTTATGTTGTCCCGATAAATTTTTATCTCTCGCAACTTGCATGTATCACACATACCAATCCCCGTCTACGAGCATGGCTAAGCAATATATGACATAACAAATATTTCCCGGGGTGATAAAAGGTCATAGGTTCCTACCACATAAACTACATAGCATAATCACATGTTCCCAATCCTACTCATGCAATCTTTGAGGGTGAAACTAATGCATAGTAAAAACTGGGTATTGAAAATTATGATCAAAGTGTGAACTTTCCTTGCTGACGTTCGTTGAACTCTAAAGATTCGTAGTAGCAAGCTTCGCACTCCGGATGATCTAGCGTAAGCAAGCAATAACATACATAAGCATACAAGCAAAGATCCAAAAAGAAAACAAATAAAAGACTTCGGAGAAACTCCAAAATACATCCAAATAAAGTTTCTATACCGAACGTAATTTTTACAGCAACAAAAATAAATGGTTTTGGTTTTAACAGAAGGTACATGTCACAAGCTTCGATTAGCAAAAAGAATCACCCAAAACGGAGTTACGAAACTCAAGTTATGGCCTAACGAAGTTTGAATTCAGATGTGCTTGAATTCAAATTTTTAAAATTTTCAAAAATATATTTCGTTTGGTTCTATGGATAGAGGATATTTCTACGAACCCGTAGAAAAAAGAATCAACTAAATCGGATCTATAGACTAAAAGATATACTATAAACAAGATTTGGTATAGAATCTGAGATTAGAAAAATACTGGAAAAAGAACAAAAATTCGGCCAGAGACAAGTGGCGCTCTCTGATTGGCTGGCTGGTGCTCACCGGACTTGTCGCCGGAGACGAGGAAGAAGGTGGCTCCGGTGTGCTTCGGCGAAGGTTGCGTGCAGGACGGTGTAGAGAAAGATGAGGTGAACCACTTGATCAAGGTGTGGTTGTAGATAGCTTCATGTACACACGGTGAGAGGTCGCCGGAATTCACGAACTCCGGCGAGCAATTGGCGAGGTTAGGGAGGGGGAAAAGCTCCAGAAGGAGAGGGCTTCGGACGAGGGGTGAGAGGGGCTCGCGGGGTGCCTTTTATAGGGCTTGGGGAGGTCCAGAGTTGGGTGGGGCGAGATGTGTTAATGGCTGCAGTTTCAAGCGTTCATGGTGGCCATTAGAGGTGGAATTCAGGCGCACTAGTGAAGGGGAAGAGATAGAGTGAGGCAAGGGGGTTCCATTCAGAGCAGTTTTTGGGCGAGGGAGAGGAGGGGAGGGGTGGGGGCGCTGGGTGGATGATGCTCTGTGAGCTCTGTGTGAACGAACGACCAAAGGAAGGAGACGACCAAGTTGGGTCGTGAGGAAGGCTGGGCCTTTCACGGCCCGTGGTTGTTTTTTTTTTGACAGAGAGAAAAAAATGTATAGATAGAAAATAAAAATATTTTAATATAGGACATATATATATATCCAAAAATTCAGAAAAATAAATCCTAGAAGATGAACTATTTTTCAGAGGTTAAATAAAAACTTTATAAAAAACAATTTTCTATAAAAAATAACCCAAATGACACTTAAATTTGAATTCAAAACTTTTGGCATTGATTTCTTCTGAATTTTTGGAGTGTCATGTTAGCTCCTCTCATACTTTTGAATAAGTATTTGTCAGGGATTTTTGAAATAAATCTCAACTGCCAAAGTCAGATAAAACTCAAATTCCTCTGAAATTTCCAAATGACACTCAAATAAAAAAATGCATAGGTGCTTAGCTAATAATTGTAAAACATTCCAAATTGAAAATTTGGGATGTTACAAACCTACCCCCCTTAAGATGAATCTCGCCCTTGAGATTCGGGTTGGCTAGCAAAAAGGTGTGGGTGATCCTGTCGAAGATCTTCTTCGCGTTCCCAGGTGGCTTCTTCCTCAGTATGATGACTCCACTGAACCTTGCAAAAATTGATGACCTTGCTGCGGGTAACCCTGCTTGCTGTTTCGAGAATCTTGACGGGCTTCTCCTCATAGGTCAGATCACTATCCAACTGTATGGCTTCTAGTGGCACTGTATCTCTCAAAGGAATATCGGCCATCTCCGCATGGCACTTCTTCAACTGGGAAACGTGAAACACATCATGAACTCCTGACAAGGCTTCGGGTAATTCCAACTTGTAGGCAACTTCACCCATGCGTTCCAGAATTCTGTATGGCCCCACAAATCATGGTGCTAGTTTGCCTTTAACTCCAAACCATTTAACACCTCGAAGTGGTGACACACGAAGATATGCTCTATCTCCGACTTCATAAGTTACTTCCTTGCGTTTAGTATCGGCATAACTCTTCTATATGGATTGGGCTACCTTGAGTTTGTCACGGATCAGCTTGACTTTCTCCTCTGAATCTTTAATTAAATCTAGTCCGAATAATTTACGGTCTCCAACTTCATCCCACATCAATGGTGTCCTACACCTCCTTCCGTACAAAGCTTCGAAATGGGCCATCTTCAAACTAGCTTAATAGCTGTTGTTCTATGAGAATTCTGCGTATGGCAAATTATCATCCCAACTAGATCCATAATCTAGCGCACAAGCTCTCAACATGTCCTCCAGAATCTGATTGACTCTCTCGGCCTGCCCATCTGTCTGCGGATGAAAGGCTGTACTGAACTCTAGCCTGGTACCCAAAGTTTCGTGTAACTAATGCCAAAACTTTGAGGTAAATTGTGTTCCTCTATCTGATACGATGGTCCTCGGAACTCCATGCAGACATACGATCCTGGTCATATATATCTTGGCCAACTTAGCACTTGTATATGTGGTTTTCACGGGGATGAAGTGAGCTACCTTGGTCAAGCGATCAACTACTACCCAAATAGAATCATAGCCTGATCGTGTCCTGGGTAATCCTGTAATAAAGTCCATGCCAAGCTTGTCCCACTTCCAATCCGGTATCGGCAAGGTTGAAGTAATCCGGCTGGTTTCTGGTGCTCTGCCTTAACTCTCTGACATATGTCGCATACTGCTACATACTCGGCAATATCCTTCTTCATACCTGTCCACCAGAAACTTTCCTTCAAGTCCAAATACATCTTGGTGTTGCCTGGGTGTATCGAATAAGGCGAATCATGAGCCTCTTGAAGAATCAACTTCGTGATCTTTGTGTCATTTGGCACATAAATACGCTGCTCAAACCATAAGGTTCCATGTTCATCCTCACGAAATCCTTCTGCCTTTCCTTGGTTCATCCTTTCCTTTATTTCTGCAATACCTTTGTCTAACTTCTGGGCTTCTCGGATCTTTCCCAACAAGGTGGATTGAATTTCCATTGCGGTAACAAAACCTCGTGGTACTATCTCCAATCGGAGATCTTTGAGATCATCAATTAACTCTTGAGGTAATCCTCCTGCTGTGAGGGTATTGACATAACTCTTGCGGCTCAATGCATCTGCCACAACATTTGCCTTTCCTGGGTGATAGTGCAATTTCATGTCATAATCTTTTATGAGCTCCAACCATCTTCTCTGCCTGAGGTTCAACTTCTTCTGCGTGAAGATGTATTTCAAACTCTTGTGATCCATGTAAACATCACAATGATTTCCAATAAGAAAATGCCTCCAGGTCTTGAGCGCATGCACTACGGCTGCTAAATCCAAATCATGCGTGGCATAATTCCGCTCATGGGGTCGAAGTTGACGTGAGGCATATGATGTTGGGGAACGTAGTATTTTAAAATTTTCCTACGATCACGCAAGATCTATCTACCAGATGCATAGCAACGAGAGGGAAGAGTGTGTCTACGTACCCTCGTAGACCGAGAGCGGAAGCGTCAAGTGACGCGGTTGATGTTGTCGAACTTCTTCGCGATCCAACCGATCAAGCACCGAACGTACGGCACCTCCGCGTTCAGCACACGTTCAGCTTGATGACGTCCCACGAGCTCTTGATCCAGTTGAGCTTCACGGGAGAGTTTCGTCAGCACGACGGCGTGGTGACGGATATGATGTGTTCACCGGCGCAGGGCTTCGCCTAAGCTCCGCGACGGTATGACCGAGGTGTGATTCTGTGGAGGGGGGCACCGCACACGGCTAAAACAATTCAACTTTTGTCTTTGGGTGCCCCCTTGCCCCCGTATATAAAGGAGCAAGGGAGGGAGGCCGGCCGGCCCTTCCTGGTGCGGCTAGGGAGTGGACTCCTACTAGGAATAGGCTTGCAATCCTATTCCTAGTAGGATTCACCAAAAGAAGGAAGAGGGAAAGGAATAGGAGAGGTGCCCCCCCCCAATCCTAGTCCAACTAGGAACCCTAGGTGGGGGCGCCGGCCAGCCCTATGGGCTGCCTCTCTCTTTCCCTTTAGGCCCACTATGGACCATCCCCTCTCGTAGGAGGTTCCGGTAACCCCCTCCGGCATTCCCGATAAATCCGAAACTTTTCCGGAACACTTCCGGTGTCCGGATATAGTCGTCCAATATATCAATCTTTATGTCTCGGACATTCCGAGACTCCTCGTCATGTCCGTGATCTCATCCGGGACTCCGAACTACCTTCGGTACATCAATACTCATAAACTCATAATACCGATCGTCATCAAACGTTAAGCGTGCGGACCCTACGGGTTCGAGAACTATGTAGACATGACCGAGACTCATCTCCGGTCAATAACCAATAGCGGAACCTGGATGTTCATATTGGCTCCTACATATTCTACGAAGATCTTTTATCTGTCAGAACCGCATAACAACATACGTTGTTCCTTTTGTCAAAACGGTATGTTACTTGCCCGAGATTCGATCGTCGGTATCTCTATACCTAGTTCAATCTCGTTACCGGCAAGTCTCTTTACTCGTTTCGTAACACATCATCTCATGACTAACTCATTAGTCTTTTGCTTGCAAGGCTTATTGTGATGTGTGTTACCGAGAGGGCCCAGAGATACCTCTCCGACACTCGGAGTGACAAATCCTAATCTTGATCTATGCCAACACCACAAATACTTTCGGAGACACCTGTAGAGAATCTTTATGATCACCCAGTTACGTTGTGACGTTTGATAGCACACAAGGTGTTCCTACGGTATTCGGGAGTTGCATAATCTCATAGTCATAGGAACATGTATAAGTCATGAAGAAAGTAATAGCAGTTAAACTAAATGATCATAGTGCTATGCTAATGGATGGGTCTTGTCCATCATATCATTCTCCTAATGATGTGATCCCGTTGATCAAATGACAACTCATGTCTATGGCTAGGAAACATAACCATCTTTGATCAATGAGCTAGTCTAGTAGAGGCATACTAGGGACATACTGTTTTGTCTATGTATTCACACATGTACTAAGTTTCCGGTTAATACAATTCTAGCATGAATAAAAGACATTTATCATGATATAAGGAAATACAAATAACATCTTTATTATTGCCTCTAGGGCATATTTCCTTCAGTCTCCCACTTGAACTAGAGTCAATAATCTAGATTACAAAGTGATGATCCTCACACCCATGGAGTCCTGGTGCTGATCATGTTTTGCCCGTGGAAGAGGCTTTGTCAACGGGTCTGCAACATTCAGATCCGTATGTATTTTGCAAATCTCTATATCTCCCTCCTTGACTAGATCGCGGATGGAATTGAAGCGTCTTTTGATGTGCTTTGTTCTCTTGTGAAACCTGGATTCCTTCGCCAAGGCTATGGCTCCAGTGTTGTCACAAAAGATTTTCATTGGACCCGATGCACTAGGTATAACACCTAGATCGGATATGAACTCCTTCATCCAGACTCCTTCATTTACTGCTTCCGAAGCAGCTATGTATTCCGCTTCACACGTAGATCCCGCCACGACGCTCTGCTTGGAACTGCACCAACTGACAGCTCCACCGTTCAATAAAAATACATATCCGGTTTGTGACTTTGAGTCATCCGGATCAGTGTCAAAGCTAGAATCGACGTAACCGTTTACGACGAGCTCTTTGTCACCTCCATATACGAGAAACATATCCTTTGTTCTTTTCAGATACTTTAGGATGTTTTTGACCGCTGTCCAGTGATCCACTCCTGGATTACTTTGGTACCTCCCTGCTTGACTTATAGCAAGGCACACATCAGGTCTGGTACACAGCATTGCATACATGATAGATCCTATGGCTGAGGCATAGGGAATGACTTTCATTTTCTCTCTATCTTCTGCAGTGGTCGGGCATTGAGTCTTACTCAACTTCATACCTTGTAAAACAGGCAAGAACCCTTTCTTTGACTGATCCATTTTGAACTTCTTCAAAATCTTATCAAGGTATGTGCTTTGTGAAAGTCCAATTAAGCGTCTTGATCTATCTCTATAGATTTTGATGCCTAATATGTAAGCAGCTTCTCCGAGGTCTTTCATCGAAAAACTTTTACTCAAGTATCCTTTTATGCTATCCAGAAATTCTATATCATTTCCAATCAACAATATGTCATCTACATATAATATTAGAAATGCTACAGAGCTCCCACTCACTTTCTTGTAAATACAGGCTTCTCCAAAAGTCTGTATAAAACCATATGCTTTGATCACCTCATCAAAGCGTATAATCCAACTCCGAGATGCTTGTACCAGTCCATAGATGGATCGCTGGAGTTTGCATACTTTGTTAGCACCTTTTGGATCGACAAAACCTTCTGGTTGCATCATATACAACTCTTCTTTGAGATATCCATTCAGGAATGCAGTTTTGACATCCATTTGCCAGATTTCATAATCATAAAATGCGGCAATTGCTAACATGATTCGGACAGACTTAAGCATCGCTACAGGTGAGAAAGTCTCATCGTAGTCAACTCCTTGAACTTGTCGAAAACCTTTCGCAACAAGTCGAGCTTTGTAAACAGTAATATTACCGTCTGCGTCGGTCTTCCTCTTGAAGATCCATTTGTTTTCGATGGCTTGCCGATCATCGGGCAAGTCAACCAAAGTCCACACTTTGTTCTCATACATGGATCCCATCTCAGATTTCATGGCTTCAAGCCATTTTGCGGAATCTGGGCTCATCATCGCTTCCTCATAGTTCGTAGGTTCATCATGGTCTAGTAACATGATTTCCAGAACTGGGTTGCCGTACCACTCTGGTGCGGAACGTACTCTGGTTGATCTATGACGTTCTGTAGAAACTTGATCCGAAGTTTCATGATCATTATCATTAACTTCCTCACTAATTGGTGTAGGAATCACTGGAACAATTTCCTGTGATGTACTATTTTCCAATCCGGGAGAAGGTACAATTACCTCATCAAGTTCTACTTTCCTCCCACTCACTTCTTTCGAGAGAAACTCTTTTTCTAGAAAGGATCTGTTTTTAGCAACGAATATTTTGCCTTCGGATCTGTGATAGAAGGTGTACCCAACAGTCTCTTTTGGGTATCCTATGAAGACACATTTTTCCGACTTGGGTTCGAGCTTATCAGGTTGAAGTGTTTTCACATAAGCATCCCAGCCCCAAACTTTAAGAAACGACAACTTTGGTTTCTTGCCAAACCATAGTTCATAAGGTGTCGTATCAACGGATTTAGATGGTGCCCTATTTAACGTGAATGCAGCTGTCTCTAAAGCATAACCCCAAAACGATAGTGGTAAATCGGTAAGAGACATCATAGATCGCACCATATCCAATAAAGTACGGTTACGACGTTCGGACACACCATTACGCTGTGGTGTTCCAGGTGGCGTGAGTTGTGAAACTATTCCACATTGTTTCAAATGAAGACCAAACTCGTAACTCAAATATTCTCCTCCATGATCAGATCGTAGAAACTTTATTTTCTTGTTACGATGATTCTCTACTTCACTCTGAAATTCTTTGAACTTTTCAAATGTTTCAGACTTGTGTTTCATTAAGTAGATATACCCATATCTGCTCAAATCATCAGTGAAGGTCAGAAAATAACGATACCCGCCGCGAGCATCAACACTCATTGGTCCACATACATTAGTATGTATGATTTCCAACAAATCTGTTGCTCGCTCCATAGTTCCGGAGAACGGAGTTTTAGTCATCTTGCCCATGAGGCATGGTTCGCAAGCACCAAGTGATTCATAATCAAGTGATTCCAAAAGTCCATCATTATGGAGTTTCTTCATGCGTTTTACACCAATATGACCTAAACGGCAGTGCCACAAATAAGTTGCACTATCATTATTAACCTTGCATCTTTTGGTTTCAATATTATGAATATGTGTATCACTACAATCGAGATCCAATAAGAATAGACCACTCTTTAAGGGTGCATGACCATAAAAGATATTATTCATTAAAATAGAACAACCATTATTCTCTGATTTAAATGAATAACCGTCTCGCAATAAACAAGATCCAGATATAATGTTCATGCTCAACACTGGCACCAAATAACAATTATTTAGGTCTAAAACTAATCCCGAAGGTAGATGTAGAGGTAGCGTGCCGACGGCGATCACATCGACTTTGGAACCGTTTCCCACGCGCATCGTCACCTCGTCCTTAGCTAATCTTCGTTTAATCCGTAGTCCCTGTTTCGAGTTACAAATATTAGCAACCGAACCGGTATCAAATACCCAGGTACTACTACGAGCATTAGTAAGGTACACATCAATAACATGTATATCACATATACCTTTGTTCATCTTGCCATCCTTCTTATCCGCCAAATACTTGGGGCAGTTCCGCTTCCAGTGTCCAGTCCCCTTGCAGTAGAAGCACTCAGTTTCAGGCTTGGCTCCAGATTTGGGTTTCTTCGTGGAAGTAGCAACTGACTTGCTATTCTTTTTGAAGTTCCCTTTCTTTCCCTTGCCCTTTTTCTTGAAACTAGTGGCCTTGTTAACCATCAACACTTGATGCTCCTTTTTGATTTCTACCTCCGCAGCTTTGAGCATAGCGAAGAGCTCGAGAATTGTCTTTTGCATCCCTTGCATGTTATAGTTCATCACGAAGCCTTTATAGCTTGGTGGCAGTGATTGAAGAACTCTATCAATAACACTATCCTCATCAACTTTGCAACCAAGTTGAGTCATATGATTGTAGTACCCAGACATTCTGAGCAAGTGTTCACTGATAGAACTATTCTCCTCCATCTTGCAGCTATAGAACTTATTGGAAATATCATATTTCTCAATTCGGGCATTTGCTTGAAATATTAACTTCAACTCCTGGAACATCTCATATGGTCCATGACGTTCAAAACGTCGTTGAAGTCCCGGTTCTAAGCCGTAAAGCATGGCACACTGAACTATCGTGTAGTCATCAGACCGCGACTGCCAGACGTTCAAAGCGTCTACATTAGCGGAAGGGGGCTTGTCACCTAGCGGTGCTTCAAGGACATAATTCTTCTGTGCAGCAATGAGGATAATCCTCTGGTTACGGACCCAGTCCGTGTAATTGCTACCATCATCTTTCAACTTAGCTTTCTCTAGGAATGCATTAAAATTCAAAGGAACGGTAGCACGGGCCATTGATCTACAACGACATAGATATGCAAAACTATCAGGACTAAGTTCATGATAAATTAAAGTTCAATTTAATCATATTAATTTAAAGAACTCCCACTTAGATAGACATCCCTCTGGTCATCTAAATGATCATGTGATCCAAATCAACTAAACCATGTCCGATCATCACGTGAGATGGAGTAGTTTCAATGGTGAACATCTTATGTTGATCATATCTACTATATGATTCACGCTCGACCTTTCGGTCTCCAGTGTTCCGAGGCCATATCTGTATATGCTAGGCTCGTCAAGTTTAACCCGAGTATTCTACGTGTGCAAAACTGGCTTACACCCGTTGTATTTGAACGTAGAGCTTATCACACCCGATCATCACGTGGTGTCTCGGCACGACGAACTTTCGCAACGGTGCATACTCAGGGAGAACACTTATACCTTGAAATTTAGTAAGGGATCATCTTATAATGCTACCGTCGATCTAAGCAAAATAAGAAGCATAATAAGATAAACATCACATGCAATCAAAATATGTGACATGATATGGCCATCATCATCTTGTGCTTTTGATCTCCATCTCCGAAGCACCGTCATGATCACCTTCGTCACCGGCGCGACACCTTGATCTCCATCGTAGCATCGTTGTCGTCTCGCCAACTATTGCTTCTATGACTATCGCTACCGCTTAGTGATAAAGTAAAGCAATTACATGGCGATTGCATTTCATACAATAAAGCGACAACCATATGGCTCCTGCCAGTTGCCGATAACTTTACAAAACATGATCATCTCATACAAAACCGTATAACTCATCATGTCTTGACCATATCACATCACAACATGCCCTGCAAAAACAAGTTAGACGTCCTCTACTTTGTTGTTGCAAGTTTTACGTGGCTGCTACGGGCTTAGCAAGAAACCGTTCTTACCTACGCATACAAAACCACAATGATGTTTCGTCAAGTATGTGCTGTTTTAACCTTCACAAGGACCGGGCGTAGCCACACTTGATTCAGCTAAAGTGAGAGAGACAGACACCCGCCAATCACCTTTAAGCAACGAGTGCTCGTAACGGTGAAACCAGTCTCGCGTAAGCGTACGCGTAATGTCGGTCCGGGCCGCTTCATCTCACAATATCGCCGAAGCAAAGTATGACATGCTGGTAAGCAGTATGACTAGTATCGCCCACAACTCATTGTGTTCTACTCGTGCATATCATCTACGCATAGACCTGGCTCATGATGCCACTGTTGGGGAACGTAGTATTTTAAAATTTTCCTACGATCACGCAAGATCTATCTACCAGATGCATAGCAACGAGAGGGAAGAGTGTGTCTACGTACCCTCGTAGACCGGGAGCGGAAGCGTCAAGTGACGCGGTTGATGTTGTCGAACTTCTTCGCGATCCAACCGATCAAGCACCGAACGTACGGCACCTCCGCGTTCAGCACACGTTCAGCTTGATGACGTCCCACGAGCTCTTGATCCAGTTGAGCTTCACGGGAGAGTTTCGTCAGCACGACGGCGTGGTGACGGATATGATGTGTTCACCGGCGCAGGGCTTCGCCTAAGCTCCGCGACGGTATGACCGAGGTGTGATTCTGTGGAGGGGGGCACCGCACACGGCTAAAACAATTCAACTTCTGTCTTTGGGTGCCCCCTTGCCCCCGTATATAAAGGAGCAAGGGAGGGAGGCCAGCCGGCCCTTCCTGGTGCGGCTAGGGAGTGGACTCCTACTAGGAATAGGATTGCAATCCTATTCCTAGTAGGATTCACCAAAAGAAGGAAGAGGGAAAGGAATAGGAGAGGTGGCGCCCCCCCCCCCCCAATCCTAGTCCAACTAGGAACCCTAGGTGGGGGCGCCGGCCAGCCCTATGGGCTGCCTCTCTCTTTCCCTTTAGGCCCACTATGGACCATCCCCTCTCGTAGGGGGTTCCGGTAACCCCCTCCGGCATTCCCGATAAATCCGAAACTTTTCCGGAACACTTCCGGTGTCTGAATATAGTCGTCCAATATATCAATCTTTATGTCTCGGACATTCCGAGACTCCTCGTCATGTCCGTGATCTCATCCGGGACTCCGAACTACCTTCGGTACATCAATACTCATAAACTCATAATACCGATCGTCATCAGACGTTAAGCGTGCGGACCCTACGGGTTCGAGAACTATGTAGACATGACCGAGACTCATCTCCGGTCAATAACCAATAGCGGAACCTGGATGTTCATATTGGCTCCTACATATTCTACGAAGATCTTTTATCGGTCAGAACCGCATAACAACATACGTTGTTCCTTTTGTCAAAACGGTATGTTACTTGCCCGAGATTCGACCGTCGGTATCCCTATACCTAGTTCAATCTCGTTACCGGCAAGTCTCTTTACTCGTTCCGTAACACATCATCTCGTGACTAACTCATTAGTCTTTTGCTTGCAAGGCTTATTGTGATGTGTGTTACCGAGAGGGCCCAGAGATACCTCTCCGACACTCGGAGTGACAAATCCTAATCTTGATCTATGCCAACACCACAAATACTTTCGGAGACACCTGTAGAGCATCTTTATGATCACCCAGTTATGTTGTGACGTTTGATAGCACACAAGGTGTTCCTACGGTATTCGTGAGTTGCATAATCTCATAGTCATAGGAACATGTATAAGTCATGAAGAAAGCAATAACAGTTAAACTAAACGATCATAGTGCTATGCTAACGGATGGGTCTTGTCCATCATATCATTCTCCTAATGATGTGATCCCGTTGATCAAATGACAACTCATGTCTATGGCTAGGAAACATAACCATCTTTGATCAATGAGCTAGTCTAGTAGAGGCATACTAGGGACATACTGTTTTGTCTATGTATTCACACATGTACTAAATTTCCGGTTAATACAATTCTAGCATGAATAAAAGACATTTATCATGATATAAGGAAATACAAATAACATCTTTATTATTGCCTCTAGGGCATATTTCCTTCATATGAAACAACTCTTCCTTCTTGCATAAGAACACCTCCAAGTCCCTGACGAGAAGCATCGCAATATACCTGAAAATCCTTGCGTATATTCGGAAGAATTAGCACTGGGGCTGTGACCAAACATTTCTTCAACTCCTGAAAACTGGCCTCACATTCCTCGGTCCAATTAAACTTGGTGTCTTTCTTCAATAACTCTGTCATGGGCTTTGCGATCTTGGAGAAATTCTCAATAAATCTTCGGTAATATCCTACAAGTCCAAGGAAACTACGAATCTCTCCGGCTGAGGTGGGTGCCTTCCATTCGGTGACGGCTTCAACTTTCAAATGATCCACTGCTATTCCTTCCCCTGATATAACATGTCCGAGAAATCCAACTTCCTTCAACCAGAATTCACACTTGCCGAACTTTGCATATAACTGATGTTCCCTGAGCTTCTCAAGAACCAAGCGCAAATGTTCCTTGTGTTCTTCTTCATTCTTCGAGTAAATAAATATGTCATCAATGAATACCACAACAAACTTATCCAAGAACTCTGTGAATACCTTATTCATCATACTCATAAAATAGGCAGGGGCATTAGTCAAACCAAAAGACATGACCGTATACTCATAAAGCCCATATCTCGTGGTAAAGGCTGTCTTGGGTATATCATGTTCTCGAATCTTCAGCTGGTGATATCCAGATCGAAGATCGACCTTTGAGAAAACTTTTGCTCCTTGTAGCTGGTCAAACAAATAATTGATCATCGACATAGGGTACTTGTTCTTGATCGTCACCTCATTCAACGCACGGTAATCCACAACCATTCTCAAGGATACATCCTTCTTCTCAACTAGAAGCACTAGGGCTCCCCAAGGTGATGAACTCGGTCGAATATAACCTTTCTCCAATAATTCCTTAACCTGCTTCTTAATTTCCTCCAGATCATTTGCGGGCATCCGATACTGTCTCTTGGATATTGGTCCGGTGCCTGGTAACAATTCAATCAAAAACTCTATGTCCCGATCCGGTGGCATGCCTGGTAGTTCATCCGGAAAAACATCGGGATAATCCTTCACAACTGGTACTTCTTCCTGAACAAATCCCGAAAGAGAATTCACTTGAGTCCTCCTTGGCGTATGACTCGACACATACTTGATCCGTTTCCCCTCTGGGGTGGTGAGAAGAATCGACTTATTGGCACAATCAATATTCCCTTCATACTTGGATAGCCAGTCCATGCCTAGAATTACATCCAATCCTTGTGATTCTAGGATGATGAGGTCTGTGGGGAAAATGTGTCTCCCTATGGTCAATGGCAACTGAAAACATCCCCGACCAGCCATGTTATCTGCTCCTGGGGAACTCACTAACATTGGTGTTTTAAGGGCTACGGTCGGCAACTTAAACTTATCCACAAACCCCCTTGATATGAATGAATGCGATGCACCAGTGTCAAAAAGAACAAGGGATGTAAATGAATTAATCAAGAACTTACCAACAACGGCGTCAGGCTGGTCATAAACTTCCTCCACATTGACATGGTTCACCTGACCTCTGGTAAAAGGATTTGGATTCTTTCCAGAGCTTCCATTGCCATTCCCGTTCTTCGCCTCGGGACATTCGGTGGCGTAGTGTCTGGTATTCCCGCACTTGAAACAGATAATGTGGCTCAGATCCTTCTTTGCCGGTGTAGCGGGGTTGGAGTGATGCTGATTGTTGTTTCCTCCGTTTCCATTGGCATTCCTATGGCCATTATGGTTATGTCCATTCCCTCCATTATGTGAATGTCCTCCATGGTTATGGTGAGTGTGTCCACCATACTTGCCGGATCCTGATCCATTATTTCCCTAGTACGAGGTGTAGCGGGGCTTCTGCTGAACTCCATAGTTGTACTTTCCCTATCCGTACTTCCTCTTGCGGTTTTCTACCTACTGCTGCTTGCCTTCCAGAATGAGAGCCTTGTCAACCAACTCTTGATAATTGTTAAAGGTAGCCATGGTCAACTGAAGTCCCAGATCATCATTTAGTCCCTCCAGAAATTTCTCCTGCTTAGCGGCATCATCAGCCACGTCTCCGGGAGCATACCTGGATAACTTGTTGAATTCCTCCATATAATGACCAACAGATCGATTACCCTGGCGTAAGTTGCGGAACTCATGCTTCTTCAGACTCATAGCTCCGGCTGAAACATGTGCTGTACGAAACGCCTGCCGGAACTGATCCCAAGTCACATTTGCTATGGGGAATGTGGTGGTGTAATTCTCCCACCACGAAGCTGCTGGTCCATCCAGTTGATGTGCGGCAAAGTGCACCTTCTCAGCGTCAGTACATCCCGCAGTGGTCAACTCCCATCCGATCTTGCGAAGCCAGTCATCTGCGACGATCGGCTCCGTGCTGCTAGAGAACACGGGTGGGTTCAACCTCAGGAAACGGGTAAGGTTGTCGACCGGGGGTGGTGGCGGTGGGTTGTTGTTGTTGTTGTTGTTTTGGTTCTGATTCTGGATGAGTAGCTGCATGAGGGCATTCTGGTTCTGGATCAACTGGGTAAGTTCCGGCGGAAATTCCGGGTCACGTCTCGGAGGCATCTGTTAGGTTTAGGGTGGATGAGAAATTAGAATAGAATAAGGGCCTAATGAGAGGAATCACTACCCACATGCTTATGATAGCAATAAAACTTCAAATCAAGCAATTCACACAAATCACACCACACAAACAAAACCTACAAGTAAGGTCATATCCACAAAAGATATGATCTCTTCATACTACCGCAATCATTCATTGGACTCCATTTGGTAGTGGTGGTTTGAACTAAATCTTCTCAAATCAAAGTCAATTCTAGCTTCTTCTTCTTCGTCAATGATGTCTTCATGGGTCTTGGTCTCATCAACTGAGCAACTTGGTCATGGGGTTCAACAACTATTGAATTGAAGTAGAGAAGAGATATAAATGAATAGAGAAGAGTACAGACCGACAAATATATAAGGAAGTGGTAAAATAGAGTTTTCTTCCTATGGTTTCCATTTCCTAGTGACCGCGTCATACAGTCAGCGTGTGCTCTGATACCATCTTGTAGCGACCCGACCCAAATGGATCGAAGTCTCTGTGCTTAAGTGTCATCCCTGGATCGGTATGCTGACACACACAGTACTCGATGAATTATAACAGAGTTCAATCACACACTTTATTACATCGAGGTCCTCAAAAGAGTATTTATTACAATAATATGGCCAAAGGCCATCTAGATAAAAGTAACTGCGGAAGCATCAAAGGTAAATGAGTCCATCCAACTCCACGGCAAACTGAGTGCAGAACAACGACCTATCGCACCTTTACTCCTCGTCGGAAAACTCTACAACATGAGACGTTGCAGCCGTGTAGGTCAACACATGGAATATGCTGGCAATTTCCCATCATAGAATAATAATAATGAAAAAAAGACTATCTCTATATGCAAATTTAGTTGGTGGAGGATCTAAGTTTAATTTTTGCATAAAGCCAATTTTACCCTACAACAAAGGAGTTTGTAGCGACCCGACCCAAATGGATCGAAGTCTTTGTGCTTAAGTGTCATCCCTGGATCGGTATGCTGACACACACAGTACTCGATGAATTATAACAGAGTTCAATCACACACTTTACTACATCGAGGTCCTCAAAAGAGTATTTATTACAATATATGGCCAAAGGCCATCTAGATAAAAGTAACTGCGAAAGCATCGAAGGTAAATGAGTCCATCCAACTCCACGGCAAACTGAGTGCAGAACAACGACCTATCGCACCTTTACTCCTCGTCGGAAAACTCTGCAACATGAGACGCTGCAGCCGTGTAGGTCAGCACATGGAATATGCTGGCAATTTCACACCACAGAATAATAATAATGAAAAAAAAAGACTATCTCTATATGCAAATTTAGCTGGTGGAGGCTCTAAGTTTAATTTTTGCATAAAGCCAATTTTACCCTACAACAAAGGAATAATTTTTAGTATTTACTACAAAATTAAAATGCCATTATTGAGAAGGTTCCTCCAACTCAATCCAAAAATTCCCAAGTTATTAGTAACCCAATAATTCCATTAAATACAGTGATGAGATCAACCAATAGTTCACTTCTAGATACTCAAGTTGTCCATAACCGGGGACACGGCTAATCATGATTAGTTTGTACACTCTGTAGAGGATTGCGCACTTTTCCCCACAAGACTCGACCACCTCCATGATCGGAAGATCGAGACATAGTCTTTCTGAAGTATTTCCTCCAAACCCTGGGTAGAGCGGTACACCTACTTTCCCCTACATCAGCTAGTCTACCACGGAAAGAGGTCACACAACTTACTCAACTATGCCAGAGCCCATAATGGCTTGTGGCTGCACACGGAAGTTCCTAGGCATGAAATATCTTATGATCCCGTTGAGCCTGGGTGGCGGACCTAGGGTAATCACACGGATACTCCGGGATTCCCCTTGGGCAAGCACTGGTTTCTCCAGGTGCCCCAAACAATCCACCCAGATTTGTATTAGAGTTGCCACCTTATGTTGTCTTGATAAATTATTATCTCTCGCAACTTGCACGTATCACACATACCAATCCCCGTCTACGAGCATGGCTAAGCAATATATGACATAACGAATATTTCCCGGGGTGATAAAAGGTCATAGGTTCCTACCACATAAACTACATAGCATAATCACATGTTCCCAATCCTACTCATGCAATCTTTGAGGGTGAAACTAATGCATAGTAAAAACTGGGTATTGAAAATTATGATCAAAGTGTGAACTTGCCTTGCTGATGTTCGTTGAACTCTAAAGATTCGTAGTAGCAAGCTTCGCACTCCGGATGATCTAGCGTAAGCAAGCAATAACATACATAAGCATACAAGCAAAGATCCAAAAAGAAAACAAATAAAAGACTTCGGAAAACTCCAAAAAAACATCCAAATAAAGTTTCTGTACCGAACGTAATTTTTACAGCAACAAATAAATGGTTTTGGTTTTAACAGAAGGTACATGTCACAAGCTTTCATTAGCAAAAAGAATCACCCAAAACGGAGTTACGAAACTCAAGTTATGGCCTAACAAAGTTTGAATTCAGATATGCTTGAATTCAAATTTCTAAAATTTTCGAAAATATATTTCGTTTGGTTCTCTGGATAGAGGATATTTCTACAAACCCGTAGGAAAAAGAATCAACTAAATCGGATCTATAGACTAAAAGATATACTAGAAACAAGATTTGGTATAGAATTTGAGATTAGAAAAATACTGGTAAAAGAACAAAAATTCGGCCAGAGACAAGTGGCGCTCTCTAATTGGCTGGCTGGTGCTCACCGGACTTGTCGCCGGAGACGAGGAAGAAGGCGGCTTCGGTGCGCTTCGGCGAAGGATGCGTGCAGGACGGTGTAGAGGACGATGAGGTGAACCACTTGATGAAGGTGTGGTTGTGGATAGCTTCATGTACACACGGTGAGAGGTCGCCGGAATTCACGAACTCCGGTGAGCAATTGGCGATGTTAGGGAGGGGGAAAGCTCCAGAAGGAGAGGGCTTCAGACGAGGGGTGAGAGGGGCTCGCGGGGTGCCTTTTATAGGGCTTGGGGAGGTCCAAAGTTGGGTGGGGCGAGATGTGTTAATGGCTGCAGTTTCAAGCGTTCATGGTGGCCATTAGAGGTGGAATTAAGGCGCACTAGTGAAGGGGAAGAGATAGAGGGAGGCGAGGGGGTTCCGTTCAGAGCAGTTTTTGGGCGAGGGAGAGGAGGGGGGTGGGGGCGCTGGGTGGATGATGCTCTGTGAGCTCTGTGTGAACGAACGACGAAAGGAAGGAGACGACCAAGTTGGGTCGTGAGGAAGGCTGGGCCTTTCACGGCCCGTGGCTGTTTTTTTTTTGACAGAGAGAAAAAAATGTATAGATAGAAAATAAAAATATTTTAATATAGGACATATATATCAAAACATTCAGAAAAATAAATCCTACAAGATGAACTATTTTTCAGAGGCTAAATAAAAACTTTATAAAAACATTTTTCTAAAAAAATAACCCAAATGACACTTAAATTTGAATTCAAAACTTTTGGCATTGATTTCTTCTGACTTTTTGGAGTGTCATGTTAGCTCCTCTCATATTTTTGAACAAGTATTTGTCATGGATTTTTGAAATAAATCTCAATTGCCAAAGTCAGATAAAACTCAAATTCCTCTGAAATTTCCAAATGACACTCAAATAAAAAAATGCATAGATGCTTAGCTAATAATTGTAAAATATTCCAAATTGAAAATTTGGGATGTTACATTCTCACACAATGCCTACTGTATCATATCATTTCTATGATTTATATTGATCAATATAAGCCATAGAAGCAAGAAAACAAGCAACTAGCATAGGAAGGCAAAACAAGCAAAACTTCAAGATTTTCAACACATAGAGATGAAACTTGATAGTATTGAGATAAGTAAATGCATATGTACCTCACTCATTATAATTTTCAGTAGCATCATGAATGAATTCAACAATATAACCATCACATAAAGCATTCTTTTCATGATGCAAAAGCATAGAAATTTTGCTACCCTCCACATAAGCAAATTTATTCTCATGAATAGTGGTGGGAGCAGACTCAACAAAATAACTATCATGAGATTGAAAATTAAAGTCATGATGACAAGTTTCATGGTTATCATTATTAAATATAGCATACATGTCATCACCATAATCATCATAGATAGCAACTTTGTTATCATAGTGAATTGAAACATCCTCCAAAGTAGTGGATTCATCACTAAATAAAGTCATGACCTCTCCAAATCCACTTTCATCAATATAATCATCATAATAGGCGGCATCCTTTCATTATATCAAATTTCCACATCAAATCTTGGGGGGCTAAAAATGTCATATTCATCAAACATAGCATCCCCAAGCTTATGGCTTTGCATACCACTAGCAACATGGATATTCAAAGAGTTCATACCAAAAACATTGCAATCATGCTCATCATTCAAATATTTTGTGCCAAACATTTTATTGACTTCTTCTTTTAACAATTGAGCACAATTTTCCGATCCATCATTTTCAAGAAAGATATTATAAAAGATGATCAATAATATGATGCAATCTTGATTCCATTTTTTAGTTTTCTTTTTATAAACCAAACTAGTGATAAAACAAGAATCTAGAAGATTCGATTGCAAGATCTAAAGATATACCTTCAAGCACTCACCTCCCTGGAAACGGCGCCAGAAAAGAGCTTGATATCTACTATGCAACTTTATTCTTGTAGACACGTGTTGGGCCTCAAAGCGCAGAGTTTTGTAGGACAGTAGCAATTTTCCCTCAAGGGGGTGACCTAAGGTTTATCAATCCGTAGGAGGTGTAGGATGAAGATGGTCTCTCTCAAACAACCCTGCAACCAAATAATAAAAAGTCTCTTGTGTTCCCAACACACCAAGTACAATGGGAAATTGTATAGGTGCACTAGTTCGGCGAAGTGATGGTGATACAAGTGTAATATTGATAGTAGATATTGATTTTTGTAGTGCGAACAATAAAAAAACAGCAATGTAGCAAGTAACAAAAGTGAGCACAAACAGTATTTTAATGCTTAGAAACAAGGCCTAGGGTCTGTACTTTCGCTAGTGCAATCTCTCAACGATGCTAATGTAATGGATCATATAACCACCCCTTAACGTGCGATGAAGAATCACTCCAAAGTTCCTATCTAGCGAAGAACATAAGAAGAAGTTGTTGGTGGGGTACGAAACCACCTCAAAGTTATTCTTTTTTATCAATCTTTCCAAGAGTTCGTACTAAGGTAACACAAAGTTACCCTTTTCGATCTATCTATCCAAGAGTTCGTACTAGAATAACACAAGGTTATGTTTTCCGATCGATTTTTCAAGACTTCGTACTAAGATAACACAAAGTTATCCTTCCCGATCGATCTATCAAGAGTTCGTACTAAGATAACACCAAAACATATTCAGGTTTATAATACTCAATCCAACGCAAAGAACCTCAAAGAGTGCCCCAAGATTTCTACCGGAGAAACAAAGACAAGAACGTGCATCAACCCCTATGCATGAATTACCCCAATATCACCGCGGGAATCCGCAAGTTGAGTGCCAAAACATATATCAAGTGGATCAATATGATACCACATTGTCACCATGAGTATTAATTTACAAGACATATATCAAGTGTTCTCAAATCCATAAAAATATTCAATCCAAAGAAATCTCAAAGGGAAAACTCAAATCATCACAACAAGAGAGGGGAAAACACCATATGATCCGACTATATTAACAAAGCCCCCGATACATCAAGATCGTGCCATCAAGAACATGAGAGAGAGATATATTAAACACATAGCTACTGGTACATACCCTCATCCCCGAGGGTGGACTACTCCCTCCTCACCATGGTGGCCACTGGGATGATGAATATGGCAATCGGTGATGCTTTCCCCGTCCGGTAGAGTACCGAAAAGGGTCTAGATTGGTTTTCGGTGGCTACAGAGGCCTCGCGGTAGCGGAACTTCTGATCTAGGTCTATTTCTGATGGTTTCTCTATTTATAGGAATTTTTTGCGTCGGTCTCATGTCCGGATGGGCCTCGTGGTGAGCACAACCCACCGGGGCACGGGCAAGGGCCCAGGTGCGTCCCGGTGTCTTGTGCCCTATTCCTTCACCTTCTGGTCCTTCCACGAAGCTTCGGGGGCCTCTTTTGTTCCAAAAAAATTGTCAAAAAGTTTCAGCTCATTTGGAGAACTTTCATTTCTGCACAAAAAACAACACCACGGTAGTTGTGCTGAAAAGAGCGTCAGTCTGGGATAGTTGCATGCAAATCATACCAAAACCATATAAAATTGTTATAAACATGGCATAATACTTCATAAATTGTTGATACATTGGAAACGTATCAGTGAACAATGGTATATTTGATATACATGTTATTGATGTGTTCCTTACTAGTACTCGTAGCAGCACCTAGGTATTTGATACTGGTTCGGTTGCTCATATTTGTAACTCGAAACAGGAGTTGTGGATTAAACGAAGATTGGCTAAGGACGAGGTGACGATGCACGTCGGGAATGGTTCCAAGGTCGATGTGATCGCCGTCGGCACGCAACCTGTACTCTACCTTCGGGATTAGATTAAGACCTAAATAATTGTTATTTGGTGCATGAGTTTAGCATGAACATTATATGTGGATCTTGTTTGATGCGAGACGGTTAATCATTTAAGTCAGAGAATAATGGTTGTTGTATTTATATGAGTAATATCTTTTATGATCAAGCATCCTTGAGGAATGGTCTATTCTTATTGAATCTCGATCATGGTAATACACATATTCATAATATTGATGCCAAAAGATGCAAAGTTGATAATGATAGTGCAACATACTTGTGGCACTGCCGTTTAGGTCATATTGGTGTAAAGCGCATGAAGAAACTCCATATTGATGGACTTTTGGAATCACTTGATTATGAATCATTTGATACTTGTGAACCATGCCTCATGGGCAAGATGACTAAAACTCCGTTCTTCAGAACAATGGAGCGAGCTAATGACTTATTGAAAATAATACATACCGATGTATGTAGTCTGATGAGTGTTGAAGCACGCGGCGGGTATCACTATTTTCTCACCTTCACAGATGATTTGAGTAGATATGGGTATATGTACTTGATCAAACACAAGTATGCAACATTTGAAAAGTTCAAAGAATTTCAGAGTGAAGTAGAGAATCATCGTAACAAGAAAATAAAGTTTCTACGATCTGATCGTGTAGGCGAATATTTGAGTTACGAGTTTGACCTTCATTTAAAACAATGTGGAATAGTTTTGCAACTCACGCCACCTAGAGCACCACATCGTAATGGTGTGTCCGAACATCGTAACCATACTCTATTGGATACAGTGCATTCTATGATCTCTCTTACTGATTTGCCTTTATCATTTTGGGGTTTTGCATTAGAGATAGCTTCATTCACGTTAAATAGGGCACCATCTAAATCTGTTAAGATGACACCGTATGAACTGTGGTTTGGCAAGAAACCAAAGTTGTCGTTTCTTAAAGTTTGGGGTTGCGGCACTTATGTCAAAAGGCTTCAGCTTGATAAGCTCGAACCCAAATCAGAGAAGTGCATCTTCATAGGATACCCAAAAGAAACTATTGGGTACACCTTCTACCACAGATCCGAGGGCAAGATCCTTGTTGCTAAAAATGGATCCTTTCTAGGGAAGGAGTTTCTCTTGAAAGAAGTGAGTGGGAGGAAAGTAGAACTTGATGAGGTAATTGTACCTTCGCTCGAATTGGAAAGTAGCTCATTAGATAAAACTATTCTTATGATGCCTACACAAACTAGAGAAGAAGCTAATGATAATGATCATGAAACTTTGGATCAAGTTACTACCAAACCTCGAAGGTCGACCAGAAGATGTACCGCACAAGAGTGGTACGGTAAACATGTCCTGAAAGTCATGGTGTTAGACAATGGCGGACCTTAAAACTATGAAGAAGCTATGATGATCCTAGATTCCGAAAAATGGCTTGAGGCCATGAAATCTGAGATAGGATACATGTATGAGAACAAAGTGTGGACTTTGGTGGACTTGCCCGATGATCGGCAAGCCATAGGGAATAAATGGATCTTCAAGAAGAAGATTGACGCTGATGGTAATGTTACTGTCTACAAAGCTCGACTTGTCACAAAAGGTTTTCGACAAGTTCAAGGAGTTGACTACGATGATACTTTATCGCCCGTGGTGATGCTTAAGTCTGTCTGAATCATGTTAGCAATTGCCGCATTTTATGATTATGAAATCTGGCAAATGGTGTCAAAACTGCATTCCTTAATGGATTTCTGAAAGAAGAGTTGTATATGATGCAACCAGAAGGTTTTGTCGATCCTAAAGGTGCTAACAAAGTGTGCAAGCTCCAGCGATCCATCTATGGACTTATGCAAGCATCTTGGAGTTGGAATATACGCTTTGATGAGGTGATCAAAGCATAAGGTTTTATACAGACTTACGGTGAAGCCTGTATTTACAAGAAAGTGAGTGGGAGCTCTTTAGCATTTCTGATATTATATGTGGATGACATATTGTTGATTGGAAATGATGTAGAATTTCTGGATAGCATAAAAGCATACTTGAATAAGAATTTTTCAATGAAAGACGTCGGTGAAGCTGCTTATATATTGGGTATCAAGATCTATACAGATAGATCAAGACGCTTAATAGGACTTTCACAAAGCACATGCCTTGACAAAGTTTTGAAAAAAGTTCAAAATGGACCAGTCAAAGAAAGGTTTCTTGCGTGTGTTACAAGGTGTGAAACTGAGTCAGACTCAATGCCTGACCACTGCAGAAGATTGAGAGAAAATGAAAGTCATTCCCTATGCCTCCGCCATAGGTTCTATCATGTATGCGGTGAAGATCTACCCGAGTGAGGCAAGTCCTTCGTGGGCGATGGCCATGGTCGGATAGACAAGATTGCTTCTTCATGGACCCTTTGTGGCTGGAGCCCTCAGTGGAATCACACAACCGTTACCCTTCGTGGGTTGAAGTCCCCATCAACGTGGATCTACGATAGCACCACCTGTTGATACCACGCCAAAAATCTATGTGTCTCCAATTGTGTTTGCACACTCCAATCCTATCCCTTTACTTTCTTGCAATTAGCATGTTTTATTTTTCCGCTGCTCATACTCTTTCCATGCTTGCTTGAAATGTATTATGAATGCTTAAACTAGTGCTAAAACTCCACCTCAACTTGAAGAAATTAAAAGCTGATACTTTTGCTTGTTGAGGGTCTAATCACCCCCCTCTAGTTACCTCTTATCGATCCTTTCAGTATGCCATGCTGTGTACCGAACCTGATGTGTGCCTTGCCATAAGTTTGGCAGGGAGGTACAAAAGTAATTCAGGAGTGGATCACTGGACATCGGTCAAGAACATCCTGAAGTACCTGAAAAGGACGAAGGATATGTTTCTCATTTATGGAGGTGACGAAGATCTCGTCGTAAAGGGTTACATCGATGTTAGCTTCAACACAGATCCGGATGACTCTAAGTCACCGGCCGGATATGTATTTATATTGAATGGTGGAGCTATCACTTGGTGCAGTTCCAAGCAGAGCATCATGGCAGGATCTACGTGTGAAGCGGAGTACATAGCTGCTTCGGAAGCAGCACATGAAGGAGTTTGGATGAAGGAGTTAATATCCGATCTAGGTGTAAGACCTAGTGCATTGGGTCCAATGACAATCTTTTGTGAGAACACTGGAGAAATTGCCTTGTCGAAGGAATCCAGGTTTCACAAGAGAACAAAACACGTCAAGAGACGCTTCAATTCCATTCGTGAAAAAGTCAAGGATGGAGACATAGAAATTTGCAAAGTACATACGGATCTGAATGTTGCAGACCCATTGACTAAGCCTCTTTCGCGGGCAAAACATAATCAACACCAAAACTCCATGGGGTGTTAGATTCATTACAATGTAATCTAGATTATTGACTCTAGTGCAAGTGGGAGACTGATGGAAGTATGCCCTAGAAGCAATAATAAAGTTGTTATTATTTTTCTTTATCCATGATAAAGGTTTATTATTCATGCTAGAATTGTATTGATCGGAAACTTAAATACATGTGTGAATAGATAAACAAATACCGTGTCCCTAGTGAGCCTCTACTAGACTAGCTCGTTGATCAAAGATGGTTAAGGTTTCCTAACCATGGACATGAGTTGTCAATTGATAACGGGATCACGTCATTAGGAGAATGATGTGATGAACAATACCCATCTGTTAGCTTAGCATTTGATCGTACAGTTTATTGCTACTGCTTTCTTGTATGTCAAATACATGTTCCTTAGACCATGAGATCATGGAACTCCCGGATACCAGATGAATACCTTGTGTGCTATGAAACGTCACAACGTAACTAGGTGATCATCAAGATGCTCTACATGTATCTCTGAAGGTGTTTTTTTTGAGTTGGCATGGATCGAGATTGGGATTTGTCACTCCGAGTATCGGAGAAGTATCTCTGGGCCCTCTCGGTAATACACATCATAAGAAGCCTTGTAAGCAAATGACTAGTGAGTTAGTTACAAGATGATGTATTACGAAATGAGTAAAGAGACTTGCCGATAACGAAATTGAACTAGGTATAGAGATACGGACGATCGAATCTCGGGCAAGTAACATACCGACAGACAAAGGGAATTGCGTATGTTGCATTACAGATCAATCGATAAAGATCTTCGTAGAATATGTAGGAACCAATATGGGAATCCATCTTCCCCTATTGGTTATTGACCGGAGAGGTGTCTCGGCAGGGTCCGCACGCTTAACGTTTGTTGACAATATAGTGTTATGTGAGTTATGTGATTTAGGGGCATAATATTTTTCAGAGTCCCGGATGAGATCACGGACATGACGAGGAGTCTCAATATTGTCGAGAGGTAAATATTGATATATAGAACGATGGTATTCGGACATCGGAAGTGTTTCGGAGGGTACCAGGTACTTATCTGGTCACTTGCATGAGTTTCAGGCATCCCCAGCAAAGCTATGGGCCTTATGGGCCAAGAGAGGGAACACGCAAGCCCACAAGGGGATTGTGCACCCCCTATAGAGGTCAGCCCTATGGGGAGGGTAAGGAAAGAGGGAAGGGAAAGGAAAGTGTGGAGTAGGACTTCCCCTTCCTTCCCTCTCCCCCTCTTTCCTTTCCCCCTTGTTCATTCTAGGAAAGGGGGACGTAGGATGGAAACAGCCCTAAGGCCGGCGGCCAGCCCCTTGGGGTGCACCCTGACTGCACTGGCTGCCTCCCTCTCCCCTCCCACCTATATACATGGGAAGGGGGCGCCACACAAGGACACAACATTGTCTTAGCCGTGTGATGCGCCCCTACCACCGTTTACTCCCTCGGTCATATTTTCGTAGTGCTTAGGCGAAGCCCTGCAGAGATTGCATCACCATCACTATCACCATGCCGTCGTGCTGCCGGAACTCAGCTTCTACTTCGCCCGTCTTGCTGGATCAAGAAGGCGAGGACATCACCGAGCTGAATGTGTGCTCAACGCGGAGGTGTCGTACGTTCGGTACTTGATTGGTTGGATTGCGAAGAAGTTCGACTACATCAACCGCGTTGTCTAACGCTTCCTCTTTCGGTCTATGAGGGTATGTAGACATACTCCCCCCTTGTTGCTATGCATATCCATGGATAGATCATTGTGTGTGCGTAGATTTTTTGTTTTGTTTTCCATGCAACGTTTTCCAACACCGGCGACCAGCTCCTACGGTGACACCGCGACCACTTCATGGCCGACTCCATCTGTGCTGCCACCACCCTATGACCCCTCTACTATGTTGGCTTACGCCTATCCGACAGCCTCGGTGACCGCGTCTCCTTATGGCGCGTCCTCCTCGTATGGGGCGATGTATGGTGGTCCGTTGATGGAGCTTGTGGCCTCCTCCGTGATACCGAGTGGTCGTTCACCTCTAGGCTTTTATGTGTCATCGTCGCCTTCAGATCATGGTGTACCCAATGCACCGTTCTACTTTGCGCATCTCATACCGGTGAAGCTGACGACAGATAACTATCTTTCATGGCGTGCTCGGGTGTTGCCACTTCTTCGCACTCGCTACTTGGAGGGCTTTGTTGATGGCACTCTGTCATGCCCCCCGCCATACCACCCGGGGCTCAGGATCAGGACATCCTCTCGGCCATCCAGTCCTCTCTTACGAAGAGGGTCTCATCATTGGTCATCTTCGCCGCTACATCTCGGGACGCGTGGACGGCCGTTCATATCAGTTTTTCTTCGTAGTCTCAGGTGCGGGCTCATGTTATTCGAACTGCACTTGGGGAGGTGAAGCGTTATGATCTCACCATCACCGACTACTTCAACAAGGCGACGGGCATGGCTGACACACTTGCCTCCATGGGCAATGCTCTTGGTTCGAAGGAGTTCACCTCTTATGTGCTCAATGGACTGAATGACGACTATGCTAATTTGGTGGAGAATATCAATGATCGTGACACTCCAATCCAGTCGCGCGAGTTGTATGCGCGCCTTGTTGCCATGGAATAGCACATCCAGGCTCATCGCTCTACGTCGATTTTCCCTTCCGCCAACGCTGCAACGTGTGGGAAAGGCAAGCCCTACAAGCGATCAACTGGTGGCAAATATCTGCCGATCACGCCTAATTCGTCGAATACCACTACCTCCACGGGAGGTCGAGTCCGTGCCTGCTACTGCTACTTCTCGAGCTTGCGTTGTATTCCCTCGAAGAGGAAAGGCTGATGCAACACAGTAGCATAAGTATTTCCCTCATCTTTTGAGAACCAAGGTATCAATCTAGTAGGAGACCACGCGCGAGTCCCTCGCACCTGCACAAACAAATAAGAACTTCGCAGACAACGCGATAAGGGGTAGTCAATCCCTTCACGGTCACTTCCAAAAGTGAGATCTGATAGATAGGATAGGATAATATTTTTGGTATTTTTGGTATAAGAACAGAAAGTAAATAAGAAACGACAACAGAAATTGGCTAGTTGACGGAAAAATAATATGATAAAGATAGACCTGGGGGCCATAGGTTTCACTAGTGGCTTCTCTCATGATAGCAGAATTCTACGGTGGGTGAACAAATTACTGTCGAGCAATTGATAGAAAAGCGCATAGTTATGAGAATATCTAGGCATGATCATTATATATAGGCATCACGTCCGTAACAAGTAGACCGAAACGATTCTGCATCTACTACTATTACTCCACACATCGACCGCTATCCAGCATGCATCTAGAGTATTAAGTTCATAAGAACAGAGTAACGCCTTAAGCAAGATGATATGATGTAGAGGGATAAACTCAAGCAATATGATATAAACCCCATATTTTTATCCTCGATGGCAACAATACAATACGTGCCTTGCTGCCCCTACTGTCACTGGGAAAAGACACCGCAAGATTGAACCCAAAGCCAAGCACTTATGCCATTGCAAGAACTATAGATCTAGTAGGCCAAACCAAACCAATAATTCGAAGAGACTTGCAAGGATATTATAATCATACATTTCAGAAAATAATCCAATATTGTTCATAGATAATCTTGATCATAAACCCACAGTTCATCGGATCTCGACAAACACACAGCAAAAAGATTACATCGAATAGATCTCCTCGAAGATCGAGAACTTTGTATTGAGATACAAAAAGAGAGAAGAAGCCATCTAGCTAATAACTATGGACCCGAAGGTCTGTGGTAAACTACTCACAACTCATCGGTGAGGCTATGGTGTTGATGTAGAAGCGCTACGTGATCGATCCCCCTCCGGCGGAGCTCCGGAATAGGCCCCAAGATGGGATCTCACGAAAACAGAAGGTTGCGGCGGTGGAATTAGGGTTTCTTTTGTTGCCTCGATGTTTTCAGGGTACGTGGATATATATAGGAGGAAGGAGGGCGTGCCTGTCCCCCTGGGCACGCCCTGCACCCTCGTGGCCGCCTCTCTCGTTCCCTCGCGTGTACTCCAAGTCTTCTGTGTAGATACGGTTCGAAAAATAACACTCCCGAAGGTTTCATTTCCATTTGGACTCCGTTTGATATTCCTTTTCTGCGAAACACTGAAATAGGAAAAAAACAGCAATTTGCACTGGGCCTTGGGTTAGTAGGTTAGTCCCAAAAATAATATAAAAGTGTATAATAAAGCCCATTAAACATCCAAAACAGAATATATAATAGCATGGAACAATCAAAAATTATAGATACATTGGAGACGTATCAACTGCCCTTCATGTGGTGCTCAGGTCCCCTGCCAGCTGTGTGGACTTGATGGTCACCCTGCCTCCCGTTGTCACTGTCACTTCAAGCAGGATTTCTAGGGGTTGGGAACAATGGCAAGGGTAATGAGAAGCAGGCTGCCCTGGCGAGTAATGCGGCTTGAAACTGCATTGGTATTTCCCCAAAGAGGAAGGGATGATGCAGTACAACTACGGTAACTATTTCCCTCAGATGTGAAACCAAGATTATCGAACTAGTAGGATAATCAAGCAACACTATGTAAATCATACATGCACACAAAGAACAAATACTTGTAACCCGACATGTAAGAGGGGTTGTCAATCCCTCCTCTGTAAAAAGATAGATTTGTTATGTAAGATTGGATAAATAGATCATGCAAGAACACAAAATAAAAGATGCAAATAAGAAGTGCAGCAAGGTATTTTTAGGTTTTTGGAATAATAGATCTGAAAGAAAATGCGATGAAAAATAGATCGGAAAGCAATATGATAAAAGATCGACCCGAGGGAAATAGATTTCACTAGTGGCTTCTCTCGAGAAAATAGCATACGGTGGGTAAACAAATTACTGTTGGGCGATTGATAGAAGATCAAATAATTATGATGATATCCAAGGCAATGGTCATTATATAGGCATCACATCGAAGATTAGTAGACCGAAACGATTCTGCTCTACTACTATTACTCCATACATCGACCGCTATTCATCATGCATCTAGTGTATTAAGTTCATGGAGAAATAGAGCAATGCAATAAGAACGGTGACATGATGTAGACAAGATCTATTCATGTAGGAATATACCACATCTTGTTATCCTTAATAGCAATGATACATACGTGCCTCTCTACCCCTTCTGTCACTGGGTGAGGACACCGTAAGATCGAACCCATCAGAAAGCACCTCTTCCCATGGCAAGAAAAAATGATCTAGTTGGCCTAACTAAACCAAAGATTCGAAGAAGAAATATGGGGTTATAAATAATCATGCATATAAGAGATCAAGGAAGACTCAAATAATATTCAGGGATATATATCTGATCATAAACTCAAAATTCATCGGATCCCAACAAACACACCGCAAAAAGTCATTACATCAAATAGATCTCCAAGAGACCATTGTATTGAGAATCAAAAAGAGAGAAGATGCCATCTAGCTACTGCCTACGGACCCGTAGGTCTATGGTGGACTACTCACGCATCATCGGAGAGGCACCAATGAGGATGATGAACCCCTCCGTGATGGTGTTAGATTGGATCCTATGGTCCTGGAACTTGTCGCGGCTGGAATTGTGTTTCGTATGCTCCCCTAGGGTTTCTGGAATTTCTGAGAATTTATAGAGCAAAGAGGCGGTGCAGGAGACCCCCGTAGGCCCCACAACCCATCAGGGCGCACCAGGGGCCTCTGGTGCGCCTTGGTTTCTTGTGGGCCCCATGGGCCTCCCCCAAGCGCTTACTTGGCTCCCAAGTTGTCTTCTGGTCCAAAAAAATCTCCAAAAAGTTTCGCTGCATTTGGACTCCATTTGATAGGGATATTCCGCGAAGTAAAAAACAAGCAAAAAACAGCAACTAGCACTTGGCACTATGTCAATAGGTTAGTCCCAAAAAATAATATAAAATTGCTATAAAATGATTGTAAAACATCAAAAAATGATAATATAACAGCATGTAACAATAAGAAATTATAGATACGTTGGAGACATGTCAGCGAGTCATGAGCAGGGGCATACTCCTTCCTATCCAGGCGATGCATCTTGGTACATGGATACGGAAACTACCAATCACACGTCGAGTGAGATGGGCAAGCTCTCTACACAGGAGCCGTACTGTGGACACGATCAGGTTCGCACCGCTAATGGGGAAGGTATGCACATCTCACATATTGGTCAAGCATCACTTCTTACACGTCGGTCCACACAATTACGTCTCCTAATTAATGTCCTTCGTGTTCCCTCTGTTTCACGTAGTTTGCTTTCAGTTCCTAAACTTACTCGTGATAATAATGTTCTTGCTGAATTTTATCCTTTTAATTTTTTTGTGTTAAGGAATGGGACACGAGGGACGTACTCCTTAGAGGTCGACTACGCAATAATGGTCTCTATGCACTCGATGTGCCACCAACTCCTAGTGCTTTCAGCGGTGTTCGTGTGTCTTTACCACATTGGCATGCGCGCCTTGGTCATCCTGCCACTCCCATCGTTCACCATGTACTTCATCGTCATGAGCTTCCAGTAGTGTCCAAGAAACATGTTGATGCAGTTTGTGATGCCTGTCAGCAGGGCAAGAGTCATCAGGTTCCTTTTTCCGAGTCGAGTCGTGTAGTCAATAAACCGCTTGAACTTGTGTTTTCGGATGTATGGGCCATGCCCAAACCTCTGTTAGTGGTCATAATTATTATGTCAGTTTTATTGATGCTTGTAGTCGCTTCACTTGGCTTTATCTTCTTAAACACAAGTCTGATGTGTTTAATGTTTTCTTGCAATTTCAAGCGCATGTTGAGCGTTTGCTCAGTCACAAAATCATTCATGTGCAATCTAATGGGGGGTGAGTATCACAAGCTCAATGTATTCTGTAATAAGCTTGGAATTACACATCATGTGTGTTGTCCTCGTACACATCAGCTAAGCGGTGTACCTGAGCGTAAGCATCGCCATATAGTTGATACTGGTTTTGTTTTGCTTGCCCATGCCTCCGTTCTTTGCCGGTTTTGGAGTGATGCGTTTTCCACCGCATGCTTTCTCATTAACAGACTCCCCACGCGACTCCGTCAGATGAAAACACCACTTGAATTCTTGTTGAATGAAATTCATGATTATACGTTTCTCAAGGTCTTTGGGTGTGCGTGTTGGCCACATCTTCGTCCATATAACGAATGCAAGTTAGAGTTTTGGTCCATGAAGTGTGTGTTTCTTTGTTATAGTTCTCTTCATAAAGGGTACACGTGTCTTCATGTTCCCTCTAACCGCGTCTACATCTCTCATGATGTGGTGTTTGATGAGAATGTTTTTCCTTTCTCTGCACTTCCGGTCACCTCCACCACTCCCACTATACGTGAGAAATCCGTTTTACCTTTGCCTGGTCAATTTGTTGATGCTGCATATACCCCCTTGTTGCTACCTAACCATGGTGCAGGTACTGGGTGAGGAGCACGGCTCAAGCTTCTAGATGAGCAGCCGCCCGCGTCCCCTCAGACGCCCGCCGAGCCCGCTTGTGATGCCCATCCATCACCTGGCTCGTCAACGGGGCTGGCCGAGCCGGGCTCTGTCACCTCGGTCCAACATGGTACTGGCCACGCGTTGGCCGAGCCAGCTGCGCCCGAGCCAGCCTCTCCCACGGGGGCCGAGCCAGCGTCCACGCCCGCGTTGGTCGAGCCAGCTTCGCTCGAGCCAACCTCTGTCGCGGGGGCTGTGCCGGCGTCCACGCCTTCCTCGCCAGGCCGGTCACCTGGCACAACTGGCTCTGCGTCTAGGGAGCGGTTTGCATTGTCCTCATCATCTTCATCGACTCCGTCCCCGCCGCCTATCGCTATTCTGCGTCCTCGTACGCGCAGTCAGAGTTGTATTGTTCGTCCAAAGGAGCGCACCGACGACACGGTTGTGTGGATTGCGGCATGTATGGCACAGACGGATGCTGACCCCACTGCTGAGCCTCGACATTTTCAGGCGTCTCTTCGAATTCCTCATTGGCGCAGTGCCATGGAGCAAGAGTTCCAGGCACTACAAAGGAATGATGCTTGGTGCTTGGTTCATCCTGTGTCTGGTGTCAACATCATTGACTCCAAGTGGGTGTTTAAGGTAAAGAAGCATGATGATGGTTCTACTAAGCGATACAAGGCACGGTTGGTGGCCAAAGGTTTTAAACAACGGTATGGTCTTGATTATGAGGATACCTCTAGTACAGCTGTCAAGTCTACCACCATTCACCTGCTCTTGTCCTTGGTTGTTTCCAAAGGGTGGTCTCCGCGTCAGCTTGATGTTCAGAATGTTTTCTTGGTGGGGTCTTGGAGGAAGAGGTTTACATGATGCAACCTCTAGGTTTTGTTGATCCTGCTCATCCACATCATTTGTGTCGTCTTGTTAAGGCGCTTTATGGACTTAAGCAGGCTCCTCGTGCATGGCATGCCCAACTTGGCTCAGTTCTTCAACGTCTTGGATTTGCTCCGTCCACTACTGGAACGTCTCTGTTCCTATTCCATCGTCTTGAGGTTATTATGTACCTGCTGGTTTATGTTGATGACATTATTCTTACCAGCTCCTCGGTGACTGCTGCTGATCGTTAGCTGTCTGCTTTGAGTGGTCATTTTGCTGGCAAGGATCTGGGTGCTCTCCATTACTTCCTTGGTCTAGAGGTTTCACGATCCTCTGCTGTCCTGGCTCTCACTCAACATAAGTATTCCTTGGACTTGCTACGACATGCTGGTATGTTGCAATGCAGGCGTGCTACCACCCCTCTGTCCGCAACTGGTCGGTTATCAGCCTTGGATGGTGCCTTGCTTTCTTCAAATGATGCTACATAGTACCGCAGTATTGTTGGTGGCTTGTAGTACTTGACCATCACACGACCAGACATCTCCTATGCGGTAAACCGTGTGTGCCAGTATCTTCATGCTCCTCAGACTTCACACTGGTTAGCTGTGAAGCGTATACTGTGTTATCTCTCTCATACTATCTCCTATGGCTTGCATCTTCAGTCTACTTCCTTGAGTGCTCTCTCAGCATTCTCTGATGCAGATTGGGCTGGGAGCGTGGATGACCGGCGATCAACGGGGCGCTATGTTGTCTTCTTTGGTCGTAACTTGATCGCCTGGAGTGCGCGCAAGCATGCCACAATACCTCGGAGTAGCACTGAAGCTGAGTACAAGGCGGTTGCCAATGCCACGATTGAGCTCATTTGGGTACCGTCTCTGTTGAGAGAGTCGGGAGTATCTTAAGAGCAGCCATCGGTTCTTTGTTGTGATAATATTGGTGCAATGTATCTTTCATTTAATCCAGTTTTCCATGCTCGTACCAAGCACATCGGAGTTGACTATCACTTTTTGAGGGAACGTGTTGCATAGAAGCTTCTTCATATCAAGTTCATCTCCTCCAAAGATCAACTTGCTGACATCTTCACGAAGCCACTTCCACAACCTCTGTTTGAAGGTTGTATGCGTAATCTTAACTTGCTTTGTACTTCAGGCCACAGTTAAGGATTGAGGGAGGGTGTTAGATAATGTTTATACGTAGCCTATGTGTATACCATTTATCTTGTATTTGTACACTTTGTGTACCCTTATATATATGAGATAGCCACACCCGTATTGGGTATCGAGCAGTTTCCCAAACCCTAGCGTTTCACAAATCAAACCTAAATCCTCACCCAAAGTCGTTGCACTATCGAGCGCATCTTCCCCGTTGTCGTACGAAATATGACAGCATATGCCTCGGCTTAAGCCTGAAGCCACAAGGATCCTGCAAAACAAGTGGAGGGGAGTTTTGTGCTGCATCCACACAAAGTTGCTTTGCCGCACCATGAATGACACACACGGATCGTCCGCTACAGCGACGACGATCCTCTCCACTAAGGGGTGTGGATCCTGCCTCCATAGTTCTCTCCACCCCTCTCTCTCACTATGGTGCAAACCCTGACTCTGCCTCCATTGTCGCCCATTCCAACACTCGCTTTGATGAGAGAGGCACCCGTCCCATGACACAAGCATACTCTCTCGCTCCTCCTGTTTTGTATGTACCATTATCTTCATCACGAGTATTTGCTGGGCCTTCAAATTCATGGTTTTTCGTTCCAGCGCGCCTCCCACATTCTCCTTAGCTCCTCCGCGAGACCGTGAGCTCAAATTACGTCAATGGCCTTCCAACATCGCCTGGATCCATCAGATCCGAACGCTGCGCGTCGATCCATGTTGGTGTTGTGCTTTGCAACCCCACGTTCCCTAGTTCGCAGGGGACAGAGAGGAGGCCATCCCGAGAATACGAGGTGGCCGAGAATTTTGAAACCCAGAGGCTCTACTCGCTGGGAGACCTCACTAACGGGAGGTGGCAACAGTTGTAGGTAAGTGGGGTGTGCATCGCGAGATTGCCCATGGGCTAACCCCATCTCTATTATCATGATACTTACTCCCTTCGTTCCCAAATATAAGTCTTTCTAGATAATCCAACAAGTGACTACATACGAAATGAATCTACACTTTAAAATATGTCTACGTACGTCTATATGTTGTACTCCCTCCATTTTTGTATACAAGACCACTATCAAAGTTACAATTTGCAACTATACAAGGCCATTATCACCAATCGAGATAAAATTGATGATGTTTGCCTCGTACTAGCAACCGAGGACATTAATACCCTATGCATGCATGTGGGAGTTAAATGTTGGTTTGCATGCACCGCATTAATCAACCAATCAGGAGTGAGAGAGTTGTCTTGTTGTGTGTTGGAGAGAAAAATACACATTAATTAACACGTCAAGCGAGGAGGAAAGACTCCAGAAGCCATTAATTTCTACCTTGGTACCTGTAATATGAGTTTGTGACCTTGTATACAAAAATGGAGGGAGTAGTCCATTTGAAATGTCTAAAAAGACTTATATTTACGAACGAAGGGAGTATTTGTTACATTTTTTACAACATTTCTTTGGAGCAATTTGTTGTTACATAACTTACCTTGTGTTGAGCGCAAACACTAGAATGATATGTATCTGTAAGTTCTGGAAAATTATGTGATCACAAACAGATATGAGCATGACAAACTAACCCATGGCTAATTCTTAAAAACACTACCTTCGTCTTTTTTAAATTCAAAAAAGTCAGATCTGCATTAAAGTGAGAAAAATATGATCAGCAGTTTTTAAATTCAAAAAATTCAGCAGTATTTTTTTCGTTAGACTTGTACCTTTTCTCATTTTCACCCGGTCACGCGAGAGTGCTGTTCGGCCGCCCCGATCTCTCGCTACCCACAATCCGCGCCACTTCCACTCCAGCCAATGAGATCGCAGCATTCCTCCCACTCCGGATCGCTCTCCCCACCCCTCCGCGTGACTATAAATAGTCCTCGACCCGGGTTCTCTCGAATCCATCCACCCCTCCAGCTCTTCTCTGAAGCCACAAGCGTGCACGCAGCACAAGTAGCAGTTCCCCTTTCAGATATTTTCTTCAGTTAGCCACCATGACTGCCATGGCCAAGCCCGCCGCCTCGGAGCCGAAGCCGAAGAAGCCCTCCGCCGCCAAGCCCAAGGCGGCCGCCGTTGGCGCCTCCCACCCGACCTACTTCGAGGTGAGCGTCTGAACCTCTTCCGTGCCCCCCTGTGATTGAATGGTTTTGATTGCGATTGGGGCTGATTGGATTTTGAATTGGATCTCGGCAGATGATCAAGGAGGCGATCGCGGCGCTGAAGGACAGGACCGGGTCGAGCTCGGTCGCCATCGCCAAGTACATCGAGGAGAAGCACGGCAAGTCTCTCCCGGCCAACTTCAAGAAAATGCTCTCCGTCCAGCTCCGCTCGGCCGCCTCCAAGGGCAAGCTCGTCAAGGTCAAGGCCTCCTACAAGCTCTCCGACGCCGCCAAGAAGGGCGCGCCCAAGCCCAAGCCCGCGGCGAAGCCTGTCAAGGACGCCGCCAAGACCAAAAAGGCCGCCGTGAAGCCCAAGAAGGCTGCCGCCGCCGGCACGAAGCGCAAGGCGCCCGAGAAGAAGAAGCTGGTCTCCAAGGCCAAGAAGTCGCCAGCAGCCAAGGCCAAGGCGAAGCCGAAGACCGTCCGCTCCCCGGCCGCCAAGAAGGCCCGCAAGGTCGCCGCTGCCTGATCTGATCCGATAGCTGGTCTTAGGAGTGCTTGGTGTTCAAGGGTCTGTACAAAAGGATGCCTCATCCTCCCTTGCTTAGGTTTTGGTTCTGTTAGGCAAGTTTATGTATCGTGGGTGGTGTTTGGTGTATGAAATGGTTGTTTTAGAGATGTTTTCAGCTCTAACTTGTGAAATGAATCTGCAGTTTCCTTCACCATACAAGTAATTTCGTATTTCCTGTGTGATTTTGTGAAATGAATCTGCAGTTTCCTTCACCATACAAGCAATTTCCCAATTCCTGTGTGATTGTGAAATGAATCTGCAGTTTCCTTCACCATACAAGCAATTTCCCAATTCCTGTGTGATTTATCGTTTACTGTCTGTGCCTTGGTGATCATTTGTCTTCATCTAAGATCACTCGGTGCTTCGTCGTCAATTTGATACTATGGTCCTTCTGGTCATCACTGTCATATGCTTATGTATATTTTTCTGTTTTAAATTGAGATCTCCGTTCTTATCCCAATTCATCGTTGCGTTGTTTTTCCCCCTTGTCTTAGGAACTGAGCACATGTAATCAGGAGATACACCGTTATTATCCCTCCGTACGACTCGGTGCGTAGTGTGCTCAACCGTGTGCAAGAGCGAGGGGAACGGGAACTACGGGGTGCGTGGCAAGTACGCAGTGGTTAAGCAGCTGCGAGTGGCTCTAATGCTATCGCCGCACGAACCGTTCCTCACTGTTGCAGCTGCGCGCTGCTCAAGTTGCATCAGCGACGTGGGGAGGGAATCATAGCAGTCAGCAATGGCCAGTGACAAGTAGCAGCATTACGCCGTGATAACGGTGTGTGTGGCAGCGTGTCACGCCAACCCTGTCCACTTGCTAAGACCGTAGTGGTGGCTGATTACGTAACTGATGCATTACAAAAGCCTCAGGTTCAACTGAGTAAGGGCCTGTTCTGAAGTCCTCCCAACTCTCCCAACTCCAAAAATTCAGCTTCTCAACCTAGCTTTTCACTCCACACAGCGATTCACGTCTGTTCGGGAGAGGAAACAGCTTCTCCATCGCTAGCTTGGGCTGGTAGGGGGTGCTTACCTCTCTAGCGCCATATTGGGCTGGATGGAGATCGTTCCATGGGCTGGTGGCCCAATTTGAACGCAAGCATGCAGCCCAACAAAGAAGGAGAGGCATGTTTCTGTACGAGGAAGCAAAGAAAGAAGGGAGGAGAGAGATTAAACGAACCGTTTTCTTCACTAGGCGGTGGCATACCTGGTAATTTTATCCAACTCCACGTTTTAGAGGATTCCCTGGAGCTGCGATTTCCCAGCTTCTGTAACTCCATGCTTATTACACTACGATGGACCATAACTTCTCGAAGTTAGCTTCTAAGAGCTGAAACGTTCGGCTCGGCTCCGCATATAAAATTTGAGAAGTGTGGAGCTGGAGCACTTCAGAACAGACCCTAAATATCATAAATGTAGAAGGGAAAGAATAGGTTGTACAACATAATGCATTGATCGGTGCATCAGACACGTATATGCATTGATCGGTGCACCAGACACGTAGTATATATGAGTACAGAGGGGGGCCACAACCTCAACTATACAGAGGAACTAGGAGGTGGGCTCAAGAAACAATATACACGTACACAATATATTCAACACCTCCGCAGTCGAAGCGGCACCAGAGACGCAGAGACTGGAACGAAACTCCTCGAAGGTGGAAGTCGGCAGTCCCTTAGTTATCACATCGGCGAACTGTTGTGCAGTCGAAACATGGAGGACCTGAATACGTCCAAAGGTCACATGCTCGCGCACAAAGTGAATGTCCAGCTCAATGTGCTTAGTCCGGCGATGATGAACGGGGTTGGCGGAAAGGTAGACCGCAGAAACGTTGTCACAGTAGACAACCGTAGCCTGGGAGACGTCATGATGCAACTCATGAAGTAACTGTCGTAGCTAGGTGCACTCGGCGACGACGTTAGCCACAGCTCGGTACTCAGCCTCCGCGCTAGAGCGCGAAATCGTAGGTTGTCGCTTGGACCACCACAAGACGAGTGAAGGACCGAGGTAAACGCAGTAGCCAGAGCTGGACCGACGGGTGTCGGGGCAGCCAGCCCAGTCCGCGTCGGAGTAGGCCACCATCTCCAGAGAAGGGGACGCCGTGAGAGTAAGCCCAAGAGCCATCGTGCAGCGGATGTAACAGAGAATCTGCTTCACGAGGGTCCATTGGGAGTCACGAGGGGCGTGCATATGCACACACACCTGCTGGACAACATACTATAAATCCGGCCGGGTGAGAGTCAGATACTGAAGAGCACCAACAATGGACCGGTAGAACGGAGCATCTGACGCGGGAGATCCCTCGAGAGCAGAAACCTTGGCCTTCATGTCAACATGAGTCGCAACAGGGTGACAGTTGAGCATGCCGGCACACTCAAGTAGCTTGTGCGCATACTTCTGCTGATGAAGAAAGAAGCCATGGGGTCGCCGAACGACCTCAATGCCAAGGAAATAATGTAGAGCACCCAGGTCCTTGATGGCAAACTCATCACGCAGCCGGAGAGTAATCTGCTGAAGAAGGATTGCGGAGGAGGCCGTCATGATGATGTCGTCGACGTAGAGAAGCAAATATGCAGTCGTGTCGCCGCGGTGATAGACAAACAACGAGGCATCCGAGTGAGTGATGCTGAAGCCCAGTGTCTGAAGGAACCCGGCGATACGCTAGTACCAGGCGCGAGGTGCTTGCTTGAGCCCATAGAGAGACCGGGACAACAAACACACATGTCGAGGAAGAGATGCGTCGATGAAACCGGTCGGCTGCTCATAGTAAACCTGCTCCTCAAGATGGCCATGAAGGAAGGCGTTGGAGACATCCATCTGATGAACCGGCCAGCCTCGGGAAACTGCCAGCTGAAGACCTGTGCGGATCGTGCCCGGTTTGACAACCGGGGCAAACGTCTCGGTGAAGTCGACCCTAGCGCGCTGCCGAAAACCACGGACCACCCAACGAGCCTTGTAGCACTCAAGTGTACCATCCGAGAGGGTCTTATGGTGAAAGACCCACTTGCCGCTGATGACATTGGCGCGAGAAGGCCGAGGAACCAGTGTCCAGGTACGGTTCCGCTGAAGAGCGTCGAACTCTTCCTGCATCACAGCAAGCCAGTGAGGATCACGAAGGGTTGCGCGAGCGGACATAGGGATCGGTGACGGCTCAGTGGTGGAGGCGGTGAGAAAATACTCATCGCTGGAGTACCATAGACTCGGGCGATGAACATCGGCTCGAGCCCGAGTGACGGGGCGAGCTGGCAACTCGGCAACTGGCGAGGCGGTCGGTGAAGCAGCCGGCGAGGCTGCCGGCAAGACGGATGGTGAAGAAGCGCCGCCTGAGGCCGCAAAAGCGCCCGTGCCTGAGGCGTAGGGGGCGGGCGAGGCGAGGGTGGCAGCCGAGGCGGGGACGCCGCCCGAGGCGCCCGAGGCGGCGGGGCGGGCCGAGACGGCTCGCGAAGATGCCGGCGAGGCGGGCGATGCCGAGGCCCCTGACGGAGTCGGCGAGGACGTCGTGGGGGCATGAGTCGCAGCTCGTCCCATGGCGGGAGGACCACCGAAGCCCGGAGGCGGTCCAAGAATCGAGCGGGGCCGTCCACCTGACGGGGTCGCTCGAGGGCCGCCGGTGGCTGACGGTGACGGGGCGACGGGAGGTACCTGCTGAAATGGAAACACTGTCTCATCAAAGTAAACGTGCCGAGAGGTGAACACACGATGTGAGACGGGATCGTAGCAGCGGCATCCTTTGGTGTTATGTGGGTAGCCGAGGAAGATACAAGCAACTGAGCGAGGTGCAAGCTTATGAGGTGCAGTGACGGCGAGGCTAGGATAGCAGAGACAACCAAAAATGCAAAGGCCACCATAAGATGAGGGCGCACCAAAGAGGAGATGGTGAGGGGCATAGTGTTGGGGATCGTAGCAGAAAATCAATTTTTTTTCCTATGCATCACCAAGATCTATCTATGGAGTAATCTAGCAACGAGGGAGAGGGGAGTGCATCTACATACCCTTGTAGATCGCGATGCGGAAGCGTTGCAAGAACGCGGATGAAGGAGTCGTACTCGCTGCGATTCAGATCGCAGTTGATTCCGATCTAAGCGCCGAACAACGGCGCCTCCACGTTCAACACACGTGCAGCCCGATGACGTCTCCCACGCCTTGATCTAGCAAGGAGAGAGGGAGAGGTTGGGGAAGACTCCATCCAACAGCAGCACGACGGCGTGGTGGTGGTGGAGGAGCGCGAGACTCCAGCAGGGCTTCGCCAAGCACTGCGAGAGACGAGGAGGGAGAGAGGTAGGGCTGCGCCAAGCGACAGAGGTAAAAAACGTGTTATGGGCAGCCCCAAAACTCACATATATTTAGGGGAAGGGAGGGGCTGCGCCCCCTATAGGGTTTCCCACCCCTAGGGGTGCGGCCACCCCAGATCCCATCTGAGGGTGGCGGCCAGAGGGGGAGAGGGAGAGGGGGGCGCACCAGATTGGGCCCTAGGGCCCATCTGCCCTAGGGTTTGCCCCCCTCCCCTCTTGGAGGCGCCTTGGGCCCTGGTGGGGGGCGCACCAGCCCACATGGGGCTGGTCCCCTCCCACACTTGTCCCACGCAGCCTTCTGGGGCCAGTGGCCCCACCCGGTGGACCCCCGGGACCCTCCCGGTGGTCCCGGTACGCTACCGATAGCGCCCGAAACTTTTCCGGTGACCAAAACGGGACTTCCCATATATGAATCTTTACCTCCGGACCATTCCGAAACTCCTCGTGACGTCAGGGATCTCATCCGGACTCCGAACAACATTCGGTAACCACGTACATACTTTCCCTATAACCCTAGCGTCATCGAACCTTAAGTGTGTAGACCCTACGGGCTCGGGAGTCATGCAGACATGGCCGAGACAACTCTCCGGTCAATAACCAACAGCGGGATCTGGATACCCATGTTGGCTCCCACATGCTCCATGATGATCTCATCGGATGAACCACGATGTCAAGGATTCAATCAATCCCATATACAATTCCCTTTGTCTATCGGCATAGTACTTGCCCGAGATTCGATCGTCGGTATACCGATACCTCGTTCAATCTCGTTACCGGCAAGTCTCTTTACTCGTTCTGTAACACATCATCCCGTGATCAACTCCTTGATCACATTGTGCACATTATGATGATGTCCTACCGAGTGGGCCCAGAGATACCTCTCCGTCATACGGAGTGACAAATCCCAGTCTTGATTCGTGCCAACCCAACAGACACTTTCGGAGATACCTGTAGTGCACCTTTATAGCCACCCAGTTACGTTGTGACGTTTGGTACACCCAAAGCATTCCTACGGTATCCGGGAGTTGCACAATCTCATGGTCTAAGGAAAAGATACTTGACATATAGAAAAGCTTTAGCATACGAACTACACGATCTGTGCTAGGCTTAGGATTGGGTCTTGTCCATCACATCATTCTCCTAATGATGTGATCCCGTTATCAACGACATCCAATGTCCATGGTCAGGAAACCGTAACCATCTATTGATCAACGAGCTAGTCATCTAGAGGCTCACTAGGGACATGGTGTTTGTCTATGTATCCACACATGTATCTGAGTTTCCTAGCAATACAATTCTAGCATGGATAATAAACAATTATCATGAACAAGGAAATATAATAACCAATTAATTATTGCCTCTAGGGCATATTTCCAACAGTCTCCCACTCGCACTAGAGTCAATAATCTAGTTCACATCGCCATGTGATTAACACTCATAAGTCACATCGCCATGTGACTAACATCCAAAGAGTTTACTAGAGTCAGTAATCTAGTTCACATCAATATGTGATTAACACTCATTGAGTTCTGGGTTTGATCATGTTATACTTGTGAGAGAGGTTGTAGTCAACGGGCCTGCTACATTCAGATCCCTATGTACTTCGCAAAACTTTTATGTCATATCGTAGATGCTGCTACCACGTTCCTCTTGGAGCTATTCCAAACTGTTGCTCCATTATGCGTATCCGGTATCTCTACTCAGAGTTATCCGGATAGGTGTTAAGCTTGCATCGACGTAACTCTTTACGTCAAACTCTTTATCACCTCCATAACCGAGAAACATTTCCTTATTCCTCTAAGGATAATTTTGACCACTATCTAGTGATCCACTCCTGGATCACCTTTGTACCCTCTTGCCAGACATGTGGCAAGTGACACATCAGGTGCGGTACTCAGCATGGCATACCGTATAGAGCCTATGACAAAAGCATAGGGGACGACCTTCGTCCTTCCTCTTTCCTCTGCCGTGGTCAAGCTTTGAGTCTTACTCAACTTCACACCTTACAACTCAGGTAAGAACTCCTTCTTTGACTGATCTATTTTGAACTCCTTCAAAATCATGTCAAAGGTGTGCGTCCTTTTGAAAGCATCATTAGGCGTCTTGATCTATCTCTATAGATCTTGATGCCCAATATGTAAGCAGCTTTATCCAGGTCTTCCTTTGAAAAACTCCTTTCAAACAACCCTTTATGCTTTCCAGAAATTCTACATCATTTCGGATCAACAATATGTCATTCACATATACTTATCAGAAATGTTGTAGTGCTCCCACTCACTTTATTGTAAATACAAGTTTCTAACAAACTTTGTATACCCAAAAACTTTGATCACTCCATCAAAGCGTATATTCCGACTCCGAGATGCTTGCTCCAATCCATGGAAGGATCGCTGGAGCTAGCATACCTTTTAGCATACTTAGGATCGACAAAACCTTTCTGATTGTATCACATACAATCTTTTCTTACGAAAACTTGTAAGGAAACTTGTTTTGTCATCCATCTGCCAGATTTCATAAATGCAGCTAATGCTAACATGATTCTGACGGACTTAAGCATCGCTACGGGTGAGAAAATCTCATCGTAGTCAACTCCTTGAACTTGTGAAAAACTCTTTGCCACAAGTCGAGCTTCATAGACGGTGACATTATCGTCCACGTCCGTCTTCTTCTTAAAGATCCATTTATCTCAATGGCTTGCCAATCATCGGGCAAGTCCACCAAAGTCCATACTTTGATTTGATACATGGATCCTATCTCGGATTTCTCGGTTTCTAACCATTTGTCGGAATATGGGCCCACCATCGCTTCTCCATAGTTTGTAGGTTCATTGTTGTCCAACAACATGACATCTAAGACAGGATCACCGTACCACTCAGGAGTAGTACATATCCTTGTCGACCTACGAGGTTCGATAGCAACTTGATCCGAAGCTTTATGATCACTATCATTAGTTTCCTCTTCAACAGTCGCAGGTTCCACAGAAACATCTTTCTGTGTTGCACTACTCTCCGGTTGAAGTGAGTGTTTGACAACCTCATCAAGTTCTATCTTCCTCCCACTCAATTCTTTCGAGAGAAACTCCTTCTCGAGAAAGGACCCGTTCTTAGCGACAAACATTTTTGCCCTTGGATCTGAGATAGGAGGTATACCCAACTGTTACCTTTGGGCATCCTATGAAGATGTATTTGTCCGCTTTGGGTTCGAGCTTTTCCCGGCTGAAGCCATAAGCATCGCAGCCCCAAACATTGAGAAACGACAACTTTGGTTTCTTGCCAAACCATAGTTCATACGGTGTCATCTCAACGGACTTAGATGGTGCCCTATCTAAAGTGAATGCAGTTGTCTCTAATGCATAACCTCAAAATGATAGCGGTAGATCGGTAAGAGACATCATAGATCACACCATATCTCATAAGGTTCGATTACGATGTCCGGACACACCATTACGCTTTGGTGTTCCAGGTGGCTTCAACTGCGAAACAATTCCACAATGTCTTAAGTGATTGACAAACTCATAATTCAGAAAATCTCCCCTTGATCAGATCGTAGGAACATGATCTTCTTGTTATGATGATTCTTAACTTCACTCTGAAATTGCTTGAACTTTTCAAACGTTTCAGACTTTTGCTTCATTAAGTAAATATACCCATATCAACTCGAATCGTCAGTGAAGACGAGAAAATAACGATACCCACCACACGCCTTAATTCTCATTGGATCACACACATCAGCATGTATGATTTCCAACAAGTCACTTGTCCGTTTCATTGTACATGAACACGGGATCTTAGTCATCCTGCCCATGAGGCATGGCTTGCATGTGTCAAGCGATTCAAAATCAAGTGACTCCAAAACATCCATCAGCATGGAGTTTCTTCATGCATTTTATGCCAAAATTGTTGGAAATATGCCCTAGAGGCAATAATAAAAGTATTATTATTATATTTCCTTGTTCATGATAATCGTCTGATATTCATGCTTGAATTGTATTGTACGGAAACAATGATACATGTGTGAATATATAGACCACAATGAGTCCCTGGTAGGCCTCTAGTTGCCAGCTCGTTGATCAGCAGATGGTCATGGTTTCCTGACCATGAACATAGGATGTCAGTGATAACGGGATCACATCATTAGGAGAATGATGTGATGGACAAGACCCAATCCTGAGCATAGCACGAGATCGTATAGTTCGTAATGCATAAGCTTTTCGGTGTCAAGTATTTATTCCTTAGACCATGAGGTTGTACAACTCCCGGATGCCGTAGGAATACTTTGGGTGTGCCAAATGTAACAACGTAACTGGGTGGCTATAAAGGTACGCAACGGGTATCTCCGAAAGTGTCTGTTGAGTTGGTACGAACCGAGACTGGGATGTTGTCACTCCGTATGACGGAGAGGTACCTCTGGGCCCACTCGGTAAGACATCATCATAATGAGCTCAAGGTGACTAAGGAGTTAGTCACGGGATGATGGATTACGGATCAAGTAAAGAGACTTGCCAAGATGAGATTGAACAAGGTATCGGGAATACCGACGATCGAATCTCGGGCAAGTACCGTACCGATGGACAAAGGGAATAACATACGGGATTGAGTGAATCCTTGACACAGTGGTTCATCCGATGAAGATCATCGAGGAACACGTGGGAAACAACATGGGTATCCAGATCCCGCTGTTGGTTATTGACCGGAGAGTGGTCTCGGTCATGTCTACGTGTCTCCCGAACCCGTAGGGTCTACACACTTAAGGTTCGGTAACGCTAGGGTCGTAGAGATACATGCACGTGGAAACCCGAAAGTTGTTCGGAGTCTCGGATGAGATCCCGGACGTGACGTGGAATTCCGGAATGGTTCGGAGGTAAAGAATGATATATAGGAAGTCAAGTTTCGGCCATCGGGTGAACTCCGGGGATCACCGGGAGTGTCCCGGGACCACCGGAGGGGTCCCGGGGGTCCACCGGGTGGGGCCACCCATCCCGGTGGGTCCCCTAGGCCGCAAGGGGGAAGGGGCCAGCCTCTGGTGGGCTGGCGCACCACTTGGGCCCCCCTCCATGCGCCTAGGGTTGAAACCCTAGGGGAGGGGGCGCCCCCTATGCCTTGGGGGGCAAGTCTCCCCCCTAGGCCGCTGCCCCCCCTTGCAGATGGGATCTGCCAGGGCCGGCGCCCCCCTGGCCCCTATATATAGTGGGGGGGGGGGAGGGAGAGGGCAGCCGCACCCAAGTCTCTGGCGCCTCTCCCCCTCCCGTCACACCTCATACTCTTCACGCAGGGCACCGGCGAAGCCCTGTAGGATTTCCCACTGCATCCACCACCACGCCGTCGTGCTGCTGGATCTCCGACGACCTCTCCTCCCCCCTTGCTGGATCAAGAAGGAGGTGACGTTGCTGTACCGGACGTGTGTTGAACGCGGAGGTGCCGTCCGTTCGGTGCTAGATCATCGGTGACGAAGAACGCGAAGAGTACGACTACTTCATCCACGCTTCTTCGAAAGCTTCCGCTCGCGATCTACAAAAGGGTATGTAGATGCACTCTAATATGATCGTTGCTAGATGTCTCCTAAGATTGATCTTGGTGAAAGCGTAGAATTTTTTTGAATTATGCTACGTTCCCCAATAGTGGCATCTGAGCTAGGTCTTTTGCGTAGCATCTTGCACGAGTAGAACACAAAGCGGTTGTGGGCGTTGAGTTTGCTCAACTTTCTTGCCGTTACTAGTCTAATCTTGATTCGGCGGTATTGTGGGCTGAAGCGGCCCGGACTTACCTTACACGTACGCTTACGTGATACTGGTTCCACCGACAGACATGCACTAGATGCATAAGGTGGCTGGCGGGTGTCTGTCTCTCCTACTTTAGTCGGATCGGATTCGATGAACAGGGTCCTTATGAAGGGTAAATAGAAATTGACAAATCACGTTGTGGTTTTGGCGTAGGTAAGAAACGTTCTTGCTAGAAAACCTATAGAAGCCACGTAAAACTTGCAACAACAATTAGAGGTCGTCTAACTTGTTCTTGCAGCATGTGCTATGTGATATGGTATGGCCAAGAAGATGTGATGAATGATATATGTGATGTATGAGATTGATCATGTTCTTGTAATAGGGAATCACGACTTGCATGTCGATGAATTTGACAACCGACAGGAGCCATAGGAGTTGTCTTAATTATTGTATGACCTGCGTGTCATTGAATAACGCCATGTAATTACTTTACTTTATTGCTAAACGGTAGCCATAGTAGTAGAAGTAATAGTTGGCGTGACGACTTCATGAAGACACAATGATGGAGATCATGATGATGGAGATCATGGTGTCGAGCCGGTGACAAAGATGATCATGGTGCCCCGAAGATGGAGATCGAAGGAGCAAGATGATATTGGCCATATCATGTCACTTTAATTGATTGCATGTGATGTTTATCATGTTTATGCATCTTGTTTACTTAGAAAGACGGTAGTAAATAAGATGATCTCTCACTAAAATTTCAAGAATTGTGTTCCCCTAACTGTGCACCGTTGCTAAGGATCGTTGTTCCGAAGCACCACGTGATGATCGGGTGTGATAGGTTCTAACGTTCGCATACAACGGGTGTAAGCCAGATTTACACACGCAACACACTTAGGGTTCACTTGACGAGCCTAGCATGTACAGACATGGCCTCGGAACACGGAAGACCGAAAGGTCAAACACGAGTCGTATAGAAGATACGATCAACATGAAGATGTTCACCGTTGATGACTAGTCCGTCTCACGTGATGATCGGACACGGGCTAGTCGATTCGGATCGTGTATCACTTAGATGACTAGAGAGATGTCAATCTGAGTGGGAGTTCATTAAAATTTGATTAAGATGAACTTAATTATCATGAACTTAGTCTAAATTCTTTACAATATCTCTTGTAGATCAAATGGCCCACGCTCATGTCACCCTCAACTTCAATGCGTTCCTAGAGAAATCCAAGCTGAAAGACGATGGTAGCAACTACACGGACTGGGTCCGTAACGTCAGGATCATCCTCATAGCTGCCAAGAAAACTTATGTCCTAGATGCACCGCTAGGTGACGCTCCCGTCCAGGCAAACCAAGATGTTATGAACGCTTGGCAGTCGCGTTGTGATGATTAATCCCTGGGTCAGTGCGGCATGCTTTACAGCTTAGAATCGGGGCTCCAAAAGCGTTTTGAGCACCACAGGGCATTTGAGATGTTCCAAGAGCTGAAAATGGTTTTCCAAGCTCATGCCCGATTCGAGAGATATGACATCTCCGACGCTTTCTACAGCTGTAAGATGGAGGAAAACAGTTCTGTCAGTGAGCACATCCTCAAGATTTCTGGGTTGCACAACCGCTTGTCTCAGTTGGGAATGAATCTCCCAGACGAAGCGGTCGTTGACAGAGTCCTCCAGTCGCTCCCACCAAGCTACAAGAGCTTCGTGTTGAACTTCAATATGCATGGGATGGAGAAGTCCATTCCCGAGGTGTATTCGATGCTGAAATCAGTGGAGGTGGATATCAAGAAAGAATATCAAGTGTTGATGGTCAATAAAACCACTAAGTTCAAGAAGGGCAAGGGTAAGAAGAACTTCAAGAAGGACGGCAAGGGAGTTGCCGCGCCCGGTGAGCCAGTTACCGGGAAGAAGCCAAAGTATGGACCCAAGCCTGAGACAGAGTGCTTTTATTGCAAGGGAACGGGTCACTGGAAGCGGAACTGCCCCAAATACTTAGCGGACAAGAAGGCCGGCAACGTCAAAGGTATATGTGATATACATGTTATTGATATGTACCTTACCAGTGCTCGTAGTAGCTCCTGGGTATTTGATACCGGTGCAGTTGCTCATATTTGTAACTCTAAGCAGGAGTTGCGGAATAAGCGGAGACTTGCGAAGGACGAGGTGACGATGCGCGTCGGGAATGGTTCCAAGGTCGATGTGATCGCCGTCGGCACGCTGCCTCTACATCTACCCTCGGGATTAGTTTTAAACCTCAATAATTGTTATTTAGTACGAGCTTTGAGCATGAACATTGTATCTGGATCTCGTCTTTTGCGAGATGGCTACTCATTTAAATCTGAGAATAATGGTTGTTCTATTTATTTGAGAGATATGTTTTATGGTCATGCCCCGCTGGTCAATGGTTTATTTTTGATGAATCTCGATCGTGATGATACACATATTCATAGTGTGAATGCCAAAAGATGTAAAGTTGATAATGATAGTCCCACATATTTGTGGCATTGCCGCCTTGGTCATATTGGTGTCAAACGTATGAAGAAGCTTCATGCTGATGGGCTTCTGGAGTCTCTTGATTATGAATCATTTGACACGTGCGAACCATGTCTCTTGGGCAAGATGACCAAGACTCCGTTCTCCGGAACAATGGAGCGAGCAACCAACTTATTGGAAATCATACATACCGATGTGTGCGGTCCAATGAGTGTTGAGGCTCGCGGAGGCTATCATTATGTTCTCACCCTCACGGATGACTTGAGTAGATATGGGTATATCTACTTGATGAAACACAAGTCTGAGACTTTTGAAAAGTTCAAGGAATTTCAGAATGAGGTTGAGAATCAACGAGACAAGAAAATAAAGTTCTTACGATCGGATCGTGGGGGTGAATATTTGAGTCATGAATTTGCCACGCACCTTAGGAAATGTGGAATAGTTTCACAATTGACACCGCCCGGAACACCTCTGCATAACGGTGTGTCCGAACGTCGAAATCGTACTCTGTTGGACATGGTGCGATCTATGATGTCCCTCACCGATTTACCGCTATCTTTTTGGGGTTATGCTTTAGAGACTGCCGCATTCACTTTAAATAGGGCTCCGTCGAAATCCGTTGAGACGACACCGTATGAACTTTGGTTTGGCAAGAAATCGAAGTTGTCGTTTCTGAAAGTTTGGGGTTGCGATGCTTATGTCAAGAAACTTCAACCTGAAAAGCTCGAACCCAAATCGGAAAAATGCGTCTTCATAGGACCCAAAGGAAACGATTGGGTACACCTTCTACCACAGATCCGAAGGCAAGGTCTTTGTTGCCAAGAATGGATCCTTTCTAGAGAAAGAGTTTCTCTCGAAAGAAGTGAGTGGGAGGAAAGTAGAACTTGATGAGGTGACAGTCACCCCTCCCGAACCGGAAAGTAGCGCAACGCAGGAAATTGTTCCTGAGGTGCCTGCACCGACAAGGGAGGAAGTGAATGATGATGATCATGATGAAACAGATCAAGTTACTACTGAACTTCGAAGGTCCACAAGGGCACGTTCCGCACCAGAGTGGTACGGCAACCCTGTCATGGAAATTATGTTGTTGGACAACGGTGAACCTTCGAACTATGAAGAAGCGTTGGCGGGCCCGGATTCCAATAAATGGCTTGGAGCCATGAAATCCGAGATAGAATCCATGTATGAAAACAAAGTATGGACTTTGGTGGACTTGCCTGATGATAGGCACGCCATAGAAAATAAATGGATATTTAAGAAGAAGACAGACACGGATGGTAATGTGACCATCTATAAGGCTCGGCTTGTCGCTAAGGGTTATTGACAAGTTCAAGGGATTGACTACGACGAGACTTTCTCTTCCGTAGCGATGCTGAAGTCAGTCAGAATCATGTTAGCTATTGCCGCATTCTATGATTATGAGATATGGAAAATGGACGTCAAAACGACATTCCTTAATGGCTTCCTCAAGGAAGAGTTGTATATGATGCAGCCGGAAGGTTTTGTCGATCCAGAGAATTCTAACAAGGTATGCAAGCTCCAGCGCTCGATTTACGGGCTGGTGCAAGCATCTCGGAGTTGGAATATTCGCTTTAATGATGTGATCAAAGCGTTTGGCTTTATACAGACTTATGGAGAAGCCTGTATCTACAAGAAAGTGAGTGGGAGCTCTGTAGCATTTCTCATATTATATGTGGATGACATATTGCTGATGGGAAATGATATAGAATTCTTGGAAAATGTAAAGGCCTACTTGAACAAGAGTTTTTCAATGAAGGACCTTGGAGAAGCAGCTTACATATTAGGCATCAAAATCTATAGAGATAGATCAAGACGCCTCATCGGTCTTTCGCAAAGTACATACCTTGACAAGATATTGAAGAAGTTCAATATGGATCAATCCAAGAAGGGGTTCTTGCCTGTTTTGCAAGGTATGAGATTGAGCAAGGCTCAGTCGCCGACCACGACAGAAGATAGAGAAAAGATGAGTGTCATACCCTATGCCTCGGCCATAGGTTCTATCATGTATGCCATGCTGTGTACCAGACCTGATGTGAACCTTGCCATAAGTTTGGTAGGGAGGTACCAAAGTGATCCCGGTATGGAACACTGGACAACTGTCAAGAACATCCTAAAGTACCTGAAGAGGACTAAGGATATGTTTCTCGTTTATGGAGGTGATGAAGAGCTCGTCGTAAAGGGTTACGTCGATGCTAGCTTCGACACAGATCTGGATGACTCAAAGTCTCAAACCGGATACGTGTATATTTTGAATGGTGGAGCAGTCAGCTGGTGCAGTTGCAAGCAGAGCGTCGTGGCGCATTCTACATGTGAAGCGGAGTACATAGCTGCTTGCGAAGCAGCACAAGAAGGAGTCTGGATGAAGGAGTTCATCACCGACCTAGGAGTCATTCCAAGCGCGTCAAGCCCGATGACTCTCTTCTGTGACAACACTGGTGCTATTGCCATTACCAAGGAGCCCAGGTTTCACAAGAAGACCAAGCACATCAAGCGCCGTTTCAACTCCATACAGAATTATGTTCAAGATGGAGACATAGATATTTGTAAAGTGCATACGGATCTGAATGTTGCAGACCCGTTGACTAAACCTCTTCCACGGGCAAAACATGATCAACACCAGAACTTTATGGGTGTTTGATTCATCACAATGTAACTAGATTATTGACTCTAGTGCAAGTGGGAGACTGTTGGAAATACGCCCTAGAGGCAGTAATAAAAGTATTATTATTATATTTCCTTGTTCATGATAATCGTCTGATATTCATGCTTGAATTGTATTGTACGGAAACAGCGATACATGTGTGAATATATAGACCACAATGAGTCCTTGGTAGGCCTCTAGTTGCCAGCTCGTTGATCAGCAGATGGTCACGGTTTCCTGACCATGGACATAGGATGTCAGTGATAACGGGATCACATCATTAGGAGAATGATGTGATGGACAAGACCCATTCCTGAGCATAACACGAGATCGTATAGTTCGTAATGCATAAGCTTTTTGGTGTCAAGTATTTATTCCTTAGACCATGAGGTTGTACAACTCCTGGATGCCGTAGGAATACTTTGGGTGTGCCAAACATCACAACGTAACTGGGTGGCTATAAAGGTACGCAACGGGTATCTCCGAAAGTGTCTGTTGAGTTGGTACGAACCGAGACTGGGATGTTGTCACTTCGTATGACGGAGAGGTACCTCTGGGCCCACTCGATAAGACATCATCATAATGAGCTCAAGGTGACTAAGGAGTTAGTCACGGGATGATGGATTACGGATCAAGTAAAGAGACTTTCCATGACGAGATTGAACAAGGTATCGGGAATACCGACGATCGAATCACCCGTACCGATGGACAAAGGGAATAACATACGGGATTGAGTGAATCCTTGACACAGTGGTTCATCCGATGAAGATCATCGAGGAACATGTGGGAACCAACATGGGTATCCAGATCCCGCTGTTGGTTATTGACCGGAGAGTGGTCTCGGTCATGTCTACGTGTCTCCCGAACCCGTAGGGTCTACACACTTAAGGTTCGGTAACGCTAGGGTCGTAGAGATACATGCACATGGAAACCCGAAAGTTGTTTGGAGTCCCGGATGAGATCCCGAACGTGACGAGGAGTTCCGGAATGGTCCGGAGGTAAAGAATGATATATAGGAAGTCCAGTTTCGGCCATCGGGTGAACTCTGGGGATCACCGGGAGTGTCCCGGGACCACCGGAGGGGTCCCAGGGGTCCACCGGGTGGGGCCACCCATCCCGGTGGGTCCCCTAGGCCGCAAGGGGGAAGGGGCCAGCCCCTGGTGGGCTGGCGCACCACTTGGGCCCCCCTCCATGCGCCTAGGGTTGAAACCCTAGGGGAGGGGGGGCGCCCCCTATGCCTTGGGGGGCAAGTCTCCCCCCTAGGCCGCCGTCCCCCCTTGCAGATGGGATCTGCCAGGGCCGGCGCCCCCCTGGCCCCTATATATAGTGGGGGGGGTAGAGGGCAGCCGCACCCAAGTCTCTGGCGCCTCTCCCCCTTCCGTCACACCTCATACTCTTCACACAGGGCGCCGGCGAAGCCCTGCAGGATTTCCCGCTGCATCCACCACCACGTCGTCGTGCTGCTGGATCTCCGACGACCTCTCCTCCCCCCTTGCTGGATCAAGAAGGAGGTGACGTTGCTTTACCGGACGTGTGTTGAACGCGGAGGTGCCGTCCGTTCGGCGCTAGATCATCGGTGACGAAGAACGCGAAGAGTACGACTACTTCATCCACGCTTCTTCGAAAGTTTCCGCTCGCGATCTACAAAAGGGTATGTAGATGCACTCTAATATGCTCGTTGCTAGATGTCTCTTAAGATTGATCTTGGTGAAAGCGTAGATTTTTTTTGAATTATGCTACGTTCCCCAACAAAAATGACCTAAGCGGCAGTGCCACAAGAAAGTGGTACTATCATTATTAACTCTACATCTTTTGGCGTTAATATTATTATCATGTGTATTACTATGATCGAGATTCAATAAACCATTGGGCGCATGACCATAAAGGTATTATTCATGTAAACAGAATAACCATTATTCTCTAACTTAAATGAACAACCGTATTGCAATGAACATGATCTAATCATATTCATGCTCAACGTAGACACCTGATAACATTTATCTAGGTTCAACACTAATCCCGAAGGTAGAGAGAGCGTGCGATGGTGATCTTATCAACCTTGGAAACACTTCTAACACACATCGTCACCTCGCCCTTAGCTAGTCTCCGTTCAGTCCGTAGCTTTTGCTTCAAGTCACTAATAATAGCAACTGAACCGGTATCCAATACCCAGGTGCTACAAGGAGTACTAGTAAGGTACACATCAATACCACGTATATCAAATATACTTTGTTGAAGTTGCCAGCTTTTCTTATCTACCATGTATTTGGGGTAGTTCCGCTACCATGTGACGTCCCACTTACAATAGAAGCACTTAGTCTCAAGGTTTGGGTTCAACCTTGGGTTCCTTCATCAGAGCGACAACTGGTTTCCCATTCATGAAGGTTCCCTTCTATCCCTTGCCCCTTTTGAAACCAGTGGTCTTATTAAACCATCAACACTTGATGCTCCTTCTTGATTTCTACTTTTGCGGTCTTAAGCACCGCTAATAGCTCCGGGATCATCTCCATCCTTTGCATGTCATAGTTCATCACGAAGTTCTAGTAGCTTGGTGATAGTGTCTAGAGAATTCCGTCAACCACTATCTCATCTGGAAGATTAACTCCCACTTGGTTCAAGTGATTTTAGCACCCAGACATTCTGAGCACATGCTCACTAGTTGAGCTATTCTCCTCCATCTTTTTGGCAAAAGAACTTGTCAGAGGTCTCATACCTCTCAACACGGGCATGAGCCTGAAATCCCAATTTCAGCTCTTAGAACATCTAATATGTTCTATGGCGTTCAAAACGTCATTGGAATCCCAATTCTAAGCCATAAAGTATGGTGCACTAAACTATCAAGTAGTCATCAGGACGTGTCTGTCAGGTGTTCACAACATCCACAGACAACGTTGTAGGGGTCTGCACATCGAGCGGTGCATCAAAGACGTAAGCTATCTGTGTAGCAGTGAGGACACTCCTCGGACTACGGACCCAGTCCGCATCATTGCTTACAATATCTTTCAACTTACTCTTTCTCTAGGATCGTATTAAACAGGGAGCTACAACGCAGTTATTGGTCTACAACATAATTTGCGAAGACAACTTAGACTATTGTTCATGACAATTAAGTTCATCTAATGAACTCCCACTCAGATAGACATCTCTCTAGTCATCTAAGTGATACATGATCCGAATCGACTAGGCCGTGTCCGATCATCACGTGAGACGGACTAGTCATCAACGGTGAACATCTTCATGTTGATCGTATCTTCTATGCGACTCATGTTTGACCTTTCGGTCTTCCGTGTTCCGAGGCCATGTCTGTACATGCTAGGCTCGTCAAGTCAACCCTAAGTGTATCGCGTGTGCAAATCTGGCTTACACCCGTTGTATGCGAACGTTAGAACCTATCACACCCGATCATCACGTGGTGCTTCGGAACAACGAACCTTAGCAACGGTGCACAGTTAGGGGGAACACAATTCTTGAAATTTTAGTGAGAGATCATCTTATTCACTACCGTCATTCTAAGCAAATAAGATGTAAAACATGATAAACATCACATGCAATCAAATAGTGACATGATATGGCCAATATCATCTTGCTCCTTTGATCTTCATCTTCGGGGCTCCATGATCATCATCGTCACCGGCATGACACCATGATCTCCATCATCATGATCTCCATCATCGTGTCTTCATGAAGTCGTCTCGCCAAACATTACTTCTACTACTATGGCTAACATTTAGCAATAAAGTAAAGTAATTACATGGCGTTATTCAGTGACACGCAGGTCATACAATAATTAAGACAACTCCTATGGCTCCTGCCGGTTGTCATTCTCATCGACATGCAAGTCGTGATTCCTATTACAAGAACATGATCAATCTCATACATCACATATATATCATTCATCACATCCTTTTGGCCATATCACATCACACGGCACATGCTGCAAGAACAAGTTAGACGTCCTCTAATTGTTGTTGTAAGTTTTTACGTGGCTGCTATAGGTTTCTAGCAAGAACGTTTCTTACCTACGCCGAAACCACAACGTGATATGCCAATTTCTATTTACCCTTCATAAGGACCCTTTTCATCGAATCCGATTCGACTAAAGTGGGAGAGACAGACACCCGCTAGCCACCTTATGCAACTAGTGCATGTCAGTCGGTGGAACCTGTCTCACGTAAGAGTACGTGTAAGGTCGGTCCGGGCCGCTTCATCCCACGATGCCGCCGAATCAAGATAAGACTAGTAACGGCAAGTAAATTGACAAATCTACGCCCACAACTACTTTGTGTTCTACTCGTGCAAGAAAGTACGCATAGACCTAGCTCTGATACCACTGTTGGGGATCGTAGCAGAAAATCAATTTTTTTCCTACGCATCACCAAGATCTATCTATGGAGTAATCTAGCAACGAGGGAGAGGGGAGTGCATCTACATACCCTTGTAGATCGCGATGCGGAAGCGTTGCAAGAACACGGATGAAGGAGTCGTACTCGCTGCGATTCAGATCGTGGTTGATTCCGATCTAAACGCCGAACAACGGCGCCTCCGCGTTCAACACACGTGCAGCCCGATGACGTCTCCCACGCCTTGATCTAGCAAGGAGAGAGGGAGAGGTTGGGGAAGACTCCATCCAACAGCAGCACGACAGCATGGTGGTGGTGGAGGAGCGCGGGACTCCAGCAGGGCTTCGCCAAGCACTGCGAGAGACGAGGAGGGAGAGAGGTAGGGCTGCGCCAAGCGATAGAGGTCAAAAACATGTTATGGGCAGCCCCAAAACTCACACATATATAGGGGGAAGGGAGGGGCGGCGCCCCCTCTAGGGTTTCCCACCCTAGGGGTGCGGCCACCCCAGATCCCACCTGAGGGTGGCGGCCAGAGGGGGAGAGGGAGAGGGGGGCGCACCAGATTGGGCCCTAGGGCCCATCTGCCCTAGGGTTTGCCCCCCTCTTGGAGGCGCCTTGGGCTCTGGTGGGGGGGCGCACCAGCCCACCTGGGGCTGGTCCCCTCCCACACTTGGCCCACGCAGCCTTCTGGGGCCAGTGGCCCCACCCGGTGGACCCTCGGGACCCTCCCGGTGGTCCTGGTACGCTACCGATAGCGCCCGAAAATTTTCCGGTGACCAAAACGGGACTTCCCATATATGAATCTTTACCTCCGGACCATTTCGGAACTCCTCGTGACGTCCGGGATCTCATCCGAGACTCCGAAAAACATTCGGTAACCGCGTACATACTTTCCCTATAACCCTAGCGTCATCGAACCTTAAGTGTGTAGACCCTACGGGCTCGGGAGTCATGTAGACATGGCCGAGACAACTCTCCGGTCAATAACCAACAATGGGATCTGGATACCCATGTTGGCTCCCACATGCTCCACGATGATCTCATCGGATGAACCACGATGTCAAGGATTCAATCAATCCCGTATACAATTCCCTTTGTCTATCGGCATAGTACTTGCCTGAGATTCGATCGTCGGTATACCGATACCTCGTTCAATCTTGTTACCGGCAAGTCTCTTTACTCGTTCTGTAACACATCATCCCGTGATCAACTCCTTGATCACATTGTGCACATTATGAGGATGTCCTACCAAGTGGACCCAGAGATACCTCTCCGTCATACAGAGTGACAAATCCCAGTCTCGATTCGTGCCAACCCAACAGACACTTTCGGAGATACCTGTAGTGCACCTTTATAGCCACCCAGTTACGTTGTGACGTTTGGTACACCCAAAGCATTCCTACGGTATCCGGGAGTTGCACAATCTCATGGTCTAAGGAAAAGATACTTGACATATAGAAAAGCTTTAGCATACGAACTACATGATCTGTGCTAGGCTTAGGATTGGGTCTTGTCCATCACATCATTCTCCTAATGATGTGATCCCATTATCAACGACATCCAATGTCCATGGTCAGGAAACCGTAACCATCTATTGATCAACGAGCTAGTCATCTAGAGGCTCACTAGGGACATGGTGTTTCTCTATGTATCCACACATGTATGTGAGTTTCCTATCAATACAATTCTAGCATGGATAATAAACAATTATCATGAACAAGGAAATATAATAACCAATTAATTATTGCCTCTATGGCATATTTCCAACACATAGTTCCAGCGTGGGCGACACGGGCGGATGTTAATGAGGAGGGTGGCGGTGGCGAGAGTGTCCGGCCAAAAACGGGGAGGCATGTTAGGGTGAAAGAGTAACGTGCGGACGCAGTCATTAAAAGTGCGAAGGTTACACTCGGCACGACCATTTTGTTGGGACGTGTAGGGGCAAGTGAGGCGGAAGATAGTGCCGTGGGAGGCTAGAAGGTTACGAACATCGGCGTTGTCAAACTCTTTTCAGTTGTCAGTTTGTAAAGCACAGATAGGATAACCGAACTGTGCGGTGACATAGGAATAAAAGGTGGTGAGTGTTGCAAGAGCATCAGACTTGCGACGAAGAGGAAATGCCCACACATAATGAGAGAAATCATCTAAGATCACCAAATAGTATAGGTAGCCCGTGTTGCTTGCAACCGGGGATGTCCGAACATCACTATGCAATAACTAAAACGAAAAAGTGGAAATAGTGGTATATGTGCTAAAGGGAAGATGAACGTGCTTGCCAAGACGACAAGCCTCACAAGTATGGTCGTCGATCTTATTTCATGAGAAGGAAAAACTCTTAGGTATTTGACGCAAAGTGGTGGAGTCCGGGTGTCCCAAAAGAGCATGCCAAAGGTCGACACCTACGGCGAGGGCGACTGGAGTGGTGGAGGCGGTGGTGGAGGAGTGCACCGGATAGAGCTCGCCAGGGCTATCGCAATGGTGAAGGACCATCCGAGTACGGGCGTCCTTCACAGAAAAACCAACATCATCAAATTCAACGGTAATGGGATTCTCACGGGTAAGATGACAAGCAGACACAAGGTTCATAACTAAATTAGGAGGCACAAGAATATCAGACATAGTGATAGGTGTAGATGTGGAAGGAAACGAAGCACGACTAACATGTGTGATGGGTAAAGAGGAATCGTTGCCAACGGTGATGCAAGTAGGAGTATGAACTGGAGTGGAGGAGGTTAGAGTACCGGGATGAGATGTCATGTGGGAGGTGGCGCCCGAGTCCTTGTACCAAGCAGCGCCGGTGATGGGGTAGAGTGCAGGGCGGCCAAGGAAGTAGTGTCCCATGGCGGTGAGACCGGCAGCGAGGCGAAGCCGCCGTAGGGCTGAACCGGGGCAGGCGGAGCATGGCTGCCGACCATCGGCATGGCGAGTAGAGCCGCGGAGCCGGCACTGGCCAGTTGGTGTGGCACGGCGAAGTAGGCTGGATGGCCCGCCGGAAAAACCTGCGGCGTGGTGAAGGAATTCGGCGTGTCCGCGTACATGTATCCGAAGAGAGACGACCCGGCAGAAGACATTGCAGCGGCGGTGGCGGCGGAGGCCCGGTGCGGCGGCGGCGGCAGTGAGAGGCAGCTCGGACGATCTGTCGAGCGGGCGCGGGCGACGCGTCTGCGAGCGGCTCGGCGATGCAGCTGGTGTGTGCGGGCGAGCGAGGTAGATGGAGAGCGAAGCGGCTGGCGGGCGGCTTGGGCGATGCGGGTTAGCGGGCGACGTGGGTGATGGGCGACGCGGGCGATCGACACGGCTGGTTTGGGCGATGCGGGTGGTGTGGAAGCGGCAGCGGTGTGGTGGGCGGGTGGTGGAAGATCCAGCTGGCGCGGGGCTATGCGGTTGGCGGCTCAGCAGACTGGATCAATCGGGGCTGGCTGACGGGATGAGCTCTGCTGGCTGGAACACGTATGGATGTACTTGCGGTAGGCAGCTAGCAATGCAGCGGTTGGCGTGCGGCGGTAGGCAGCTAGCGATGCACGCAATTGGCACGCTAGCTAGCGGGCGGGGAAAGCAATCGGGCGAGGGAGGGAGTTGCAGCGGCTGGCGCGGGGTGGCGGCGGCGGCGGCGGAAGACGAGGATTAAAACCTAAGAACGGATACCATGTAGAATGGAAAGAATAGGCTGTGCAACACAATGCATTGATCGATGCACCATGCACGTATATATGAGTACAGAGGGGGGCCACAACCTCAACTATACAGAGGAACTAGGAGGTGGGCCCAAGACACAATATACACGTACATACTATATTCAACAGTAGAGGTGGGCCCAATGCATTACAAGAGCCTCAGGTTCAACTGAGTAAATATCATAAACCTCTACATTTGAGACTTTTTTTGG
>LR738710.1:761845987-761970250 GCA_902687465.1 Secale cereale
GTGAGGTTGTTGTAATGGATCAGTTCTGCTGTTTTTTTATAATATCCGACCACTTCAAAATATTATTTTCACCTCTTTACCTTCGTCTCCCACCATCACAACTAAAGTAACATCCTTCATGGGCTAAATGTCAGAGTGGTCGACCTCAACATTCATGAAGAATATTAACTCAAACATGCAAAGGAGGATTCTATATCCTATCAACATTCAACCCCTGAACATACTAGGGCCCCTCCATATTCCCAAGAACTAGGAGTGTTACTCAGGCATAAAGACGACATCATCACAAGGATAATCATGGCAAACATCGATAAACGGTCAAAGTAATACACATAAGTTTCCACCTTGGGTTTGGTATTACAAAGAGATGAATATGAGGGGGTGGGTTGATAATGAAGGTTAGTGTGGGAGTCTACTTGGCTGGGATGATAGTGTGGCAGAGCAGTTCTATTGGTAATCCTTTTAAAGTCCCCTGAGCTTAGAGTTTTGCTTGTCCCCGAGCAAGTATCGTGGCTTGAAGAGCAGGGTCATCATGTTCATGAGGCACATATAAATGTAAATGAAATAGTCTATTGCATCCAGTGAATATCCACATTGGATACATAATTAGGATGAATGCTATCACAACTTTACCACCAAGATAACTATGAAGGCTTCCACACCTTTAGTGATTAATTCATTAGCAAAGGTTTAACCAATTTCATGCAATGAATCATCCATGCTTTAGTCGAGCAAGTTTTGAGGGGCTCTCATTTCTTTCACAAAGTGTTTATGTTTTTTTCTTTCCTACCCATGTACTTTACGTTCTTCATCTTCTCTCGGGTGGCATGATTATTTGCCCATGTCACAATCATTTATTGATTAACACGTGTCATGGGCTTAGAGAGATACATGAAAAATGAATGTCTCAAATTACAACGATCATTTTTAGCACCTGAGAGTTCAACCTTTATCGCTTCTTGCCCTTACAAATTTGCTCTTACTAGGTCTCAAAGGGATGTTCTTTGTTTTTCTCAACTTTTTTAAATAGGAAAACTAAAGCAAAGATGATCTATTCCATACAATTGCTAACGATATGGGGAAGACTTGTGTTCATTACTATTACAACTAGTATGCCAAGCTTTCGTGACAATATTAGGAAAATCATCCCTCAAAATCCAATATTTTTCAAAATTAAAGTTAAAGTTTCTAGGTGGAGCATTCACCCCAGGATGTCATACAACATGAGCATGATCACTACACAACCTAGGTAAAACATAAGCACCAGACATAGGAAACAAGGAATCCATGACTCAGTGGAAGTGAGAAGTCTTATCAATTTGTACATGATGAGGATATCCCGATTGTCATCCCATGTACATCACCCCCACATCGGTTGTTCTCCATCAGATACCATATTTCAATACACATATTGAACCTATGATGCCACTTAATTGACTCATCCATCTGCCCCCTTGCCGTGACCTCCACCTTCCATGTTCACCCTAGCTAGAATCTCACAAAAGGAAGGACACTCTTTAATTCCCTACACACCTTCAGAAAATCCTAGATTAGTTGGCACTCCCTACTTGGAAAGGGAAGTAGTCTTGAGCAATAAAGTTTTTCCTCACAACCAAATTCCAGTGTATCCATACCAAGCAGCTCGACCTACAAACACTAGTCATCTCTCCTAGATCCCAAAGTTGGTTGTGAAATACCTTAGCTGCCTCTAGGGGAGCGGTGGTCTTTGTCTCCACAAGAGACACCAACAGAAAAGTCACGGCCTAGAGGATTCCAAAACACCCCGCCTCCAAGATATGGTTCTCTGAACCCGAACAACTGTTACCTCCACTGAAACTCTGAGAATTCATGATCACCTCATCTAGGATCATCAATGAGTCCACCACTTGACCCCCTAGAACTCCATCGAAGAATCATATTATGCACAAGCAAATTCACCCAAACACACAGATCTAGTGTCTCCATCTACAAGTTCAGAGATGATCAAGTAAATCATATTAGATAATGTTTATACGTAGCCACTTGTATACCATGTATCTTGTATTTGCACACTTTGTGTACCCTTATATATATGAGATAGCCACACTCGTATTGGGTGTCAAGCAGTTTCCCAAACCCTAACATTTCACATGGTATCAGTTTAGGATTGATCAATCGCTTTCGCCTGTCCCGATCCCTCTCCTGATCGCCCTGATGGCGCCTGCCCCGACTGCCGGCGCCGCTTCAAACTTCGTTGCTCCGGCCGCCGGCCCGGTCATCGCTGCTCAGGTCGCCCCGGCCTCCCCGTTCTCGGCATCTCGACCATTTATCGCCCTGGGCGCCGCCTCCATGGCTGCCGCCACCCAGGCCGATGCCGCCCCGCCGTCCCCGATCCTGCTAATCCTCAGCGACACCACCATCCAGCCGCCTCCAAGCTCCCACGGCGTCGCCAGCGCCCTACGCCGCTGCAGCATCTCCCGGCTGGCTCCACCCCTCCGCATGCATACGGGGCCCCGCCGCATATGGTGTAGCGCCGGCGATCGCGTCCTGGTGGGGGTACTAGATGCACCAGCAACCCCCGCTAGTGATCGGTTCCCACGGCGTCCAGCCCCAGCAGCAAAAACCGGCGACCGGCTCCTACGGCGACGCGTGGCCACTTCATGGTCGACTCCATCTGCGCTGCTGCCACCCTACGACCCCTCTGCTTTGTTGGCTTACACCTATGTGGCAGCCTCGATGACCGCGTCTCCTTATGGCATGTCCTCCCCGTACGGTGGTCCGTCGACGGAGTTGGTGGCCTCCTCCATGCTACTGAGGGGTCCTTCACCTCTGGTCTTTTATGCGCCGTCGCTTCCTTCAGATCATGGTGTACCCAATGCACTATTCTACTTTGCGCATCTCATCCCGATGAAGTTGGCGACAGATAACTATCTGTCGTGGCGTGCTCAAGTGTTGCCGCTTCTCCGCAGTCGCTGCTTGAAGGGCTTTGTTGATGGCACTCTATCGTGCCCCCCGCCATACCACCCGGGCCATCATGCGTGGGTGGCTCAGGATCAGGAAATCCTCTCGGCCATCCAGTCCTCTCTTACGAAGGGGGTCTCGTCACTGGTCATCTTCGCTGCTACGTCCCGAGACACGTGGACGACCCTTCATACCAGTTTTGCTTCGCAGTCTCAAGCGCAGGCTCATGCTATTAGCACTACGCTTGGGGAGGTGAAGCTTCATGATCTCACTATCACCGACTACTTCCATAAGGTGACGGGTATGGCTGACACACTTGCCTCAATTGGCAATGCTCTTGGTCAGGAGGAGTTCACCTCTTATGTGCTCAATGGACTGAGTGACGACTACGATAATTTGGTGGACAATATCAATGGACGTGACACTCCCATCCAGCTGCACGAGTTATATGCGCGCCATGTTGCCACAGAACAAGGCATCCAGGCTCATCGCTCTACGCCGAGTTTCCCTTCTACCAACGCTGCAACGCATGGGAAGGGCAAGCCCTACAAGCCACCAACTGGTGGCAAACCTCCGCCGACCGCACCGAATTCGAGGATTACCACTACCTCCACGGGAGGTCGAGTCCGTGCCTACTACCCTTCATGTGGTGCTCAGGTCCCCTGTCAGCTGTGTGGACTTGATGGTCACCCTACCTCCTGTTTTCATTATCGCTTCAAGCAGGGTTTCTTAGGGATTGGGAACAATGGCAAGGGTAATGAGAAGCAAGCTGCCCTGGCGAGTGATGTGGCTTGAAACTGCATTTGTATTTTCCCAAAGAGGAAGGGATGATGCAGTACAACCACGGTAGGTATTTCCCTCAGATGTGAAACCAAGGTTATTGAACCACTAGGAGAATCAAGCAATACTATGTAAACGGTACTTGCACACAAAGACCAAATAGTTGCAACCCACCGTGTAAGAGGGGTTTTCAATCCCTCCTCGGTAAAAAGATAGATTTGTTTGTGTAAGATTGGATAAATAGATCGCGCAAGAACACAAAATAAAATATGCAAATAAGAAGTGCAGCAATGTATTTTTGGGTTTTTGGAATAATAGATCTGAAAGAAAATGCGATGAAAAATAGATTGGAAAGCAATAAGATAAAAGACCGACCCAGGGGCTGTAGATTTTAGTAGTGGCTTCTCTCAAGAAAATAACATACGGTGGGTAAATAAATTACTGTCGGGAAATTGATAGAAGATCAAATAATTATGACGATATCCAAGGCAATTATCATTATATAGGCATTACATCCAAGATTAGTAGACCGAAATGATTCTGCATCTACTACTATTACTCCACACAACGACCAATATCCAGCATGCATCTAGTGTATTAAGTTCATGGAGAAACGGAGTAATGCAATAAGAATGGTGACATGATGTAGACAATATCTATTCATGCAAGAATAGACCCCATTTTTTATCCTTAATAGCAACGATTCATACGTGCCTCGCTACCTCTTCTATCACTGGGTGAGGACAACGTAAGATCAAACCCATCACAAAGCACCTCTTACCATGGCAAGAAGAATCGATCCAGTTGGCCTAACTAAAGTAAAGATTCAAAGAAGAAATACGAGGCTATAAATATTCATGCATATAAGAGATCAAAGAAGACTTAAATAGTATTCATGGATATAGATTTCATCATAAACTCGAAATCCATTGGATCCCAACAAACACACCGCAAAAAGTCATTACATCAAATAGATCTCCAAGAGACCATTGTATTGAGAATCAAAAAGAGAGGCACCAATGAGGATGATGAACCCCTCCGTGATGGTGTTAGATTGGATCTCGTGATTCTGGAACTTGTGGCATCTGGAATTGTGTTTCGTCCGCCCCCCTAGGATTTTTGGAATTTCTGAGGATTTATAGAGCGAAGAGGCGATGCAGGGGACCCTCGTAGGCCCCACAACCCATCAGGGTGCACCAGGGGCCTCTTTCGCGCACTGGTGTCTTGTGGGCCCCACGGCCCTCCCCAAGTGCTTCCTTAGATCCCAAGTTGTCTTCTGGTCGAAAAATCTACAATTTTTTTTGCTGCATTTGGACTCCGTTTGATAGGTATATTCCGCGAAGTAAAAAACAAGCAAAAACAGGAAGTGGCACTTGGCACTGTTAATAGGTTAGTCCAAAAAATGATATAAAGTTGCTATAAAATGATTGTAAAACATCCAAGAATGGTAATATAACAGCGTGGAACAATAAAAAATTATAGATACGTTGGAGACTTGTCAGCGAGTCATGAGCAGGGGCATAGTCCTTCCTATCCACTTGATGCATCTTGGTACATGGATACAACAACTACCAATCACCTAAAGAGTGAGATGGGCAAGCTATCTACACCGGAGCCGTACCGTGGACACGATCAGTTCGCATCGCTTCTTACATGTCGATCCACACAATTACGTCTCCTTAATGTCCTTCGTGTTCCCTCTATTTCACGTAGTTGGCTTTTAGTTCCTAAACTTACTCGTGGTAATAATGTTCTTGCAGAATTTTATCCTTTTCATTTTTTTGTTATGGACCGCGACACGAGGGACGTACTCCTTAGAGGTCGACTTTGCAATAATGTTGTCTATGCACTCGATGTGACACCAACTCTATCGGCGTTTTCGGAACGAGGGTACCTAGACTTGCCTGCCTGTGGCCCGTGACGTGGCTCCATAAGCGGCCTGGTACGGCCCAGCTTCAGCAACCGCAACTCAACACCCAAGTGAGGGGCCAAACCTTGCGAGGCGGGCGACAACAAGACCTCCATGGGTGCAGTCTCTCTAGGCTGGCTCCCGAGGAGCGGAGATATCTATGCAAGGTGCACCTCGCAAGGTTCATGTGACGTGGGCAAGGACGACAAGGCCAGGCGAGTGCCAGCGGGCGTAGTGTACCGGTTTCCTCTTTGGTGCTAAGAGGGCAAGCGCAGGAGCGTAGTCCCGAGGGATCAGGCAAATGTTTCCATATCGGCGCAACAAGACCAAGGATCGTCAGGGCTGCAGAATGGTGGTCATTGTGGAGCCCGGCGCGGCGTCACCACCAAAGCCTTTGGCAGGCAAAGACTACTTTTGTCAGGATAACTTGCACTAGCTAGTCCCCTTCAAATTTAGCTGTTGTGGGATCCCTTCTCGCCGATATTTGGGAAGGGGGACCAAGGCCACTATAAATAGGACCTAGCCGCCACCATAGAGGGGCATCTGATCTTGAGCTGATCCAACCTTAGGAGGGATCGGATTCATTCCACCCCGGCCATACCGCAAGCTCATCCGAGCCCAACAACACCTCTCCTCCGGAGGCTATTCACCCCTTGTACTAGTTCATCCTTAGCCATACAAGGCAATCCACCACACACACTGGAGTAGGGTATTACACCACAGGGTGGCCCGAACCAGTATAATCCTCGGTGTCCCTTGTTCTTTGAGTTCGTCAAGCTAGGCCGTGGAATCGTAGGGTGAGCGCGCTGGGGAAAGAGTGTTCTTCGTGCGCACCCTAGAGTTCGAACCTCCCAAGGGTTTGCGAAACCCAAAATCCGACAATTGGCGCGCCAGGTAGGGGTGTGCCGAAGCCTCTCTTCCGTCGGTCGGCGCGTCACCGCTCCATCGCTTCCAAGGCTGACGCTCGTCGTGCTCGTGCATAGCGATAGGCCGCCCTTGTCGCCTGCGTCGCTCAGGCAGCTCCCGGCCGGCGGACCTCCTCGCCGTTCTCCATCGCCCGCCGCCAATGCAGCCATCACCCATCAGCCCGGCGTGGCACGAGCAGTAGGCCTCGTCGCTGCATCCCTCGGTGCGGCGGGATGGACGCACTGCAACCCCATCGCTGACCCACGCTGGCTCGTCGTCCCACGGCGGTCGCGGACTCGCGGTCGCGCAGGATGCACTGGTCATGGTACGCGAGCTCATGCGCTACCACCCCGTCGGCGAATCGCCGAGCTCGTCAGCGTCGCTGGGAGCTCTCCTGCCCCGCCTCTCTCACTACCTTGCCCGCCACCCCTTGCGGGCGACGTGGCCCATGAAGCGCCTCCACCACTTCCGCACCAAGGCGTCGTCCACGATCCAAGGCACACGGCCCCGCGGTGTGACCCACCACGCGGAGCACCTGTGCATGAAGAAGGAAGCTGCCAAGAGATACAACGGCCTCAAGGAGGAGCGCCCGCGCTCCCTCCACCGCCGCATCGAGACCATGCGCCCCCTGTAGTGGCGGCGCACGGAAACCAAGACCAAGCTCCGCCTCCGTGACAGGCTCCGGTATCAACAGCAGGCTGCAAGGCCCTCACCCCAGAACTGCGCAACGTCAAATGGCCCGCGAAGTTCAAGCCTGACCTGCCTCCACGCTGTGATGGCACCCCGACCCTGTTGAGTTCCTACAGATCTACGAGCTGAGCACCAAGGCATCCAACGGCAATGAGAAGATCATGGTGAACTAGTTCCCCATGGCTCTCAAGGACGGCGCGCGCTCGTGGCTCCTGAACCTGCCCGCAGGATCGATCTCCTCCTGGGGTGAGATGCGCGAGCGTTTCATCGCCAATTTCCAAGGCACCCGCGACCGCCAGCCGGCCGCAGGTGACCTGCGGCGCATCAAGAAACAACCAGGAGAAACCCTGCAGAAGTTCATCCAGTCCTTCAACAGCGTCCGCCTCAAGATCCCCAAGTTCACGGACGAGGCCATCATCTGAGCATTCTCCGATGGCGTCCGCGATGTCAAGATGAAGGAGGAGCTCGCCATCCACGAAGATCTATGCACGGCCATGTAGCTGTTCAACCTTGTGACCAAGTGCGCCAGAGCTGAGGAGGGGTGCCTTTCCTTCGTCGAGCTCCCCACTGCTGACCCTGAAGACAAGAAGGCCAATGCCAAGGACGTAAAACGCAAGGGGGTGGCCGTCCCCGCGGCTGAACCAGAGATGAAGCGTGACCGCGACCACCCACAGTCATCCAAGAGCAGCCGCCCATTCTGTGCCTTCCACAACGTGCACAGCCATATCACCAACGACTACCAAGAGCTCAGGGCCATCCGCGACGGGTGCATCGGTCCACGCCCCGAGCGCAGCGACTGGGACTACGGCCGTGGAGGAAGCCGGATTGGGGGCGCTGGGACGACCGCATCCCCCATCAAGAGTGGCGTGATCAGCCTCGTGAGGACCGCTGGCACGATCAGCCTCGCGAGGGTGCCTGGAGGGACAAACCTCATGAGGGTGTCTGGAGGGACCTGCCTCGTGAGGACCGTCCTCAAGGTAAGGCCGGCCTCCCTTTGCTGCCACTACCAAGAAGGAATGACGACCGAGACAAGGGGCTGGGGGCTTCCAGGAGCCTCGCGCCATCGCTAGCATCTCGGGAGGTGTGCAGGCTCCAGCCTCTCACAGCCTCTTCAAGCAGTTCGCCCGAGAAGTAAACGCAGCTCTTCCCAGGATAGAAGCCACACGACCGCTCAAGTGTTCCAAGTGCGCCATCACCTTCTGCTCTACTGACCAGTTTAAGTGCGTGGCAACTGCCGGCGCTCTCCCAATGCTCTGCTCACCCGTCATCAGCAACGTCCAAGTCACCAAGAGCCTCATCGATGGCGGTGCAGGGCTCAATGTTCTCTCTGTCAACACATTTGACCGTCTCCAAGTACCTTATGACTAGCTACAACCCACCAGGCCTTTCTCAGGAGTGACCGACGGCTCCATCACCCCAATCGGACAGATCCAGCTCCCCGTTACCTTCGGCACCCGCGACAACTACCACACCGAGCTCATCGACTTCGACGTCGCTCACATCCGCTTCTCGTACAACGCCATCCTTGGGTATCCAGCCCTAGCCAAGTTCATGGCCGTGACTCACCATGGCTACAATGTCCTCAAGATGCCAGGGAGCCGGGACATCGTCACTGTCGCTTGTGAAGAAAAGGACGGAGTGTGCTCCCTTGAGCACGCTTACCAGTCCGCGGTAGTAGAAGACCCCGACAACGAAGACACTATCTACCCCCCTGAAGCTATCCTGAAGAAGAAGAAGCAGTTGCTCGCCCTGGAGCCTCTTGAAGATGCAGCACCTGGCGGCCGCTCCTCAGGATTCGAGCCCATGGATGGGGTGCCTTCCTCCCTCGCATAGGAAGGCATGCCCGGCGCCCTCCTCAGGCTGGGCTCGGGGGCTCGCCTCTGGAGGGCCTCCGACCTAGCCAATGTCTCGAGGGAGGCGCTCGGGCACCATGTGGAGGCGTGTTTCACCGGACGTTTCCCTCAAGAGGGCACAAGGCGTGAGGCACCAAGCGCTCAGGAGTTCATCGACCGGACCATTGAAGACTTGCAGGTGGGATGGTGCGAGGGTCCTCCTCGCAGCTACGTTCGGATGCCCTTCGGCCTACCGAACCAGGCGGCCCTGCACCAGCACTACATGCGGGAAGTCCTGGTGGCTCGGGAGGCCAGGCATCACGAGATCTTGGCGGAAATTGAGACGGTTCTTCGCGAGCTCTCAGAACTTCAGGAGCCTCGCGAGGCCCCGGAGTCAGGCGACTCCTGAGGAGCGACATCTGCAACAACCATCTTCAGCTAAATCAACACCACTCCCGCATCGGTGCCAGGTGACTTTATTTCAGTTTGTTCAGTTGGGGGCGCCCCTCGGGCTACATCATCCCCAATTTGCATGGGCTTGCCCCTGTGGCATGTATCCCTTTTGCATCTTTAGCTTACACTGTTGGGGGCTCCCCTCGGGCTGCATCATCCCCAGGCTGAGCGGGTCCGTCCTTGTGGCATGTGTCGCATTTTGCATCACCTGGCACTACAAAAAAGGACAGATCCATGACATTTTGGTACGAATGAAACTTTTTTCTGTCATACTTATGACACTTCTATGACAATAATTGTGACAAAACACGGTATCATCATATATGTGGTGGGGTCCTACTTCTATGACAAAAAATCATGACAGAAAATGGGCTTTTCGTCCTGGGCGGGCCGGAGACGCAACGGCATGACATTCTTTGGGACGTCCATGACGGAAAAACCGTGGTAGAAGCGAGGGCGAGGAAAATATCGGGGTGTTCCCGGTTACGGTGGGTGGTCGGGGCCGAGCGATGCGCGTTTCTCTCGTACACGTGCGCGCGTGGGTGCGAGGCGTTGGGTCTAACTGAACCCGAGTGAGGCATTGGGCTCTAACTGAACCCGAGCGATTGCACTGCAAGCTACGCGTTACTGAACCCGAGCGATCGATCGATGGCTGTTAACTGAACCCAATCGGGCGATTCCTTCGCTACTGCTGCTAACTGAAGCTGATCGATGCTGCCTTTGCATGAACAGTGAGCTTTTCTGGGGGTTGGAATGAACAGTTCCCGATGGGGGTGGCTGAACAGGACCCTATGGTGTTGCCTCTGCATGAACAGGAACCCGTTCGATCGAGCCGGTAGGGGCTGCATGAACATGACCCCGTGGAGGGCTGCATGAACAGGACCACCCCATGGAGGGCTGCATGAACAGTAGACGGTGGACGGCTGGATGAACAGTAGCCCGTGGAGGGGTGGTTGAACAGGAGCCCATGGAGAGGGCTGGTTGAATAGTAGCCGGTGGAGTAGTGCGCGGTGGAGGCCGAACAGTCGCAGGTGGAGACTGGAAGAGGTCGACGGTGGATGAACAGTAGCCCGTGGAGGCTGGAGGGGGTCGACGGTGGTGATGAACAGTACCCCGTGGAGTCCCATTTTGCGGTACCCCACACCCCTCCTGATGAACAAGACCCCCGTTTCGACCGTAGCGCTCCAACACATGTCCGTTTCCTCCATTTTGCGGTACGCCACACCCCTCCCGATGATCAGGACCCCCGTTTTGACCGTAGCGCTCCAACACAAGTCCGTTTCCTCCGTTTTGTGGTACGCCACACCCCTCCCGATCAACAGGACCCCCGTTTCGACCGTAGGTATTTCCTCCGTTTTGCGAAACGCCAAACCCCTCCCGATGAACAGGATCCCATTTCGAACGTGGCCGGTCGAACACAAGGCCGTTTCCTCCGTTCTACGGTACGCCCGGCCTCGTTTCCACTGGCTGTTCCATCCAAGCCCTCCCGATGAACACGATGACGCATTCCGTTCCAACCCAGCTGGTTGGCTCCCCATGAACACGACGACGACGTTGTTTCTTTGTTCCGACCCAGCCATGTACACGAGCCCTGGCCATACGTATGCATGAGTAGGCGTTCGAGACCTTACCCGTATGTACGTACGTGGTCGTATTTTCTTTCTTGCACACTTGCTGCTGTACATACATGTACATGCTACGTGCGCGCCTCTACTACGACACGTGCGCGCCTCTACATCGACTAGTATGTACGTACACGTTCGCGACCAGAATGAGAACGCTAGGTATGCTTCGACCAGGTGGGTCCCGACTGTCAGACACTTCCTTGCATGCAAAGATGTAGCTGGTGGGTCCCAGCTGTCAGGGGGGCAAATCGTTTTTTTTGCCCGAACGCACTTCCTTGCATGCGAAGATTTAGCTGGTGGGTCCCAGCAGTCAGGGGGAAATGTTTTTTTGCGAAATACGGTGGCCCGTCCGGTGGGTCCCCGTTGTCAGGTGGAGGAATAATTATTTTGCACGTAATAAGGAGGCACTTCCTTGCTGTGGCCGTGGACCCAGCTATTAGCCTCTCCACATACAGTCCATGTCCGATGAAGCCGTTCCTTGACCACGTTGACCATGCCGCGCCGAGAGCACTAGGACGATGGACGATGGTGAGGCCTAGGAAGGGGACGACGCGGAGACGGGGAAGACGCGACAGTGGATGCCCACACGTAGAGGAGTAAGAGGGTTCACTGGTTCGATGCGGTGTGACGCTGCCGTCGCCACAGAATAACAGCGGGTGTGGGTGAGTAGAGGGATGGCCTGGCCAGCGGTGGGAATAGTAGGGGGCGGTGAGGCCTCCGCAGTAGCACAGTCGGCCACGGGAGGCAGGAGCATGCGGCACGACCGACGATCCTTTGGGTGGCTGGAGCAACAAAACCAGAGGTTGAAGAAGCACTATGGCCGTTGGATGAACATCGTACGGTCACTTGAGCTAGAATCGTTCATATTGACTAAGTTGACAAAGCACACTGTCCCTGTCAACTTAGTAGGCCCACAAGTCAGCCTCCCACCAAGGTGGGTCCCAACCAGCAGGGGGAGTATTCATTTTTTTTGTGCGTAATAAGGAGGCATGCTACCTCTTGAGCTTGCGTTGTATTCCCTCGAAGAGGAAAGGGAGATGCAGCACAGTAGCATAAGTATTTCCCTCCGTTTTTGAGAACCAAGGTATCAATCCAGTAGGAGACCAAGCACTTCTCCCATTGCAAGAACTATAGATCTAGTAGGTCAAACCAAAACAATAATTCGAAGAGACTTGCAAGGATATTATGAGCACACATAAAAAGTTCAGAGAAGAACCAAATATCTTTCATATATAACCTTGATCATAAACTCTCAATTAATCGGATCTCGACATAAACACCGCAAAAAGAGATTACATCGAATAGATCTCCTTGAAGACCGAGGAGAACTTTGTATTGAGATCCAGAGAGAGAGAGAAGAAGCCATCTAGATACTAGCTATGGACCCGAAGGTCTAAGGTAAACTACTCACAACTCATGGTGAGGGCGATGATGATGATGATGAAGGCCTCCGTGATGGATCCCCCTCCCGGAACAGGCTACAAGATGGGATCTCCACGGGAACAGCAGCTACGGTGGTGGAATTAGGGTTTTCTCTCTGCGTATGGAGTTTCTGGGTTACGTAGGTATATATAGGAAGAAGGAGGGCACCGAGGGCCGTGTGGGCCAGCCTCGAGGCAGGGGGGCGTGCCCTGGGAAGGGGGGCGCGCCCCCCACCCTCGAGGGCTGGCCCTTCGTCCCCTGACTTGGTCTTGACGTTTCCCGAGCATGATTTCCTCCAAAAATATCTCTCGCGAAGGTTTCATTCCGTTTGGACTCTGTTTGATATTCCTTTTCTGCAAAACCCTGAAATAGGCAAAAAACAGCAATCTGAACTGGGCCTTTGGGTTAGTAGGTTAGTCCCAAAAATGATATAAAAGTGAATGATAAAGCCCATTAAACATCCAAGACTTTATAAATAATAGCATGGAATAATAAAAAATTATAGATACGTTGGAGACGTATCAAGGCACTTCCGGTGGGTCCGAGCTGACAGCGGTGGGAACGTTTTTTTCGTGCAATACGGTGGCCCGTCCGGTGGGTCCCAGCAGTAAGGGGGAAACGTTTTTTCGCCAAATACGGTGGCCCGTCCGTTGGGTCCTTGCTGTCAGGTGGAGGAATAATTATTTTCCGCGTAATAAGGAGGCACTTCCTTGCGGCTGCCGTGGACCAAGCTGTGAGCCTCTCCACGTACAGTACTCTTCCGATGGAAGTCGTTCCTTGACCGCGTTGACCACGTCACGCCGAGAGCACCAGGGCGGTGGACGACAGCGAGGCCTAGGAAGGGGACGACGCGGAGCCGGGGAAGACGCGGCAGCGGAAGCCCGCGCGGAGAGGAGTAAGAGGGTTCACCGATTTGGCTGCGGTGTGAGGCTGCCGTCGCCGCAGGGCCTGGCCAGTGGTGGGAATAGTAGGGGCGGCGAGGCCTCCGCGACATCGTAGCCGGCCACGGGAGGTAGGAGCACGAGGCACGACCGGCGCTGGTTTGGGCGGCTGGAGCAAGAAGACCAGAGGTTGAAGAAGCACTACGGCCATTGGATGGACATCGTACGGTCAATGGAGGTAGAATCATGCATATTGAGTAAGTTGACAAAGCCCTCCACCCCCGTCAACTTAGTAGGCCCACAAGTCAGCCTCCCACTATACTGGGTCCCAGCTAGCACGGGGGGTATTCATTTTTTTGTGCGTAATAAGGAGGCACTTCTGGTGCGTCCGAGCTGACAGCGGGGGAAACGTTTTTTCGCACAACACGGTGGCCCGTCCGGTGGGTCCTAGCAGTCAGGGGGGGGAAACGTTTTTTTGCCAAATACGGTGGCCTGTCCGGTGGGTCCCTGCTATCATGTGGAGGAATAATTATTTTGCGCGTAATAAGGAGGCACTTCATTGCGGCTGCCATGGACCCAGCTGTCAGCCTCTCCACGTACAGTACTCTTCCGGTGGGATTCGTTCCTTGACCACGTTGACCACGCCGCACCGAGAGCACCAGGGCGGTGAACGACAGCGAGGCCTAGGAAGGGGACGACGCGGAGCCGGGGAAGATGTGGTAGTGGAAGCCCGCGCGGAGAGGAGTACGAGGGTTCACTGGTTCGGCTGCGGTGTGAGGCTGTCGCCGCTGCAGGGCCTGGCCAGCGGTAGGAATAGTAGGGGGCGGTGAGGCCTCCGCGGCAACACATCCGGCCACGGGAGGCAGGAGCATTCGGCACGACCGGCGCTGCTTTGTGCGGTTGGAGCAAGAAGACCAGAGGTTGAAGAAGCACTACGGCCGTTGGATGGACATCGTACGGTCACTGGATCTAGAATCGTTCATATTGACTAAGTTGACCAAGCACTCCATTCCTGTCAACTTAGTAGGCCCACAATTCAGTCACCCACCAAGGAGGCACTTCCAGTGGGTCGGAGCTGACAGCGAGGGGAACATTTTTTTTGCGAAATACGGTGACCCGTCCGGTGGGTCCCCGCTGTCAGGTGGAGGAATAATTATTTTGCGCGTAATAAGGAGGCACTTCCTTGCTGCGGCCGTGGACCTAGCTGTCTGCCTCTCCATGTACAGTCCACGTCCGATGGAAGCCGTTCCTTGACCACGTTGACCATGCCGCGCCGAGAGCACCAGGGCGGTGGACGACGGCGAGGCCTAGGAAGGGGACGAAGCGGAGCCGGAGAAGACGCGACAATGGACGCGGATAGGAGTACGAGAGTTCACTGGTTCGGCTACGGTGTGAGGCTGCCGTCGTCGTAGAATAACAGGGGGTGTGGGTGAGTAGAGGGATGCCCTCGCCAGCTCTGGGAGTAGTAGGGGGCGGTGAGGCCTGCATGGGAGGCGGGAGTAGGCGGTCCCGCCGGTGCTGGATTTGGCGGCTGGAACAAGAAGATCACAGATTGAAGAAACACGACCGTTGGATTGACACCTGATGGGCCTCGAACCCCTCGTTGGTTACCCCAAGTGGAAGCTGTAAGATGCAGTATTGTAGAAGTGTTTTCCCCTAGCAAAGATGCCAAGGATCGAACCCCCAGAGACTCCTAGTTTCAACAAGTAGGTGTCAATTTCTAACGGCGCAATTAGCAATCAACGTGGACCTGCACACAGATACAAATAACTTTGCTCCCAACGAGTACAGAGAGGTTGTCAATCCCTCCGGCCTTGTAGTTCACAAAGGGTTAAAAGCAATGATAGTAGTGATAGATAGTTTTTGCAATAGTAAGTAAATAGCGAAAAGTAAATAGTGGATGTGATCAATGATGGTAATATGGACCGGAGTCTCATGATGTTCACTAGTGATGTCTCTCTCCCAAAAGACGATAAAACAGCTATGTGAGGTAAACAAATTACAGCTGGGCAATTGACAGGACCACGAACGCAAACCAATGCTGACTACATTGCAAGAAAGGTTGAGGTTCAAAGCATGGGCGGTACGCCAAAGTAAGTAGACCGAAATCCATCAATATCTACTACTAATCATCCACCTTGAGATATCTATCCAGAACATCTCGCTGGTATTAAGTTGCGAGTCCCACCCATAGTGTAAACTCAATGCAACAGACAACTGTATTAAAAGAACTTTGCGTAAAGTAAACAATCCTTGCACCCGCGGGCACAAGCACCGTTGTTTTCCCCCTTGTGGCAACAGCACATCCCCTAGACTCATGTTTCTGTCACTCAAGCTAGTCATCGAGGGGCATGAACCCACAATCGAGCATAACGTTCCCTCTTGGAGTCGCTGCCTATTACTCGGCCAAAGCAATAAATAACAACGGAGAACATGCAAGAATTACTTATGAACTTAAATATAAAAGAGGTGAATCAAATATATTACTCAAGATCAATCTGAACATAATCTCATAATCCATCGGATCCCAGCAAACTCAACATAGCAACAGCATAAGGATTACATAGGTGCCTCGATCATGTAGGGCAGCTCACGAGGACTAATTAGTGAAGCACAAGAACGGGAGGAGAACATCACATAGCTACTAGTCATGGACTCATGGTCCAAGGGAGACTACTCACGAGTCATCCGGGAGGCATCCATGGTGGTGGAGAAGCTCCCGGTGGTGATCCTCCCCTCCGGCAGGGTGCCGGGAAGAGTTCTCCTGGTGCTCCCGATCTTGGAAGCGGCGGCGGTGGCGGAACAGAGATGGGATCGCAAAAAGAGTTCCTGTTCTGAGGGTTACGGAGGACCCTTATATATATGCCAAAGTAGGGCACCGGGGGAGCCTCGGGGGGCCCAGGCGCCCCCCCGGCGCGGCCCAGGGGGGGCGCGCCCACAGGGCGCCTGGAGCCCCTGTGCCCCCCAGGCTGCCCTTCGGACGCAGTGTTGTTTCCGGATCGCTGATTTTTTATATAATTTTTCTGGATTTTTCTGGGCAGTTCTCGAAACGTGAAAACCTGAAATACAAAACAGCCGAAAACAGAAACTGGCACTAGGGTGCACTGGATTAGTAAGTTAGTCCAAATATGATCAAAAGTGTATGGAAGTGTATGAATATCATAGCAATATCACCCAAAAGTGGCATGGAGCAAGCAGAAATTATAGATACGTTTTGGACGTATCAACATCCCCAAGCTTAATTCCTGCTCGTCCTCGAGTAGGTAAATGATAACAAGAATAATTTCTGTGGTGACATGCTATTAACCATATAGGACTTTCTCATAGTCATATGACAAAAGCCTACTGAGACAATGATTCTAAAGTAATTAAGTTGCCTCAAGAGAAAATCACAAATGACTGAGAGTTTTACAACATGAAACTGAAACATCAAAAAGATTTGCAATGAACATGATGTGCAAATATGATAAAGTGATATCTAGCTTGCCCCCTTTAGTGATGCAAAACATAAATGCAGGGGCACCTTCAAGGTTTAAGTGATGACTAGATACAATCATTTCAGAATAAACGATATCACAATCATGCAAAAGACAATGCTACTTTGGGACAATGCACATTACACTCAGAATGACAATCATGCTCTCAGTAGTTGGTGCTTCAACATAAAGGTAAAAGAAAGGTTAAGTGCTAAAGCTTTTTATTTTGAAAACATGGAAGCAATTGTGTCAACGGTAGTAGTACTTTATATGTGTCATGCATAAAACATCCTATAAGTTGCAAGCCTCATGCATCGAATACTAATAGTGCTCGCTCCTTGTCCTAATTAGCTCGGATCCCCATGGGTTATCATTGCATTACATATGTTTTAACCAAGTGTCACAAAGGGGTACCTCTATGCCACCTGTACAAAGGTCCAAGGAGATAGATCACATTTGATTTCTCGTTTTTGATAGATCTCAACTTGAGGACTTCCATACCGGGACAACATAGAAAATAGATGATGGACTCCTCTTTAATGCATAAGCATATTCTCATGAGAGATTGAGGATTAAGGTCCAAGCTAAAACTTCCACCATGATGCATGGCTTTGGTTGGCGGCCCAATGTTCTTCTCTAACAATATGCATATTAATTCAACCCACGGTAAATCACCCTTACTTCAGACAAGACGAACATGCATAGCAACTCACATGATATTCAACAAAAGTGTGACAGTTGATGGCGTCCCCAGAAACATGGTTACCGCTCAGCAAGCAACTTATAAGAGATAAGATACATAAGCAACATATTCTTTACCACAATAGTTTTTAGGCTACTTTCCCATGAGCTATGTATTGCATGGTTAGTTTGCTTAGTGCAGGTGGAGGTTAGCAAAAGACTGGGAGCGACCAACTAAGAGAGCAATGACGGTCATAATCATGCAGAGCGACAAAGCAATATTGAATCAGGCATGGTAGTTATATCGCTACTTAGAAACAAAAGATCATCAAGGCTTGACAGACTTTCTTTACAGTCTTGAATATGCGTGAGCATACGCCAAGTCAATCAAAATAAATTCTCGAAGGAAGACATTACTAAACCATACCACATCATAGGCAAACAAACCAAGTTGGTACTCCAATAACACATTGGGAACCCCCCAGCTATTTGAGATTAACCAAAAGAAAACCTGAACTACTAAGCACCATCATGAAAGTAGCATCTTTATCATAGACACATTAACCCATGCAACGGAAGCAAACTCTCTTAATAAAGTGAGCATGGTAATTAAAGAGAGTTCAAGCAACCAACTAAATAAAAGCTCTTGAAAAGATAAGCATGAATACTAAGAGCAGAGCACGCTAGTAGCTATTAAAAGACAAAGAACACACACAGCATAGATAGACAAGAAAATTCTATGTTATGTTCTAGGTAGAGGTTGTCGGTGTACTAAAGTAGGGGTACCTTAGTATCCCGACTTGTGCACGAGCAGTAGCAGTGTCCCGTGGTCTGGCTCACCACGCGCCCGCCAAAGCCCACTCTGAACCCTTTTTGAAGCCATTCAAGAACAAAGTATTCAAGTTAAGAAACAAGACCCCGGCAAGAGGAGCTTGCCGGGAAGGCCGCACCAGGCTCAAGGTTATCATTCCAGCACAAGACCCTGGCGAGAGGAGCTTGCCAGGAAGGCCAAAGAACAGCACCCCAGAAGATATATCGTGGCGCATCATGCGCCCCGGCAGGACCCGGAGAGCGACAAGCTTCCGGGCCCGGCAAGATAGCAACCCCGGCAAGGTGCTTGCCGGGGGAGGCTTACACTGTGTGCCTGCGCTCCAGCTCATCTGGCCACGCGTCGCCCTGGGGCCCTTCCAGGGGCTCGTGGCAGATGGCTGTGTAGCTTGGGGTACACGGTGGCGAGCCGCGGTGACGAGGCCATCGTCGTGGCGAACGAAGACGCTCGGGCGGACGCTTTTGGGGTGACGGCGACGGGCATTCAATGCCTTTGTCCCCCACCGTCTGGGTTAGGTATAGATCACTGTTCATGCACTGTTCCATCTACCACCGATTTTACACTTTTACCCTCCTCTACGTTGACACCTGTCGGTGACCCCTTTGAGCTATAAAAGGAGGCCCATGCACAACGTAGAGGAGGTTCGATTCCAGAAACTTGATCACGCCCAGGCTCGGTGTAGCTAGTACTGTAGATCTTCAAGCTCCCGAGCTCAAGAACTCAATACAACCAAGGCAGGAGTAGGGTTTTACGCGTCCGCGCGGCCCGAACCTGGGTAAACTGCCCGCGTGTGCCGCTCGATCTGCTCTTCGTGCTCCCTCCGCACCCTTGCCGTACCGTAGAAGGGGCTTCGGTCCCATAGGTGTCCGTGGGCGACCAGTTTCCCCGACATCTTTGGCGCGCCAGGTAGGGGGGCGTCGAGGTTGTGCGAACCTGGTCCGGCGCTCACGCGGGCGCAACCTTCAGCAACTTCACCAGCTTCAGCTTCATCGACTACATCAACATGCCTCCGAAGAAGAAGGCTTCGGAGGTCGGAGGCCCGTCCGCGTCGATCTCACCACCACCAGAACCAACGGTTGGTGGGGGAGACGCTGGCGGAAGGGTGGACGCCGGTGGGGAGACTCACGGCGCCACCAAGTCCAAGGACAAGACGGACGACCGGGCAAACTCCAAAGCCTCGACGTCCGTGCATGCACCACGTCCCTCTCAGGAGGTGCCAGACCAGCAGCGACGTGGTACCGGAGGTACCATACGCTTGCTGGGACGTGGCCAAACCGGCGGGTCGCGGGACGCTCAAGGCCAGCGTCCTGGCACGAGCAAGGCGCGGTCGCCGGGGCGAGAACATGCTCCTTCTAACGCGGTTAGAAGTCCGAGCGTATCTCGCTCCTCCCACCGCTCGCCACCGTTTCCTTCCTCTCCAGCAGAAGCCCTAGCTAGGGCTTAGCTGCTCCTCGACTTCCCTCCAGCGGCGGACAAGGTCGAAGACTGGAGGGCTACCATCCAGAGCCTCATCGCCTTCGCCAACAACGACACGCCGCAGCAGCCGGCAACATCGCGGCCGCGGCAAGTCGACCAAGCGAAGGCCGATGGCGACAAGACCGCGGGGGGTGCAACTACCGTGCACTCCCCACCGCGGAAGCAGAAATCGCCGACCCGCCGGATCAACGTCGACGATGACTCCACGGCGTCGTCGGATCCGCGGGCTCGCCGCGATCAGCGCCAAGTCCTTGACGACAGGCGACAAGAAGACGCTCGAACTCGTATCGAGCGTCGAAGAGAAGCCAGAAGATAGTCCGACCAGCGTGCTAGGACTGCTGTCGACATGCACGCGCCCGGTGAACCAGGCGACTTGCCGTACGCGGCAGGTTGCCCTGCGTTCACCCGAGAGCTGCGGCAAGTCCAGTGGCCCAGCATGAAGAACTTTAAGCCCGACGTACCCGAGAAGTACGACGGCAAGACACACCCCTCGGAGTTCCTCGACATCTACACCATTGCGGTGCAGGCTGCCGGGGGACGCGACGAGAAGATTCTAGCCAACTACTTCCCGCTCGTGCTTAAGCCAAACGTCAGGTCTTGGCTTATGCACTTGTCGGAGAACTCCATCTCTTCTTGGGCAGATCTGTGCCACCAGTTTGTCAGCGCCTTTACGGGCGGCCACAAGCCACATGGCCAGGAGAGCGATCTACACATCCTTGCCCAGAAGGAGGGAGAGTCCCTGCGCAAGTACATCCAAAGGTTCAGCCGCGTTCAGCACAACATCCCGGATGTCCACCCTGCCGTGGTTCTCAGCGCGTTCCATCAGAATGTGCATAACCACCGGATGAGGGAGGAGATGGCGATGACCAAGATCCGGGACGTCAGCGAGCTTTATGCTCTGGCTGATAAATGTGCACGTGCTGAAGAGGGGAGGAGACTCCCCGGAGAGGATACCGGTGCAGGAGGAAGTGACAGCGAGTATGCCGCCCCGGCAAGGAAAAACCGGCGGCGGAATAACAGGAAGAAGAAGAACAAGGAGGTGCTGGTTGTCGAGCAGTCCGGCAAGGAGGCTGCCGCCAAGAAGACACAGGCTGGTGGCTCCGGCAAGGAGGCCGCCCTTGTAGCGGCAGCCGACAAGTAGGACGGCTCCGACAAGCAGTACTGTAAGATCCACCGCACCAAAGGCCACGATCTCCAGAACTGCAAGAGGGTAGAGTACCTCGTAGAACAGCAGAAGGCTGAATACGAGCGTCGCGACAAGGAGAAGGCCCAAGGAGGCGGAGGAGAGCCCAGCAAGAAGCGGCCGTTTAATGGCCGGGGAGGACGCCGTGGCAAGGCCAAGCAGCGGCAAGGAGACAGACCTCCCCGGGGCCGCGACAAGGATGAAGACGAAGACGATGACGAGGATATGGATGAAGGAGATAACAGCGAGCAGGAGTTCCAGAAGGCCACAGAAGTTCTGTGCGTCGATGGGGGTGCCTCTCTGCACACTTCTCACCGCCAACTCAAGCAATGGGTGCGGGAAGTGAATGCAGCTGAGCCACCCGTCGAGTCGCGCAGGCTGCTGAAATGGTCCGGCACGCCCATCATCTTCGACCTTGAGGACCACCCTGACCGCACAACTTCGGTCGGGTGCTTGCCGATGTTGGTTTCACCAACTATCCGCAACCTCAAGGTCACCAAGATGTTGGTTGACGGCGGGGCCGGCCTCAATTTGATCTCCTCCGCTGTGATCAAGAAGCTGCAGATCCCCGACAGCGAGCTCGAGGAAACCGAGACGTTCCAAGGAATCAACCCGGGAAGGAGCAAGCCGAAAGGGAAGATCACGCTGCCGGTGACCTTTGGCGGAGAGCTTAACTTCAGGACGGAGAGGATCACGTTCGACGTTGCCGATATCCCATTACCATACAATGGGATACTTGGCCGTCCTGCGCTCGCCAAGTTCATGGCAGCCTCCCACTATGCATACAACATGCTCAAGATGCCGGGGCCAATCAGCGTCATCTCTGTCCCCGGCGACAAGAAGGACGCGCTCATTTGCGCCGACAAGATCTATCGGGACGCAGCAGCCGTGGCAGACAGCAAAACACTTGCCGCTGAAGCTCCCGGGGGGAAGACCAAGACCAAGTCCGGCAAGAGCTCTGGGGCCCACTCCGGCAAACGCACCTCTTCGGAGTGCTGCGCTGCCGTAGAGGACGCACCATCGAGCTCCACCGGCAAGTGCAAGAAAGGAATGGCAGCTCCACCTACAACCAAGAAGGTGTCTGCCAAGGAGGACGGCACTGGTGGTACCTTCACCATCAGTGCTACGCTCGACCCCAAATAGGAAAGCGCGCTCGTTGCCTTCCTGTGGGCGAATGTTGATGTGTTTGCATGGCAACCGTCTAACATCCCCGGCGTTCCCAGGAAGGTAATTGAGCACAAGCTTGCTGTTTGTCCTCATGCGCGACCCGTCAAGCAGAAGGTCAGGAAGCAAGCGGTGGAGCGCCAAAAGTTCATCGCCGAAAAGATTAAGAAGTTGGAAGCAGCAGGCCTTGTTAGAGGTGTACTTCATCCCACATGGCTGGCCAATCCAGTTGTCGTGCGCAAAGCCAATGGGAAGTGGAGACTTTGTATAGACTTCACCGATGTGAATAAAGCTTGTCCCAAGGATCCATTTCCCTTGCCGCGCATTGACCAGATTGTGGACTCCACGGCTGGATGTGAGTTGCTTTCATTTCTCGATGCATACTCAGGTTACCATCAGATATTCATGGCTGAGGAAGACGAAGAGAAGACCGCATTCATTACTCCATGTGGCACATATTGCTTTATACGCATGCCCTTTGGACTGAAGAATGCGGGCTCAACATTTGCAAGGGTGGTCCACACTGCTTTTGAGCCACAGATACACAGGAACGTAGAAGCATACATGGATGATATAGTGGTCAAGAGCAAGAGCAAGGATACCCTAATTCAAGACTTAGAAGAAACCTTTGACAATCTGCGCAAGATACAACTCAAGTTGAACCCCGAGAAGTGCGTCTTCGGAGTCCCCTCCGGCAAGCTTCTCGGGTTCTTTGTGTCCCAGAGGGGGATTGAAGCCAATCCCGACAAGATCAAGGCCATCGAGCAGATCGAAGCCCCAAAGTGCGTCAAAGATGTACGAAGGCTTGCGGGTTGTGTGGCTGCCCTCAGCAGGTTCATTTCAAAGTCTGCAGAACGCGCCCTGCCTTTCTTCAAAATCTTGAAAAAGGCAGGTCCTATGAAATGGACTCCGGAAGCGGAGGCAGCGCTGCCAGATTTGAAAGGATACCTGTCCTCTACTCCAATACTTGTCGCAGCTAAGCCACAAGAGAAGTTGCTGTTATACTTAGCAGCAACCAATCAAGTGGTTAGTGCTGCGTTGGTAGCGGAGAGGGAGGCAGAGGAAGAGGCCACGGCCCCGGCAAGCACTTCCAGCGACAAGCAGGCGGCTTCCCCGACAAGCTCTGGCCCCGACAAGGACAAGTCTGTGCAGGAACAAGGAGAAGTGCGAAAGAAGATGGTGCAGCGCCCAGTTTATTTTGTAAGTTCCCTCCTGCAGGGGGCTAGGTCAAGATACTCTGGGGTGCAGAAGTTACTTTTCGGTCTCCTCATGGCCTCAAGAAAGCTGCGCCACTACTTACAAGCACACGAGATAACAGTGGTCACTCGCTTTCCATTGAAGAGGATATTGCAGAATCCAGAAGCTACAGGCAGGATCGTCGAGTGGGCACTAGAGCTGTCGAGCTTTGGTCTCAGGTTTGAGAGTACCTCAACTATCCAGAGCAGAGCTTTGGCAGAGTTCATAGCGGAATGGACACCAACACCAGACGAAGAAGTCCCAGAGACAAACATCCCCGTCCAAGAAGCAAGCAAGGAATGGATAATGTACTTCGACGGTGCCTTCTCGCTGCAAGGCGCCGGTGCTGGCGTGCTACTTGTCGCACCCACCGGGGAACGCCTCAAGTGTGTTGTCCAAATGCACTTTCCCAAGGAGCAATCGACAAACAATACTGCTGAGTATGAAGGTTTGCTTGCCGGCCTCAGAATTGCGGCCGAACTTGGGATCAAGAAGCTGATTGTGCGGAGAGATTCGCAATTGGTGGTCTGACAAGTAAACAAGAGTTACCAGAGTCCTTTGATGGAAGCTTATGTCGATGAAGTGAGGAAGCTTGAAGAACACTTTGAAGGCCTGCAGATGGAGCACGTCCCAAGAGCTCAGAATGATATCGCAGATGGCCTCTCAAAGTGTGATGCAATGAAGTTACCTGTGGAACCAGGGACCTTCCTGCTCAAGTTAACTCAACCATCTGTTACACCATCAGTTGGGCAGAACAAGAAAAGAAAGTTGGTCTCCGGCGACTACTTGCCGACGGATCTTCCTGAAGCCGCCGCCAAGGTCCCCAAGATCAACGACCAAGTTGCTGAGGAACAGTCTGCTCCTGCAGACCCAAGGGTCTGTACAGTTGAAGCAGGCGTTCCCGACAAGTTTTGCCCCGGCAGGCTTGCCGGGGGGCGTACAGCTCCGGCAGAGCCGCAGGTTCTTGCCGTAGAAGCCGACGTGCCCGCAGCAGCACTGATGCCTTTTGTCCTTGTTGTTGAGCCTCAGGCTCCAGCATGGGCACAGCAAATCGTCCGCTTTCTTCAAACTATGGAACTTCCCGAAGAACCAGAAGAGATAGAGAGGATTACCAGGCAGTCAAGTATGTACCAGTTCGTCGGCAACGAGCTATACAGAAGAAGACTCAATGGTGTCAGATTGAAGTGCATTTCTCGTGAAGATGGACAGAAGCTGTTGGCAGAAATACATGGAGGCATATGTGGTCACCACATTGGCGCAAGAGCACTTGCCGGGAAGGCGTTCCGGCAAGGTTTGTTCTGGCCAGAAGCCCTCCAAGATGCGACTGCACAAGTAACCAAGTGTGAAGCGTGCCAGTTCCATGCCAAGCAAATACACCAGCCAACTCAAGCTCTCCAGACGATACCTTTGTCCTGGCCCTTCTCGGTCTGGGGGCTCGACATCCTCGGCCCCTTTCCCCGCGCAGTCGGGGGCTTTGAGTACTTGTACGTCGCAATCGACAAGTTCACAAAGTGGCCAGAAGTGGAACCAGTGAGAAAGGTGACCGCACAGTCAGCAGTCTGGTTCTTCAGGTCGATCGTTTGCCGTTTTGGAATCCCTAACAGGATCATCACCGACAACGGCACACAGTTCACAAGCCGCACCTTCATGCAATACACCCAAGACCTTGGCGCCAAGATCTGCTTCGCTTCTGTCGCTCACCCAAGGAGCAATGGTCAAGCGGAGAGAGCAAATGCTGAAGTGCTGCGCGGACTCAAGACAAGAACCTTCGACAGGCTGCACAAGTGTGGAAGAAACTGGATAGAGGAGTTGCCGACGGCTCTTTGGTCAATCAGGACGACACCAAATCGAGCCACCGGACAGACACCCTTTGCTCTTGTCTATGGAGCAGAGGCAGTTCTCCCCACGGAACTCGTATACGGGTCTCCTCGAGTGCTCGCATACGATGAGCTCGAGCAAGAGCAACTATGGCAAGATGACGCACTGCTCCTCGAGGAGAACCGTCTCCAGGCTGCTGTACGAGCTGCTCGATACCAGCAAGCCTTGCGCCGCTATCATAGCCGCAAGGTTAAGGCCAGGAGTCTCGAGGAAGGCGACCTTGTTCTTCGGCGCGTTCAGTCCGCCAAGAACTCCAACAAGTTGACGCCGAAGTGGGAAGGCCCTTACCGGGTGAGGCAAGTCACAAGGCCCGGCGCTGTCCGCCTTGAGACCGAAGAAGTCTTACCAGTGAGCAACTCCTGGAACATAGAGCATCTTCGCAAGTTTCACCCATAAGGCGCGGTTGCCGTGATCCGCTTCGGCAACCATCTTTTGTACAAGTCTTGCCGATGTTGCATGTAAACCTTTGTACAAAGCCGGGCGCAGACCCCGTGCATCAGTAAAACTATTGTGCTTCGCACAGCTTGTCGTTTCATGCACTCTTGTTTTTATTGCATATGTTATCTGACACTTCGTGCAGCATACGACCCCGGTAAGCAATAACAAGCCACAAGGCTCCATATCTATGTTTCCTCCCTTCTTCCTTTTTTCTCTCAAGCAGAAGAAGTGTTCCTCGCGCACAAGTTTGCCGGGGGGAAGGATACAGTGGTATGGACCAAGTGCTGTTCAAGAAAGGAAAGCCTTGCCGGGAAGCAAACAATCCATGAAAGCTAAGTTGCCAAAGTTTGAGCATTCAAAATTTTTTAAATTCTTAGTTATCTTCCTTGAACAACCACACTTTGTATGGAAAACCTGTGCGCAGAGGAACCTACCCGTGGCTAGCCGCACCCTTACTTTGTTTCGAGCACGCTCAACGGCTTAAATGAGCTGCGACAAGTGTCGCGCCCTTACTTCGTTTTCGAGTTCGCTCAGCAATCTAAGTGTGCTGCGACTAGCTGCGACAAGGTTTCTTGCCGGCAAGGGCACTGCCAGCAGGCTGCTAAGAGTCCCGCACTCAGCACCCGCGGCAAGGGTCCGTTTGCCGGCAAGTTCCCTGAAGGCGTAGGGTGGAAAGTATAGAAAGTGAAGGAACCAAGCAAGGGAGATAACGCTGCATTAATCATCCAAAATAAAGTTATATTACAATATAACTTGCCGCTGTTCTAACCAACTACTACCCATGACTTAATCGACAGCGGCAAGGGAAACGGAAAGAAGGGAGCCTAGTCTTTTCGGTCTCCGTCGACCCTCTTGATCTTGCCCGCCTTGGCTACGATGTGGGAAACTTGTGCCTTCAACGCCTCCTGGTCAGCTTCGGGCGGCAGGGTAGGACGTTGACGAGGTTGATCCCAGGATTGCGATAGACGATCTTCGACAACACCCGCTCCATGGTACCCGTGCAAAGCCAGCGCGCCTCGTCAGCCAGCTGCGCGGGGATCCTCTCCCGTAGCTGCGCGAGGGCCGGCGCCACCCCTCTGAAGAACAGGCTCAGCTTGGCGCTGTGGGGGAGGCTCTCGTCGGGGGAGTACACGAGGTGCTCCGTCTTCAGCGCCACCATCTCCCTGTCGATGTTGGCGGCGGAGGCGACGAGCTCTTCAGTCCACTGCTCCACCGTCCGCTGGAAGTTGTTCTGCGACAGGGCAGCACTGTCCAACAGCGCCCTTTCAGACCGGAGGTCTTCTTTCAGCTTCGTTTCACGGTCCCGGGCAGCGTCAAGCGAGTCGGTGAGGGTGGAAACCTTCAGCTCCAAGTCTGCAATGGAGTCCTTGGCGTCGTTGAGCTCTTTGCCCTTCTCGGAGAGACGGACTTGCAGCTCCGAATTGGTGTGGGCGTCCTTCTCCCGTGCCACGTTGAGCGCGGCAACCCTGTCCTCGCTCGCCTTCAAGCCCGTCTCCAACTGCACCACCCTGGCCTCCAGATCCCTCTTGGCGGTCTCTGCGGCAGCGGCGGCGTCCCTCGCCTCCTGCAGAACCCCGCCAATGGCGTGCTCGCGAGCGGTGAGGTCGTCCTCGTGGCTATCGAGGTCGACCTTCCACTGGTTGACCTCTCCCTCCCGTCGAGACAGATCCTCGGCGGTCCGTCGCTGCTGCTCCTCGACCTCAGCCTTCTCGAGGACGAATGCTTGCTGCGCCTCGACAAGCTCTTCACGCTCCTCCGCCAAATTCCGGAGGGCCGCTTGGTTGGCGGCACGGAGCTTCGGGGCGCGCTTCTCCAGGTCAGCACCAGCCTTGGCAGCCAGGGCCTCCCAGGAGTCCAACTTAGCCTGCCTGGCCCGGTACAAGGCCAGAAGCCGGCGTAAGAGTTGCTCCTCTTCGGGCTCGTTGCTGCTGCCGGGCGCATCGATGACCCTCAGCCCGGCGGAGGCGAGAACTTCTCCGTCGAAGCTCTCCCCCTCCGCGGGTGCCCTTGATGAGGACGCCCACAGGACTTGGATGAAGACCCCGTTGGCGGCCTCTAGGTAGACACCCGACCCAGCCGCAGGGGCGGAAGGGTCGGCGGCCGGTGCAGCGTCCGGCGCTCCTGCGGCCTCAGGGCCAGCAGTGCGGTCGCCGGTCCCTTCCCCCGCTGCGGCGTCAGCGGTCGGGGCGGTCTCCTCGGCGGCTGGCTCGTCAGCACCAGCCGTTCCCTCAGTAGTAGTGGCGTCGCCAGCATTGCCACGCACGTCCTCCTCGGCGATGGTCTCCGTCTCCATCGGCTCCGGGGTGGGCGGATCTAACAGAAGAAAAAGAAAAGAAAAATCGTCAAGCAAATATCCAAAAAGAAGAATCCAAGAGGAAGAGATTGCAAGGGTTACCTGCGCGGGCCTCTTCCGTAACAGGGTCCCTCGCTGGGGAGTTCTCCCTTGGCGGCGTAGTAGAAGCCCCCACCGGCGGAGGGCCGCTGGCGCCTTCCCTTGGCGGGGTGCTCACCCTTGTCGGGGTGCTCGCCCTTGGCGGGGTACTCACCCTTGGCGGAGTACCCATCCTTGGTGGAGCGCTGTCCCTCACCGGGGAGCTCATCCTTGGCGGGGAGGGTGGAGCGAGCGGCTCGTCGGGAGCAGTGTCTTGATGCTCCTGCGGCTGCGGCTCCACTTCTGCACAAGACAACAAGCGAGCAAGACGTCAATAAAGATAACACCCTCAAGCGCGCCCGTCAAGCGGAAGAATGGACACAAGACTTACGCTGGGGGCTGCACTGGGGGCTGCTCTCCGGAGCAGCAGGCTAGTCCGGCAAGTTTGTCGTTGGCGCATCCCCCGCCGCTGCAACAGGCTCGTCGTCCTCGATGTCAACCACAGGGATCTTGCCCCTCTTCGCCATCCTCTGGGTCAAGGTCCTGGAAGCCAAACAAGATCAGAACCAAGCAAGAGCAGTCAAGGCAAAAGCAACAAAAATCAAAGGAAATAGAAATTGCAAGTGCTTACTCTTCCTCCTCTTCGTCGGAGCTGAGGGCGGAGAAGTCAAACACCACCTCACGTGCTCCAGCGCGAGGAGCTGGAGGAGAAGGCTCCCTCGGGCGCTTGGCGGCCTCCGGAACCGTGGGTTGTGAAGACCCCGCTCCGGTCGTCCCCGAGGACCGAGGGGCGCTGGGAGCACCAGAACCACTCCGGGAAGATCCCCCTCCGCTTGTCGCTCGAGCACGGTGCGCCTCCTTGACGACCTTGCTCATCGTGGTGGCGCGCGTCGCACGACGCTTCGGCTGCTGTCGGGGTGTCGTTTGCCTCGCCGTCTCAGTGGCCTTGCGGAGGCGCTTCTTCAGCTGTGGCGGTGGCGGAGAGTTCTCTGAGGATGAGGAGGCGTCGTCGTCAAGATTCAGAGACCCACCAGAGTCTTCGTCAGAATCGCTGGATTCGGCGTCCTCCTCCTCCTCGGCGGGCTCGCTGGACTCGGTGCCCTGCCCGGCAGCCTCGCTCGTCCCGGCAGGCTCCCCGGCAAGCTTCCCGGCGGGCATCAGCAGTTTGAGGATTTCCTCCTCCTCGGCCTGGCTCACCGCGTCCGCTGCTTCCGCTTCGTCCACGGTGTACCCAAACTCACCCGCAGCCGCAGCTGCGGCGGCCTCCTCCATTCTGGTGGCTATATATGCCACATCTCGCTCGATGGTCTCGCGGGTGAGCCCTTTCTTCTCTTCGGGGTTGCGCGGCCGTTCAACCAGATTATCAAAGAAGGTTTGGATGGTCTCCGCTGAAGGCGTCAGCCAAGTGGGAACAACCCCGTGGGAGTCACACTCAGGCATTGCCGCGCGGATGGCACTAAGGGCAGTATTGTTGCACAATGGAACTACCCCGTCCGACGGTCTGAACCACTCCGGGTGCTTGGGGTCATGTTTGAACAGCTCCCGGACCATCCCCTTGAGTTCCAAGACAGTGAAGTTATAATTCAACCCGAGGCGCAGCCTCATGCGGTCTGCCGCGTTGCCAAACTCCCAAGCAGGCCTTTTCCTTTCCTGCAGAGGGGCAATGCGGCGGCGGAGGAAATCAGCCCCGGCTTCACCTACAGTAAGGTTGGCGGCCCGGAGACGAAGGATCCTAGTAAGGGCAATCTGCAGCTTGTCGTCCTCCAGGGCCAAGTCACTCCAATCCTTGCCGCGCACTATTGCAGTCCGGCGCGGCGAGGTAAACTGCTCGGGTTCATCTTCCATGACCCAGCACCAATCAGCCCTCCACTCTTCCCACTTGCCGCGGAGCTCTCCAATCAAATATGCCTCCTTCTTGCCGAGCCTGAAGATCCAAGAGATACCGCCGGAAAGTGGAGATCCGGACTCTACTCTAGGTGTGAAGAAGTGGTGGAAGAGATCTACGTTTGGATGGACCCCGATATAGTTTTCGCACAGATGTGCGAAAACGGCCAAAGTGAGGACGGCGTTCGGGGTGAAATCGAGGAGGTGGAGCCCGTACGTGTTCATCACATCGCAGAAAAACTCCGAATACGGAGGACAGAGACCGCAATGGAAGAACAAAGCGAAGAAGTGGTAACCTCCCGGGTACATGTCGACGGCTACGGTGGGGAGGACTCTGGTGCGCGGGTGAGCCTTCGTCTCCCTTGCCCAGAACAAGTAATACTTGTCCCGCAGCTCCCTCGCGCCGAGCCTCGGTGGGAAGACCACCATCCTTCTCCGCATGGCTGCCAGCTTCGCCGCCTTGTCGGACTTCTCCTTCTTAGCCTTGTCGCTCTTCGCCTTGTCGCTCTTCGGGGCCATGGCGGGGACGGCGAGGGAGGTCGACGGCGCGGCGGATGCTGGAGACGGCGGGGGGAGGGTGGAGCTCGGCTCTCTGCCCTTTGGGGAGGCAAAGAGCGGCGGGGGTTTCTGGAGATTCAAGGCGCAATGAAAGCAATGGGGGGAAACTGCCCCTGCTTCTTCTGATTTTAAGGGGGAAGTGGGGGACATTCCGCATTTCCCATTAAAAGAAACAGGCCAAGATCTCTCCCACGACGCCGCAATCGACGCGTGTCGTTAGGGAGGGATGCGGCAGATGCGGAGTGGGAAACGGCGCGCCGTGGGCCGCGTGTGCCCGTGCACTGTTTTGGGCCTGGCCCAACAGCGCTCGGCACCGTGTGTGGCCCAGGCCCGGGGGCTCCTGTCGGTGTACTAAAGTAGGGGTACCTTAGTATCCCGACTTGTGCACGGGCAGTAGCAGCGTCCCGTGGTCTGGCTCACCACGCGCCCGCGAAAGCCCACTCTGAACCCTTTTTGAAGCCATTCAAGAACAAAGTATTCAAGTTAAGAAACAAGACCCCGGCAAGAGGAGCTTGCCGGGAAGGCTGCACCAGGCTCAAGGTTATCATTCCAGCACAAGACCTTGGCGAGAGGAGCTTGCCAGGAAGGCCAAAGAACAGCACCTCAGAAGATATATCGTGGCGCATCATGCGCCCCGGCAGGACCCGGAGAGCGACAAGCTTCCGGGCCCGGCAAGATAGCAACCCCGGCAAGGTGCTTGCCGGGGGAGGCTTACACTGTGTGCCTGCGCTCCAGCTCATCTGGCCACGCGTCGCCCTGGGGCCCTTCCAGGGGCTCGTGGCAGATGGCTGTGCAGCCTGGGGTACACAGTGGCGAGCCGCGGTGACGAGGCCATCGTCGTGGCGAACGGAGACGCCCGGGCGGACGCTTTTGGGGTGACGGCGACGGGCATTCAATGCCTTTGTCCCCCACCGTCTGGGTTAGGTATAGATCACTGTTCATGCACTGTTCCATCTACCACCGATTTTACACTTTTACCCTCCTCTACGTTGACACCTGTCGGTGACCCCTTTGAGCTATAAAAGGAGGCCCATGCACAACGTAGAGGAGGTTCGATTCCAGAAACTTGATCACGCCCACGCTCGGCGTAGCTAGTACTGTAGATCTTCAAGCTCCCGAGCTCAAGAACTCAATACAACCAAGGCAGGATTAGGGTTTTACGCGTCCGCGCGGCCCGAACCTGGGTAAACTGCCCGCGTGTGCCCCTCGATCTGCTCTTCGTGCTCCCTCCGCACCCTTGCCGTACCGTAGAAGGGGCTCCGGTCCCATAGGTGTCCGTGGGCGACCAGTTTCCCCGACAGAGGTGGAGCGTGTTTCTCTCCCACATAAAGGAATGCTGGGTTCCGACTCGTTATGAAAAACTAAAAAGAAAACTAAAAGCAAGACGCTCCAAGCATAGCACATAACACATGAAGTGATAAAAATATAGCGAAACGAAAGACGAACTGATAATGTTGATGGAGAAGGGGATGCATGGGGGCATCCCCAAGCTTAGACGCTTGAGTCTCCTTGAATATTTCTTGGGGGTGCACGGGGGCATCCCCAAGCTTGAGCGCTTGACGCTCCTGAATCTTTTTATCATCTTCCCTCGCACACTTGAAAACTCCCTTCATACATAACTCATCATAATCTGATTAGCGAGGTTAGTACCCTTAATAAAATAATTATACCTTGCTGGAAATAAGGATATTCTTGAATTTCTAATGTTTCTCAAGATTGCCAAAAGGTTTTTGCAAAGAAAAAGCAAGTTCTTAATTTGCAAAGTGAAGGTAAGGCAAAACAGGACAGAATCTATGAAAAACAGAACAGCAGGCAGTAATTGACCTGTTCGGGATACTTCTGCAACTCAAATCAAAAAAATCAAAACTGACGCACGAAAAACAATTATATAGAGAACGCTGTCGAAAAAATTCAGACCAAAAAGATGATCTGGTGATTTTATACGAATTTTTCTATCCAAGGACAGAATCTGTTTCCTGGACAGCACCTCACAACTTTTGAACTTTCTAGCAATCAGAGGCTATACTTGGCACAAATATGAAAAGCAAAGATAAAATGATGATGCTACAACAGTAAACAACATCAAGACACAACAAAAGCAAAATTTTTATTCATGTGGGCTGCCTCCCAAAAGCGCTTTCTTTTATGCCTTTAAGCTAGGCATAAGACTTTAATGATGCTCTCGTAGGAATAAGAGTTGAAGAACAAAAGAGAGCATCAAGAAGCAAATACCAAACATATTTAAGCCTAACATGCTTCCTATGCATAGGAATATTGCAATGGAATAATTCATTGAAGCACAAAGCAATAAGCATAGGAAGACAAAACAAGTGCAGCTTAAAAACCTTCAACATAAAGAAAGGGAACTTGATATTATTGAAATATCTATAAGCATATGTTCCCTTCTCATAATAATTTTCAGTGGGATCACGAATAAACTCAACAATATAAGCATCACATAAAGCATTGTTACCATGATCCACATGCAAAAAGGTACTTTTACTCTCCACATAAGTATCATGAAGAGGATAAAACTTAGTATAAAAGAGAGACATAAGCTCTTGCCAATCAAGCAAGTGCGAGTTATCGAGAAGCTTGTACCAATCTGAAGCCTTATCTATAAGTGATACGGCGAACAATTTCCTCATGACAAACTCCCTTGATACACCTGCAAGCTTAAATAATGAACATAGTTGTGACAGATATAGCAAGTGTTCACCTGGATGTCTGTCTCCTGCATAGCGATTAGCCAAAACATAATCGATAATACCAGTTGGTATTTTATAGGGCACAATTTCAGTAGGGGGAGGAGCAACCACCACAGGTGTGGGGCGTCTTCCCGCAAGCAACGATCCAATAGCAAGGTTGTCCATAAGCATAACTAGTGAAATACATAGAGAAAACTGAAAGGTAAACTAACAAGACTAAAAAGCAAAGGTAAAAGATAGCATGCAACTCCCCTATCCTGAAGAGTGGAGTCCCCGACAACGGCGCCAGAAAATACTCCTTGATGGGCCTCGAACCCCTCGTTGGTTACCCCAAGTGGAAGGTGTAAGATGCAGTATTGTAGAAGTGTTTTCCCCTTGCAAAGATGCCAAGGATCGAATCCCCAGAGACTCCTAGGTTCAACAAGTAGGTGTCAATTGCTAACGGCGCAATTAGCAATCAACGTGGACCTGCACACAGATACAAATAACTTTGCTCCCAACGAGTACAGAGAGGTTGTCAATCCCTCCGGCCTTGTAGTTCACAAAGGGTTAAAAGCAATGATAGTAGTGATAGATAGTTTTTGCAATAGTAAGTAAATAGCGAAAAGTAAATAGTGGATGTGATCAATGATGGTAATATGGACCGGAGTCTCATGACGTTCACTAGTGATGACTCTCTCCCAAAAGACGATAAAACAACTATGTGAGGTAAACAAATTACAGCTGGGCAATTGACAGGACCACGAACGCAAACCAATGCTGACTACATTGCAAGAAAGGTTGAGGTTCAAAGCATGGGCGGTACGCCAAAGTAAGTAGACCGAAATCCATCAATATCTACTACTAATCATCCACCTTGAGATATCTATCCAGAACATCTCGCTGGTATTAAGTTGCGAGTCCCACCCATAGTGTAAACTCAATGCAACAGACAACTGCATTAAAAGAACTTTGCGTAAAGTAAACAATCCTTGCACCCGCGGGCACAAGCACCGTTGTTTTCCCCCTTGTGGCAACATCACATCCCCTAGACTCATGTTTCTGTCACTCAAGCTAGTCATCGAGGGGCATGAACCCACAATCGTGCATAACGTTCCCTCTTGGAGTCGCTACCTATTACTCGGCCAAAGCAATAAATAACAACGGAGAACATGCAAGAATTACTTATGAACTAAAATATAAAAGAGGTGAATCAAATATATTACTCAAGATCAATCGGAACATAATCTCATAATCCATCGGATCCCAGCAAACTCAACATAGCAACAGCATAAGGATTACATAGGTGCCTCGATCATGTAGGGCAGCTCACGAGGACTAATTAGTGAAGCACAAGAACGGGAGGAGAACATCACATAGCTACTGGTCATGGACTCATGGTCCAAGGGAGACTACTCACGAGTCATCCGGGAGGCGTCCATGGTGGTGGAGAAGCTCCCGGTGGTGATCCTCCCCTCCGGCAGGGTGCCGGGAAGAGTTCTCCTGGTGCTCCCGATCTTGGAAGCGGCGGCGGCGGCGGAACAGAGATGGGATCGCGAAAAGAGTTCCTGTTCTGAGGGTTACGGAGGACCCTTTAAATATATGCCAATTGTGACGCCCGGGTGGTTAAGCTACAGTAACCATCCGCTAATGGTGCCACGTCAGCACGATTACTGTTGCTAGTCTTGCGATGATACAAATCCCGTTCGAATTTCAAATTTAAAATAAAGTAAAACAATAAAAGTTTTCAAATACTAAAACTAAAATGTTCTAAAATGGGTCAATTAAATCATAAGTACTTATGGTGAAGAAACCACAGTCTTATAAAAGGATTAAATGCACTTAAATAAATAAGGCAGTGGCAAAACAGATATTCAAATGCTTTTAAAATAATAAACAATTTCAAACCTATTTTATTTCAGTGCTAAACTGTTTGTGGTAGCGGCCTAAATTGTAACACTATTTTAGGTGTCACTTTTGTATTTTGTTGAAACTAAACTAAAACAGATTAGAAGTACAAGAAAATTAAGAAAAGGAAAACATTACAAAAAAGGAACAAACAAAAAAAGGAACAAAGCAAAGGCCCCCCCTGGCCTACTGGGCCTCGGCCCACTACCCCAAACAGCCTATAACCCCCACCCCACAGTGGGGGAAAATATCCCCACTCCCTCCCACCGACACTCCCCCCCTTTCTTTTCTTCGACTGGATCGGGATCGACCCGATCCCTCCCCGCCGCTCGCCGCCCGACGCCGCCCCGGCCTTCCACCGCAGTCGCCGGACTGCCTCCTCGTCTCCGACCCCGTCGTCCCCATCTCCGCCCCGCGCCCACTGCCCCGTCCCTACGAACCCCGGTGAGGCCCTCGGCCTCCTCTTCCCCTTGCTACACTTGCGAAGCTCGCACGCCGTCCGCGCCCTCCTCGCCTTGCTCCGCGTCGGCGCCCTGTCCGGCACCGCGGCCCGTTGCTGCGCGCCTGCCTCCTTGTAGCCACGCCGCACCCGTCCTCCCACCGCGGCCTCGCCCCGTCCAGCAAGCCGACGCGCGCGCCCGAATCGGCGCCGTCCCCGCCTTGCTCCGGCCGCCCCTCCCCCGCGCCCTGCCCGCGCTGCTCCGGCGCCCGCCCACGCGACCGCCCGCCGCCGCCGCTCGCCCTGCGCCGTCCTGGCCCCGCGCCGCACCTCACTCCCGTTCCCCTGGCCGCAGTCGTCGGCGGCCACTCGCCCCGTCGCGCGAACCCATGCCACTGTCGCCGCCCGCCTATCCTAACCCCCCTCCCCTTGCAGCCATCTGCTCCGCCGGCGTGCGCCCCCGCCGGGGCCTCGCCTGGCCACGACCGCAAGGCCCTGGCCGCCGACGCCCGCACGGGCCCTGGCCGCCGGCGCCGGTGCTGGCCCCCGTCGCTGTGGTGGGCAGCGCCGTGCCCACGGGCTCCTCCCCGTTGCGCCTGAACCGCCCCAGTGCCCGAACCCGCTTGGCCCCTCTGGGCCAATGACAAGGGGGGCCCGCCTCCCAGAACAAAAAAAAATAAGTAAAAAGAAAATAATAATAATAATAAAAAATATAATATTAATAATTAAAATAAATAAATAAATAAATAAATATATTAATTAATTAATTAATTAACAAATTAATTAACGTAATTAATCTTGATTGGATAAACCTAATCACTAGTTAACTTAATTAAACCTACTTAGTTAAACTAGTCTATGACAGCACGGTCCCACGAGTCAGGTTTGACTCTGGTCAACCGGGTTTGACTTGCTGACGTCATGGTGATGTCATGCTAACATCACCTATCACTGTTCTGGATAATGTTAGGTTTAAATTAATTAATTAAATTCCAAGAATTAATATAAACTTTAGAAAATCATATCTTTTAAACCGTAACTCGGATGAAAATAATTTATATATGAAAGTTGCTCAGAACGACGAGACGAATCCGAATACGCAAACCGTTCGTCAACCACACGTCCCTAGCATACCGAACATGCAACTTTCCCCTCCGTTTCATCTGCCCGAAAATGCCTAACACCGGGAATACTTTCCCGGATGTTATTCCTCTTCGCCTGTATCGCCGAGCACCTCGTTAGGTCACACGTAGCACCGCGTATTTCCATGTTATGCTTTGTGATGCTATTGTTTGCTCTGTTATTTATTTGTTTCCCCTTCGTTGCTTATTTTCGGTAGACTCCGATACTGTGATAAGACCCCGAGACCGTTGATGCTTCGGTGTTCGACTACGGCTACGCTTCCGAAGATTCCTTTCGTCTACAGAGCTTCCAGGCAAGCCCCCCCCCTTTTGATCACCAGATATCGCCTATTCTTCTCTCTACTGCTTGCATTAGAGTAGTGTAGCATGTTACTGTTTGGTTGCTCCTATTCCGATGCATAGCCTGTCATTGTTTCTACCACTGTTGATACCTTTACCTGTTATCCTAATGCTTAGTATAGGATGCTAGTATTCCATCAGTGGCCCCACATCCTTGTCCGTCTGCCCTGCTATACTATCGGGCCATGATCACCTCGGGTGGTGATCACGGGTATATACTATATACATACTTTACATGACACATGATGTGACTAAAGTCGGGTCGGCTCATTGAGTACCCGCAAGTGATTCGATGTGGGGGCTGAAAGGACAGGTGGCTCCATCCAGGCAGTGGTGGGCCTGAGTTCCCGACGGCCCCCGAGTGGATCTTTGTGGCGGAGCGACAGGGGCAGGTTGAGACACCCAGTCGAGAGGTGGCCTGGCCCTGGTCGTTGTCCGCGGTGATTTTCATAATAACACGCTTAACGAGTTTGGATATTTGATCTGAGTCTGGCCATTTGGTCTATACGCACTAACCAGCTACGTGGGAATAGTTATGGGTACTCGACGTCGTGGTATCAGCCGAAGCCTTCTTGACGTCAGCGACTTAGCGGCGCGCGCCGGGTTGGACCGCGTAACGCAACTTCCTTAGTAATGGAGGTTGCTAGGTCTGCTCACCGGCCGCGTACGCAACGTGCAGGTGTGCGTTGGGCGATGGGCCCGGACCCCTGCGCGCCTAGGATTTAGACCGGCGTGCTGACCTCTCTGCTGTGCTTAGGTAGGGCTGCGACGTGTTGATCTTCCGAGGCCGGGCATGACCCTGGAAAGTGTGTCCGGCCAAATGGGATCGAGCGTGCTGGGATATGTGGTGCACCCCTGCAGGGAAGTTAATCTATTCGAATAGCCGTGTCCCTCGGTAAAAGGACGACCCGGAGTTGTATTCCGACCTCATGATAACTAGAACCAGATACTTAATAAAACACACCCTTACAAGTGCCAGAGATAACTCGGTGGTTGCTCCCTCACAGGGTGATGTGCGGGAGGATCGTCGAGTAGGTTTATGCTATACGATGTTACTTGGTGAACTTACCATCTACTCCCTTCTACTGCTGCAAGACGGAGGCTGCGAGAAGCGAGGATACTTGTTACTTTCCAGCTACCCTCATCTTCTGCTGCAAGATGGAGGTTACGAGAAGCGTAGTCTTCGATTGGATTAGCTATCCCCCTCTTATTCTGCTTTCTGCAGTTCAGTCCACATATATTACCCCTTTACACATATATCATTGCATTTGTAGTGTAGATCCTTGCTTGCGAGTACTTTGGATGAGTACTCACGGTTGCTTTCTCCCCCTTTTTCCTCTTTTGTCCCTTCTTCTCGGATGATGCGACCAGATGGTGGAGTCCAGGAGTCAGATGATCCCGATGATGTTTCTACATGGAGTTCGGCTTCGAGGAGTAGTTAGGAGGTCCCAGGCCAGGAGGCCTTGCCTTTTCGATCGTTACTATATTTGTGCTAGCCTTCTTAAGGCAATCTTGTTTAACTTATGTCTGTACTCAGATATTATTGCTTCCGCTGACGCTTGTGTTTTCGAGCTTTTGTATTCGAGCCCTCGAGGCCCCTGGCTTGTAATATAAAGCTTGTATTATTTTAATTTGTGTCTAGAGTTGTGTTGTGATATCTTTCAGTGAGTCCCTGATCTTGGTCGTACACATTTGCGTGCATGATTAGTGTACGGACAAATCGGGGGCGTCACAAGTTGGTATCAGAGCCGACTGCCTGTAGGAATCCCCCTTTCCAACTCCTTGGCCGAAGTTGAGTCTAGTCTTTGAAAAACAAATTACTAACTTGTCGTGTGGCTTACGGGCCCACAACACCATTGGGTGGTATTAGGATCTTTTACTCCTCGTCTATACTCTGGGACTCTGACCTCTCTTCTATTCGGGATAAATGGATTTTGCAAATTCTAACATTAGGATCTCGTTATCACTTTCACCCGGAGAGCACCTTATTACCGATGATCGTCTGCTGCACCAGAAGACCCTGAAGATACTCTCCGTTGTTAACCCGAGAACTTGTGTTCATCACCTTTGTAATTCACTATCACCGATATATCCCTATGGATATCTGCATGCACTTGTCATACTCATGATCATTCCTCGTCGCTCTTGTTGTTACAAGAGGCCTCGAAATATTCTCCGTTGTTCCGAGAATCCTTTGAGTTACTGTCTTGCAGTTGTACTTCACATGAAAACCCTTATGGTTATTTCCTCACATTTATCGAGGATCAGTTCTTCTCAATTGATCATGTGTCTCACAAAATCCTTTGGAATACTTTTCGATCTTTCGAAAATCCTCGGCAACCTGTTACTCTTGAAATTCTTGCCTGCTTGCATTATGGTTAATTCCATATGACTAGTAGTCTTCGTCAATATCGCTTGACTTAGCTATTTTTGAACCTATTGATTCAATGTGTGCGTGTGCACGAAGTCATCAGGTTATCCTTTTTAAAATTATCTTTTCGGCTCAGACGTCATTCCGGACATGAGTTGGTTCTCGGCAATTCAAACCTTTATTGATTGTCCAACTAAGTGTTTTCAACTTATCCATCCTGGATCAGAGCGTCTGCTTCTGATCCTTCGTTTTGGAAACCATAATTTCTTACTAATTAAGCATCATACTAATCAGGTGATTCTTGAATCTGATGCCTCTACATTCTTTTTCCTCTGAGTGGGTACCGATACTCACATCAGCTCCGTTGTGGATCGCTCGATCCTTTGTTGAAATATCATTTGACAGTGTCATTCGTATACAATAAACCTCGAGAAGTTCTGTCCCTGATGCATAATACCTTCGGTAAATTGTATCCTCTTCTTTGACAACCATGCTCTCCCTTGGAGCTGGTGATATTTACTTTTGAAACTTGTGGTATATGTTACTAAGATGCCCGATGGGTTGAACTTATGCCTTCCCTTAATCCGTGAGGACCCGAAAGTTTTCACAAGTCATACTCTTCCGGTGTCCCACCAAATGAAATTCCAACACTACAGTTTTATCAAAGCAAGAGGTAAATGAAACGTATGCATTGGAGAAATGGGAGTCGACCTTGAGCTTTTGTTCATGCCCATGGAAACGATGTAGACCGTCTCGGGAGCTTCTTGCAGATGATTTTTCATCTAAATAATTCTTTTGGTGTCAATAAATTTGATCCCTTGCAGTTATGGTTCCGACCATGCTGTCCTTATTCAATATATCTGGAATGAATCCATTCCAGGCCTCGTCAAATTTTTGACAAGGTTAGAGCATCTACTGTCATAGGTCAATGACCTAGTTCAACTTCTATCGCGTTCTACCTTCGAGTTTTACCCTCTTATGTCTCGAGGATAACATGACTTTGCACTACACCTTTTGAACTTTTGATGAAGTAATACCTTTGCTTGTCGTAATCACTCTACGGGTTCTGGGTTGTTGTCAACCGAGGACACCGACTAGTGAAATTAGTCCGCACTACAAATCAAATATCCCTAGTATTTTACTCTGAAATTCTGAACTCAATCTGGTCATTCCTAGGCTATCGGCTGCATCCTGGTCTTGCTATCTTTGACTGTGCTACCTTGTCCTTCTCTGGTGCACAAATTCTTCAGTGTGTGAGCACGACTTACGTTGAGATTTCAACATCATGTTGCTTGACTTGAAAGGCAACTTTGGTCCCGAGCTTGCATCTTATATATTGATCCTATAACTTGCCACTTCGTCATTCTCTTGCTTGTTGCCGTTGTTGTTTGATTGCATCCTCTAGAAACCTCCCGGCAAATGTGTCGGATCACCTTCAACACTTTGACTTCTTCCAAGATGTCAATTGCGTTCATGATGAGGAATACCATCCATGCCCTCGATGATTTTTATTATCATCGACAACACCCTTGACTTCCTTTCATCGTGAACTTGTCCACATAATGGATACAACTTGCTCTCCGCTAGTGTTGTGTCCTGCCTTGAAGTATTATTGTCTTTTATGTCGAGAATGTTGTGGGGATTGCTCCACCTCTTAGAAATTCTCGGTAGGACGATACTACTCACCATCACCATTCTTCCTTGGTCCCAGTGTTGTTTTTAGCCGGGATACCAATATGCTAGCGATGCTGCTTGAGTTCTGTACTCCTAGCGACCCTATTGCTTTGAAGTTAACGATCGACAGTTCGTTCTTAGGCTGTTGGTTATTGAATCGCCACTTGACATTGATCTTTCTGCCTAAGGTCATATTCGGGTACACCTTTCAACTAATGATTAATGGTGTATGTTTTTCCTCGAGCATACAACATTATATCATTTGAATTGATATGTGTCATCCTCTTGTTCACATTATTGTGGAAATCCATCCGTTTGGAATTTTCGATAAATTGTCGCTGAGCCCATCAGCCACCTCATCATCCTCTCCTTTGTTTAATGATGAACTATTGTTCGGGAACCCGCTCCCATAGTTCATTCCCGAGAATCTTGCAATGCCATTTCGTCGAATTGTGTTGCACCGTTTCTTCTTGAACATCCCGAGTCTGAGGTATCATGACACCAATCAGATCTGAATCTCGGTCAGATATGATGGTTGGGGCCACTTTCCAGGAGTTATAATGTTGGTCCTTTGATGACCTGGTAATATGATGTCATGCCCAGCACCCCTGGCTGGAGGACCCATCATTATATTTTCTTCTGCAAGGATAACTATTCTTCCAGGAGGAAATTGTAAGACTTTTTCTATAAGTTGTTCCTGGTGAATCCTTTGTGTATCCAAGTCCGACCTTTGCTTCAAGACCATGCCAATGCTATCTCGAAGCATGACTGTGGTACTCCGATTTTCAACAAGAGCATTTGAAGCCCAATGCTAAATGTTTCCTGGTCAGTTACCCAAACACCATTGTATGGATAACATCTTATTTAATCCTTGCCTCTTTATCTAAATGGTTGGGTACTTGCTCTCCCACCTTGTATGCCATGATCTGCTTGCCCATGGGAATGATATACTCCTATTAGCTGTGTGTAATCACAATTTTCCTTCCCATTTGTTTGTTTAACCTTTCTTTGACCTACATATAATCTAAGCAGTAATATTTTTCTACTTATGTAAACACCTTGGTGTACAACTCTATAAGTAAGACCTTGAATTCTATTGTTGATAACACCCCGGTACTGCCGCTGGACGAGAACTTTGCCTATTGGTCCGCCTCGTTTCAACGAGCGAGAAAATGGTTCTCTTCGTTCCCCGTCCTTAGTTCCGACATTGATGCCGACATAGCTGACAAGCTATCCACTCACATGCCTCCATGTCGAGGCTGTGCAAGATATCACCACCCTTCCTATGTTTCAACCCACATGGTGGGCCCATAACCCACAGGTCCATTGTATCGAAACTTGACTCTTCTTTACAACACGAATTCCAATGTATCCTTTGCACCTGGCTTCGTAGGTGATTCACGAGCTAAATGGTATACCATGTTTCATTTTGGTATCAAACATCATATTAATCTCATTGATCAAGACCCCATTCCAGCTTCTGGTTAGGCATCGAATGACTGCCTACCCGATTGAAACTTTGGTACCATCGTATAGTGCACTCAATGAATTCATCGAAATACTACTCGTAGGGTGCTTCGTGTATCACTCTCTGAATTTGCCGTCGTATGCACAGACTTCGTGGAGTTACGTTCCTCCAAACTTTTCCCCCCCTTATCGCGTTCGTAGGACGATGGAGATCCCGAGGAAAGGATAACGACTTGATCACGATGACTTGAAGCAGAGAAATGAAGACATCAACGCAAGGAGTCAACCTCTTCGAGAAGGGCAACCAAGACCAAGAAGAACCGTTAGAATTTCGCAACCAGAACATCCCCCTTACTCCACCGCTTAAATCTCGGGACGAGATTTCTTGTAGTGGAGGAGAATATAGGGCACCAGGGGAGCCTCGGGGGGCCCAGGCGCCCCCCGGCGCGGCCCAGGAGGGGGGGCACGCCCACAGGGCGACTGGAGCCCCTGTGGCCCCCCAGGCTGCCCTTCGGACGCAGTGTTGTTTCCGGATCGCTGATTTTTTATATAATTTTTCTGGATTTTTCTGGGCAGTTCTCGAAACGTGAAAACCTGAAATACAAAACAGCCAAAAACAGAAACTGGCACTGGGGTGCACTGGATTAGTAAGTTAGTCCAAATATGATCAAAAGTGTATGGAAGTGTATGAATATCATAGCAATATCACCCAAAAGTGGCATGGAGCAAGCAGAAATTATAGATACGTTTTGGACGTATCAACACCCAGCGGTTACGTCTGCTAGAATCGTTTGTTGACGTATATAATAACTAAAAAAATCTTGCATATGCGTCAACTTAATAGGCCCATAAGTCAGACCATTCCCTCTTTTTTTTAATAATTTATATATAGTTCATTGCGACTTCTTATGCAATTTATTGCAGTCCGTTTTTTTGGTTGGCCAGGGCCAATTTCGCATATTTCTGTGGGTTCCAAACTATTTTTAATACCGAAATGTCGAGCCAGATTTAAAGTACTTTGAAGATATATTTAAATTAGGTTAATGCCCAGTGAAATAGGAATATAAAAATGTCAAAAAATTCAGAAATTATAAAGTAATTGCCAATTTGGCATCTGTTTTTATATTTACAGCCAATTTCATATTACTTTCAAGATTTGCAGGCATCTTGAAAGAGTTGCAACCCATCAGGGCGTAGAAAAATAAATAGGCCTGGATTGGGTATTCTTCAGGAAAAATAAACTGGGCTCATTTTCACAAAGAAAAAATAGCTAGGCTGGTCACATGGGGAACATAAAATATAAGCCTGGGCTAGACGGGCCATAGCCTAGTTCAAACCCTGCTCCGTCTCAACAATAACAAAAAGAAATACTGCCCGAGCAGCTACGTCCCAGGTGTCAGCCGATCTTGTGCTGTTCTCTTGTCTATTGACTATATACGCTCACAATGTCATGGGTCCCAGATGTCAGGAAAACACTAGGAGGAAGCATTTTATTTTTCCATACGCTGACATGGTGTTCGAATCCTTGCGGGCGCAGTGGCTATTTACCCCTTTTTATTTCTCGCGTGGGGCTGACAGGTAGGTCCCACCTGCCAGCCTCACTGCTGCTTCCCAGCCCCCGCGCGCACCCACTAGCGCCAGCTCAGCTACTGGGCCCCCCTCGTTAGTGGCTTGGGCTAGTTGAGCCCTTGGTCAATCTGGCCCTTGCGCCTGTTTTGTTCTTCTTTTCTGTTTTCTTTTTCTTTTCTTATCTGTTTTTCTTGTTTAATTAATATCTGGTTAAATATGTTTCTGTTGAAAATAAGTCCTATATGAAAAGTGCTTAGAATTTTATGTAGAATATGAATGTGCTGTTTGTTGCCATGTTTAAAAACATTTAAAATGTTGTTTGAATTTAAACTTGTTTTAAATATGCTTAAACTTGTAAAAATCATAACTAAATATCTACAACTGCAAATTTAACAAACTTTATATGCATTTGCGGTGGAAAATGTGTAGAATATTTCGGTGCTGTTGTTTAGCATGTTTGACAACTTTATCACAGAAGTTTTTCTGATCTGTCCCAAATGCAAATAAATTGATATGGGAGTTTCCGGAAATTTTTATTTATTATTTCCAGCCCATTTAAATGTGCTAGCATGTTGATGTAATGTTAGTTGCACCCTTGCCATATTAACCAACCCCTTTAATCTTGTTGGATGCTTGTTTGAATAACCAACATCAACTTGTTTGTGTTCATTTGCTTGTTTCTTTCATGTGGGTGAGCTTGTTGCTTTGATGTTATTGCACCCTTGTGACCCCTAGGCCATGCATCATTTCTTTCCATGTTCATATGCTTCTTGTCCTTGCATCAGGTGCCTGAGCATTGCATTGTGATTGATTGTGTTCCATTGTTGCATTGTTGTGTTTGGTTAGAGCCTGGTGATGATACGGAGTACGAGGTTTCTACCGAGGTTGAGTGTGAGGAGCAAGGTTACGATCCCTCCGTGGAATCAACAGGCAAGATGACCTTACCTAGATATCACTACTATCTTTGCCTATGCTAGATGTCTCGCTCTTTAGCTTATTGCCTCGATGCCTATGTCTGTTTGTCAGCCTCCTATTGTTGCCAAGAACCTGTCTAACCACCCAACCTAGCAAACCATTTGTGGGGACCCCGACTTAGAAGTCGAGATCACCGAATGCACGTGTACAGTGATCCCAGAGATCAATGCTCACTGAACACACAGAAGCTGAATAACATGAGTCTTACATCCATACATACCGTCTTACACAAATTACGGCCATTATGGCCAAGTCTTACATAGATGAAGCCTCAAGGGCTGAATAGCAAATAACTCGAATAGCGGAAGTCTTCGAAGATAAGTAGAACCCATGCCATCTGCCTTAACCCCACGGGCATTCTGACTGGGATAGCGTCCTAGTTCGCATGTTCGTCTCCATAGAACTCTTCTTCATATTCGTGTTCCTCCATGCCTAGCCAATTAAATAACCAGTGGCAAGCCAATGAGTACTTTGAATGTACTCGCAAGCAACCCATGATTTGGTTCAAGTAACAATGCAATTGAACAACAATGAGCAATCTAGTAACGAGCTAGAATAAATATTCTACCATCAAGTATATGCATCAATAAATTCACGTAACCTCGAGAGCAGGTTACCGATATGAACATGAATATAATTCAACCCACGAGTCAAGTCACCACCTTGACTCATCACACACACATACTTTCACCGATGTAGTAAAATTCTGGACATAGTTTAAGTAGCACCACCCAACTGTCCATGACCGTGGACACGGCCATTCGAATAGTTTTACACTCTGCAGAGGTTGCGCACTTTACCCACAAGATCCGGGAAGCTTTCGTGTCACCCACGATCCCGCAGTACCTCAAGTACTCGGGGGAAGCATCCGGTCATTATCTTTCCTTAGACGACACTAACATAGGGTCTACTCATTGGTACACGGCCCTCGAGTACAAACAATAGATCATGGGACTTGCCCTAATTTCAATGTCACGCGTACCCGAAGGGACCAACGGTGTGTCTGGTGCCCTGTAAAAACAGTCATGGTCGTCTATCCAAGCACGACCCCGTCCCGGGAAAGACCTCAAGTCTTCCCGTCACTAGTAATGCGGGCACCACACTAGTATCGGCCTAAGTAATCAATAAAGCCCCGTCCCATAAGGGGTAGAGTGGTTGCACATGTTTGGTTGGGACGGTAGTCACACATAAATCTAATCCATCATTTCACCCATGCACAAGATCTTTACCGGCACATCACTTCTTCCTCAAGTGATGACCCAACTCAATATCACCCTCGGGCATTAGGGGCACCCGATGGGGTTTTCTTTGAAAAGAATGCAACCATGAAGGTTTCACGGCACACATGCATCACTAAGCATCACTACTAACCATTTGCATTGCATCTAGAACATAGCAAGATCAAGAGTAAAACATGCATCATGTGGTGGTTTTAAACTAGGTTACCACCATAACTCTTATCATCATGCATCTGGAAACAAACGGGTTCCGAAGAACACAAGTGTATGATGGTCAAAGGGCTGCTTGCCTGGATTGGCTTGGTCTTCAAAGTCTTCAAATCCTTCCCCACCTTCTTCTTCAACAACCTCATCAAATACGGTATCTAATCGTCGCAAAATAACAACGGGAAAATAAGGCCACAATAAAAACAGAAAAATCAAAGTGCTCAGAAAAATGTCAACTTATTTTTGTTAAATACCAGAGAGAAAACTAACATGGAAAAAATTCTTAGTTTGAGTTTTGGAGTGGCAGAATGGAGTCTAAGAATATCTGAACATAAGTTTTAATGTTCAAATATGAATTTAAATTTGAACAGAACAAAAAAGGTTCATGGATATGTGTGAAAGTGACACCATTAAATAGGTTGGAATTTTACAAGATTTTAGGAGTTGGAATTAATTCATTTGGACATATATTTAATTCTGTGAAATTATTTGAAATAATCACAGAAAAAGAAAAAGAGAAAAGGCCCTGTGTCACTAGGCCAGAACGGCCACAGTGCACGGCCCAGGGCGAATAGCCCACCGCACGGGCGCCAGCGCGCGCGCCAGGTTTTTTTTTAAACCTGACGGGCGGGGCCCGGCGGTCAGTGACAAAGAGGGGAGCGAGAGGGGGGGTGAGGATGACAGGCGGGCCCCGCTTGTCATCTTCAACCTTGCGGCCAGAGAGACGGCGAGCTCACCGGCGGCGATAGGGTGCACGGCGGGGCAAGCTGAGGGCAGGGATGGGCTCAGCAGGGAGTCGCCGTTCCAGTGGTGGTGGTGCGGCTCGCCGAAGAGGCCTGGTTCGTCGGCGGCGAGGACTTGCGGCGGAGGAGCGTCGGGAGGTTGCTGCTCCGGTCGATTCCGGCAGCTGCAGAGAGGGGAAAGAGAGGGAAGCGCATCAGTGGAGTGCTGCGGTGCTAGATCGAGCAAAAGGGAGGGCTAGGGCGGCCTGTACTGGGCTGGCGACGGGAAGCCGCCGCGGCGGAGCTCGAGCTCGATCTCGAGCTCGGGTGGGTCTGGAGAGGGGGCGAGTGGCTCTGGGGTTGATTGAGAGAGGGAGAAGGCTGTTGGTGAAGAGAGGAGGGGCTCGGAGGCCCTATTTATAGGAGAGTGGCGAGGTCCCGTGGACCTGTGCGCCGGCGAGCCTCTGCTCGTCGCCACAGTGCACGGGAGGTGATGGGGATGCGTCTGGGGTGTTGCTGGACGAATTCCAGGGCGGAGGGAATGAAGAGGGGGAGCGGGGAAGCATCCAGAGAGCCCGCGCGTGTGAGGCCAGAGGTTGGAGCTTGCGAGCGTCCGGCGCGCGTGCGAGGGCGGCCACTGGAGGGAGAAGGAGGAGGGGGACAGCGCCGGGGGGAGTCGCGGACGCCGAGGCGCATCGGTTGGCGCGAGGGGGAAGCACGAGGTGGTCGGAGGCGAGGGATTGGGCGAAGCTACAGTGCGGGTGCGCACTGTAGCACGCTCTGGAGCGTGCTTATGGCATGCCATAGCATGCCGTTGGCTTACTGGTCGTGTCCGCCGTGTCTGGGGGGTCCAGCACGAAGTAAATAAACCAGCTGTGGCCTTGGATGCTCTGGGTGATCAGTGAGAAAGGAGGGAAGCTGGTAGATGGGTAGAATTTGGCTGTCAATCATGGAGCTGTGGACATGGGGGAGTTACTGGAGGTAGAATGTAACTATGTGAAGCTGTGGTAGAAAGTTGAAGCAAAAGTAAATAGTAAAAGAGGTCAAGATGACGGTTTTGGTAAAATGGCAGAAGGTGTTTGATCATGTTTTGGACAAGCAAATGATTTCCACTAGCCATGACACTTAACAGGATTGAATGTCATAAGGGAATAGGGTGTTTCACCAAATTTGGGCTCATTTGAAGAAACTAGCCAATGTAACTTTGGTGAACCCTAGAAATCAACAGAAATGGCTTCATCATGTTTAAGTCAAGCTAATCATCTCCCCTTGATGCACCACTTGGTGTAGTTTCATCATTTGGGGTATTGATCATGCTCACAAAGTTTGAAGCTCCAAATAAAAAGTTGGTAATGTAAAGTTGTTCAAATTTGGATTTGAAAGGAAATGGTTTTGGGGTATTCTGATCAAGTTACCCTACTCCAAAGCTTGTGCCATTTGGTCTAGATGCCTTATTAGGCCTTTCTAGCATGTGCACCAAGTTTGAGAGCATTTGGACAAGTTTGGCAATGTAAAGTTGCTCAAACTTCAGATATGGACAGAATGGTTTTAAAGGGTTTTGATGATGTTTTCTTGCTTCCCAAGGCATGGGGCTTGGCAAGATCATCAAATATGTCATATATGACATGATAGAATTTCCCTGGAATTTTTAGACAATATTTCCTTTGTAAATATTTCAAAAGCTTGAAATATCCAGAAAGGGTTTCAGAGGGACTAGCCCATTATTTTGAACATGACCAAGTGTTGAAACTCTTATATATGGACAATATATGTCCTATGAGTCTCCCTGAATTTTGGCAAATATTTTTGAAATAATTAAATAATTTTTCTCTATTAAATACCATTTCTCGCCTTAAGGAAAAGCTTTTAAATAAAATAGGAAAATAACTTTTAAAATTATACTTTTGTGGTTTCTGGGAGTCCTATGACTACTAGGTCTCAAATATACTTTTTGAAATAATTTTCTCACCCTAAATCAAGCACTTGTAGTGCAAACCTCAATTCAGGGGTTTTTGTAATACTAAAATTTTAAAATACATTTTGGCCAAATTATTTTTATAAGAAAATACTATACTGCTATAAACACTTGGTATGATCATTGGGCAGAAGTTTTAGGTATGGAGATGAATTCTACAACAGGTAATGGTTGACTTTAATGAGCACATGTAAAACACATGAAGAAAAACTCAATTCCAAATAAAAGCCAAATGATGCCAAAAAAAATTGCTGGTCCAAATTTTCATGCTTCATTGATGCAAAAGACATGTTACAAAATGCAGGGTGTGACACCATTGATTGGCTACATAAGCATCGCTCAGCCCTCTTATAGCGTTGTTAGTTGTAGGTGAAGATTTTTTGAAGATTCTTGCTTCATGATGAAGTTATTGTTGGGATATCACAGTATATATAACTGTTAAACTAAATCATCTATATATTGGTATTGGGTGGAAGGCTAAGCCTCTTGTTTGGTGTTTTGTTCCACTCATGCCACCCTAGGAACCGTTTAAACCGATGTTATGTTCCTTGATTTTGCGTCCCTAACACCGTTGGGGTTTATGGGCCCCCCTCGATAACCCGCTTAGTGCTAAAGCTTTTCTAGCAAGGCCCAACTTTGGTTTTACATTTGCCTAATAACTAAAACTTGCATAGGGTGTTGCAAACCCGAGTTCTTAATTAAGAACCCTGGGCCAGTGCTCCACATGAGTGTTGGTCCAAACTGGGCAGCCTGCGGGGCCACCTCGAGGAAACTCAAGGGCTGGTCAAAACCTGTAGCTTGTCCCATTCGGTCGTGGCCTGAGACGAGATACGCGCGGCTACTATCAGGGTGTCGGCACACCGGGAGGTCTTGCTGGATTAGTTTTACCTTTGTCGGAATATCTTGAGCACGGGATTCCGAGAATACTCGGGTCTTCCCACCTTGGAGTTGCGACTCCGCAGATCGTGTGCTTGTGATGGGCTAAGTTGGGACACCCCTGCAGGGTTTGATCTTTCGAAAGCCATGCCCGCGGTTATGTGGCAGATGGGATTTTGTTAATATCCGGTTGTAGAAAACTTGACACTATATTCTTCATACACTACGAGCATGAGTAACCGTGACGGTCGCTTTTCGAAGGGGTTCGGGAAGTGAACACGGTGGGGTTATGTTTGACGTGCTTAGTTAGGATCACTTCGTGATCACTTTGACGATCGTTGGCACTTTCTCTTCTCGATCTAAACACGTAAGCTAGTGCTAGTGCTGCAGCAACCTTGTTTTCATCCTTTTCCACACGTAAGGCTTTGATAGTATTGCTACCCGGGAACGGGATTGCTGAGTCCTCCGTGGCTCACAGATTCTACACAACACCGGATGCAGGTACCGTTGAGAACTACACAGCTGGTGGTTCAGAGTTGTATTGGGAGTTCGATGAAGAGCGTGGGCGATACTACGTGTCTTACCCAGAGGATCAGTAGGGCTCTTACTAGGATGATCGGGACCTTGTCTTGCTTTATTTATGGTATCTTTCATTTGGATCTTCGTCTGTAGTCGGACTCTGATGTTATTGGATGATGTATGTTAATGTATTGCATGGTGTGACGTGGTGAGTGTAAGCCAATTACTCTTTTACATTTTCATCCCCTCTTTACATGAGTTGTGCAAAGATACCATACTTGAGATCATTCTAGTATGAGATTATGCCTTTAAGTCGTGCATCGACACGTAGGAGGTATAGTCTCATACTGGGCATTACAAGTTGGTATCAGAGCCTTCTCCGACCTAGGAGCCCCCTGATTGATCAAATCGTTGATGGTTGAGTCTAGGCACACACATGAAAATGTTTTGAGTCCTATATATATATATATATATATATATATATATATATATATATATCGGAGAGTAGGATTTCTTTTTACTCCTCATCCCTTTATCACTCTAGTGAGGACTCCTGACGATTGCTCTATCTCTTCTACTCTAAAAAATTCACTAATTTTTTTTAGGATCACGCGAGTATTGTTTGGATTGTTCCGATATCTTTGTGACGAGAACATTGTTCTCGATGCCTCCTGTCATTTAGGGGTTGTCGCAGTGTCCCAGGGAGTTGAGCTCCAAGGTGTTGTCGTCACAAATCTATCGCAGCGATTCTTGAATACTTAAGACGGCCGACATCGAAAACTCTTCTATGCGGTTAGTGGTGAGATAACCCCGACATCACCCAGTACTGGGGAGGTAGTTCGGGAGTATTGCCACAGCTAGTATAGCAGATGCGTTTTGAAGGTCCGAGGTAAACGGTTTCCGAAAATGACTGGTTATGTGTTGAAGGATGGATACAACTGGATGTTGGATTAGAGTTGAGTGCGCGGTGCTTCCCCTGTATCCCCAACACCCGATTGCATAACCGGAAACCTTCGGAAATTAATGGGTGGGTTCATCTAGTAGCTCGTAGGCATTCTTCCAACGAGTGCATGATATGGAGTTCGGGGTTCAACATTGAGTGAAGTGGTTTTATGGGCGTTGTTCCTATCGGGAGTTGCATCTTAAAGGGTCCTTGGCTATGCTGATCCGGGGATTGCAAAACCCTTTAGTAACACGTTCCATGAGCTTTCAGCACGAACATGTGGAACAAAGCTTCTATCTTGTATTTGTTCTATCTGCTCCTTATTGATTTATTTACCTTTTGTTCTCCCAAGTGGCTTCTCGAGAAGATTGTTGTACCATTGAACTATGGATTACATTCTTTCATTTGTTCGAATGTTCTTGTGAAGACTTATGTTGCAATTCTAGTCGTTGATTCAGCTTATATATTTTCAATCAATGGCTAATAGTTGTCGTCTCATTCAGGATGGCTCCTAAGAAGGTTCCCAATGCTAACCCAGAGGGTGAAGAAGTTCCTGAACATCCTCCTTCCCCTCCTCCTCCGTCTGAGGCCTGGAGAGCAATTATGCAAGCGACCTACCAGAACACCTAGATGCTTATGCATATGATGCAGAACATTCAAGCCAACCAAGCAAATCAAGGTGGTCATGGGAACCAAGGCCAAGGCAATATGTTCAATCAACCTCACTTTGCAACCCTTAACCAATTCCTGGCAAACCAACCGAAGTCCTTCAGTTACTGTGTGGATCCGCTAGATGCTGAAGACTGGATAACAAACATCAAAAAACACTTTGAATGCAGTAACGTGAGACCTGAGGATTATGTCAAGTTTTTCGCCTTCCAACTCAAAGACCAAGCTGCTGATTGGTGGCAACAGTATAAAGATTCAAGAGGTGGTCGTGAGATCTCGTGGACTGACTTCTGCAAGGATTTCCGCTCTCACCACATTCCAACTAGTGTCATTGAAGGCATGCGTGAGCAATTCCGCAACCTGAAGCAAGGCACCATGTCCGTCTATCAATACAATGTCAAGTTCCAGAATCTCGCTCGCTATGCCAAGCAAGACATCCTAGATGCCAAGAGCAAGATTTATCAGTTCCATGGTGGTCTTAAGGATGAACTCCAACTAGCTCTCACCTTGTTCGAGCCGGATGAATTTGACCAATTCTACAATATGGCTCTTAAGCAAGAGGCAGCCCAGCTCAAGATTGAAGCTTCCAAAAGGAGGATCAGAGATGTTGTTCACTCCTCCTCTTCTTCCCAAGTGGTTTCCAAGCAGCAGAAGTTCTAGCTACCGCCTCCTCCACTGCTCCGTCCTCCAAACAACAACAAGCACTCTGGTGGCCGTGGTTTCTCCCACCCACCCAACCCAAGCAATCAGTCCAAGCCTCAATTTCAAACTTCAAGATCAAGTGGTCCTTATCACCGTCCTATCTCAGAAGTGGTTTGCAACAAGTGCACTCAGAAGGGTCACTATGCTAACAAGTGTCCCAACCCAAGGTGCCTTCCGCCTCCTCCACCTATCAGCACTGCTATTGTCAAGCACAATCCTAAGCAAGCAAGAGTGAATCTGATGAATGCATCTCAAGCAGAGAATTCTTTAGATGTGATACTTGGTAACCTTCCAGTCAATCTTAAACCTGCTAAAGTTTTGTTTGATTCGGGTGCATCTTGTTCCTGCATGTCATATCCTTGTGCATCCAAGCATAATGTGAGCACAGTGGCATTACCTCAAGTGTTGCAAGTTACTTATCCAGGGAAACGAATGACTTCTAGTATGATGGCTCCGGATATATCTATTCATATGGGTGATTACAGTTTTCTGGTTTCTCCGGTTATTCTCGGCAACTCCGACATTGATCTTATTCTTGGGATGGATTGTCTTTCCAAGCATGATGCAAACATTGATTGTGCAAATGAGGAAGTCAAGCTTACTCATCCTGACAAAGACGTGATTATCTTCGCCTCTCGAGATAACACAATGAGGCTATTCTCTCTCAATGACAAGGGCGAGATTAATGCCATCTCTCAGATTCCGGTGGTCAATGAGTATGAAGATGTTTTCCCTGAAGAGCTTCCAGGCATGCCTCCGCATCGGCAAGTTGAATTCGTCATTGAACTCGAGCCCGGTACCGAGCCAGCATGTCGGCGTCCGTACAAGCTTTCCCCTGATGAGTTGAAGGAGCTGGAGAAACAACTCGATGAGCAAGAGCGTATGGGTCTAATCAGGCCTAGTACTTCTCCTTGGGGCCGTGGTGTTCTATTTGTCAAGAAGAAGGATGGCACGGAGCGCCTTTGCGTTGATTACCGGCCATTGAACAAGAAGACAATAAAGAACAAGTATCCACTCCCCAATATCAATGAATTATTCGAGCAGCTCAAAGGAGCAAAAGTGTTCTCAAAGCTCGATCTCCGGATGGGTTACCACGAGATCCGTATCCGTGAAGAAGATATTCCCAAGACCGCATTCAGAACGAGTTTTGGCTCTTATGAATACACGGTCATGTCTTTTGGCCTCGCAAATGCTCCACCCACCTTCTCGAGGATGATGCATTTCATATTCAACCCCTACACCAATGAATTTGTTATCGTCTATCTGGATGACATCTTGGTATTCTCCAAGAATGAAGAAGACCATGCCAAGCACCTCCGTTTGGTCCTGGACAAACTCCGTGAACATAAGTTCTATGCGAAGTTCTCCAAATGTGAATTCTGGATGGATAAGGTCTTATATCCTGGCCATATCAACTCTGTTGAGGGTATTTCTGTGAAACCCGAGAAAGTTGAAGCTATTCTCAACTAGGAACCCCCGCAGAATGTCAAGCAACTCTGAAGCTTCCATGGTCTCGCTAGCTATTGCAGAAGGTTTGTTGAGAACTTCTCCAAGATTGCTAAGCCTCTTTCCAACCTGTTGCTGAAGAATGTCAAGTACTCCTGGACTCCTGATTGTGATGTGGCATTCAAAACACTCAAAGAGAAGGTAATTTCTGCTCCGGTTCTTACTCCTCCGGATAAGTCCAAGCCCTATGAAGTCTTTTGTGATGCTTCTCTGCAAGGACTTGGTGGTGTTCTCATGCAAGACAAGAAGATTGTGGCATACACTTCTCGTCAGTTGAAGCCAAATGAGAGGAATTACCCCACACATGATCTCGAGCTAGCAGCAGTTGTACATGCCTTGATCACTTGGAGACACCTTTTGTTGGGAAAAAAAGTGGGCATCTTCACCGATCACAAGAGCTTGAAGTACATCTTCACACAGCCAGACCTGAACCTTCGCCAGACTCGTTGGGTTGAGATGATCCAAGAGTATGATCCAAGCATTGAGTACACACCTGGCAAGGCCAATGTCATTGCAGATGCCTTGAGCAGAAATGCATATTGCAACAGTCTCCTTCTCAAACCGTTCCAGCCTGAACTTTGTGAATCATTCAGGAAGATCAACCTCCAAGTTGTTCCGCAAGGCTTTCTTGCAAATCTTCAAGTTGCTCCTACCTTGGAAGATCAGATCCGTGAGGCCCAACTAAGTGATGCTATGGTGCAGAAAGTGAAACATGGTATTGCTAAGGGTACTCCCAAGTACAAGTGCTATCGTGTTGACGAGAAAGACACCTTGTTCTTTGAGGACAGAATTGTAGTTCCTAAGGGTGATCTCAGAAAACTCATAATGAACGAAGCACATGACTCCCTCCTCTCGATTCATCCCGAAAGTTCCAAGATGTACCAAGACCTCAAGCAATCATACTGGTGGACTCGAATGAAAAGGGAGATTGCCCAATTCGTGAATGAATGTGATGTCTGTAGAAGAGTGAAGGCAGAGCATCAACGTCCAGCCGGTCTCCTTAAACCTCTACCTATTACTGAGTGGAAATTCGATCACATTGAGATGGATTTCATCACTGGGTTTCCTAAGTCCAAGAAGGGGAATGATGCTATCTTTGTAGTGATTGACAAACTAACTAAAGTAGCTCATTTCTGTCCCGTCAAAGAATCCATCAACGTAGCTCAGCTGGCAGAGCTGTACACTTCCAGAATTGTTTTGTTGCATGGCATTCCTCAAGTCATCTCCTTAGACCGTGGAAGTTTGTTCACATCCAAGTTCTGGGACTCCTTTCAGTCAACCATGGTCACTAAGATTCGTTTCAGCACAACGTTTCACCATCAGACTAGTGGTCAAGTCGAAAGAGTGAACCAGATACTCGAAGACATGCTGAGAGCTTGTGTCATCTCTTTTGGCATGAAGTGGGAAGATTGTGTCCCGTTTGCCGAATTCTCTTACAACAACAGTTTTCAAGCAAGTGTCGGGAAAGCTCCTTTTGAAATCCTCTATGGCAGAAAGTGCCGTACCCCGCTCAACTGGTCTGAGACTGGTGAACGTCAACTTCTTGGCAATGATTTGATCTCAGAAGCCGAAGACATGTGCAAAGTCATACGTGAGAATCTCAAAGCCGCTCAATCGCGTCAAAAGAGTTACTATGACGGCAAGCATCGTGATTTGGCTTTCGAAATTGGAGATCATGTCTATCTCCGTGTTTCTCCTATGAAAGGGACCCAAAGATTCGGTATCAAAGGAAAGCTTGCTCCGAGATACATGGGACCTTTCAAGATTCTTGGCAAAAGAGGTGATCTAGCCTACCAACTTGAGCTTCCCTCCAACTTTGCAAATGTTCATGATGTGTTTCACGTGTCTCAACTCCGCAAGTGCTTCAAGACACCTGAACGCACCTTTCCGTTCGAGGAGATTGATCTTCAATAAGACTTGTCTTATCGTGAGCACCTGATACGTCCAAAACGTATCTATAATTTCTGCTTGCTCCATGCCTCTTTTGGGTATTGCTATGATATTTATACACTTCCATACACTTTTGATCATATTTGGACTAACCTATTAACTCAGTGCACCCCAGTGCCAGTTTCTGTTTTCGGCTGTTTTTGTATTTCAGGTTTTCACATTACGAGAACTGCCAGGAAAAATCCAGAAAAATTATATAAAAAATCAACGTTCCAGAAACTACCGTGCGCCCGAAGGACAGCCGGGGGGGGGCACCAGGGCTCCAGGCGCCCTGGCGGCGCCCCCCCCCCCGGGCCGCGCCGGGGGAGGGGGCGTCTGGGCCCCCCGAGGCTCCTCCGATGCCCCCTTTGGCATATATTTAAAGCGTGTCGCGGAAACCCTGATTCCAGACCCCTTTTCTCCAGACGCGATTCCGATCTCCGCCGCCATCGCCATCAAGCTTCGGGGGACCAGAATTCCTGCGCCGGCACCCTGCCGGGACGGGGAAGTGCCCCCGGATTCATCTCCATCGACGTTGCTTCCTCCCTCCATGATGCGGGAGTAGTTCCTCCTCGGGGTTGAGGTTCTTACCAGTAGCTATGTGGTCAATTCTCTTTCCCATGATGTGATCTTCGTTGTGATCATAGGCTATGTTAATCTAGGGTGATCCCATGATATTTCCCCTTCCTCTATGTATTGGATTGATGTACTCACTTGTCTTTATCTAGTATAATCCCCGAGACCAAGGTGACAGCGGTCTATTGGACCTGGATTAGAACAATATTTTCATGAGTGATTTCCTCTCTTGTGTGTTGATTGAAGATTGAGAGTCTCTTGGTGCTTGTCTTTGACTATCCTTTAGATATGTTGTGGTGATTGTGGGACTCTCTTTGGATGGCCGCGGTGACATTGGGAAATCCTTAGATTGAGAACTACGAACTTTGAGGTGTGCTTTTGTAGCCCTACATAATTCTCGTCCTCTCTTGACCACGAAGGAATGACCTCCGAGTGTGTCCCCTTTGCATGTTTTATGGGAAATATCATGTGATTCGATTATGTTAATGTTGTTGGGAGTTGCCACTAGTGAAAGTATGAAGCCCAGGCCTTGTTTCCACCATTGCAATACCATTTGTGCTCACGTTTACCACTTGTTTGCTTGCTGCACTTTTTATTACAGATTTATATTACTTTGTTTTGCCATCCATATCACTTGCCATTTAACATCTCTTCGCCGAACTAGTGCACCTATACATCTGACAAGTGTATTAGGTGTGTTGGGGACACAAGAGACTTCTTGTATCTTAGTTGCAGGGTTGCTTGAGAGAGACCATCTTCAGCCTCTACTTCCCTGAGTTCGATAAACCTTAGGTCATCCACTTGAGGGAAATTTGCTGCTGTCCTACAAACCTCTGCGCTTGGAGGCCCAACATAGTCTACAAGAGTAGAAGCGTGTGTAGACATCAAGCTATTTCTGGCGCCGTTGCCGGGGAAGTGAGTGCTTGAAGGTATATCTTTAGATCTTGCAATTAAATCTTTTTGTTTCTTGTTTTTATTTCACTAGTTATGTTTATGGAAAACCGCATTCTTAGTTCGTTGCTTGTGGGAAGACGCCCCACACCTGTGGTGGTTGCTCCTCCTCCTACTGAAATTGTGCCCTATAAAATACCTGCTGGTATTATTGATTATATTTTGGCTAATTTTTATGCAGGAGACAGACATCCCGGTGAACACTTGCTATATCTGTCACAACTATGTTCATTATTTAAGCTTGCAGGTGTATCAAGGGAGTTTGTCATGAGGAAATTGTTCGCCGTATCACTTATAGATAAAGCTTCAGATTGGTATAAGCTTCTCGATAACTCGCACTTGCTTGATTGGCAAGAGCTTATGTCTCTCTTTTATACTAAGTTTTATCCTCTTCATGAAATTCATCGAGACAGGAACTATATCTATAACTTTAGGTCTCGTGACGGAGAGAGCGTAGCTCAAGCTTGGGGGAGACTGAAAACGTTAATGCTAAAATGTCCTAACCATGGGCTCCCCAAAGATGCTTATGTGGAGAGTAAGAGTACCTTTTTGCATGTGGATCATGGTAACAATGCTTTATGTGATGCTTATATTGTTGAGTTTATTCGTGATCCCACTGAAAATTATTATGAGAAGGGAACATATGCTTATAGATATTTCAATAATATTAAGTTCCCTCTCTTTATGTTGAAGGTTTTGAAGCTGCACTTGTTTTGTCTTCCTATGCTTATTGCTTTGTGCTTCAATAAATTATTCCATTGCAATATTCCTATGCATAGGAAGCATGTTAGGCTTAAATGTATTTGGTATTTGCTTCTTGATGCTCTCTTATGTTCTTCAACTCTATTCCTACGAGAGCATCATTAAAGTCTTATGCCTAGCTTAAAGGCATAAAAGAAAGCGCTTTTGGGAGGCAGCCCACAATGAATAAAATTTTATTTTGATTTTGTTCTGTCTTGATTTTGTTACTACAGTAGCATCATCATTATATCTTTACTTTTCAGTTTTGTGCCAAGTGTAGCCTCTGATTGCAAGAAAGTTCAAAAGTTGTGACGTGCTGTCCAGGAAACAGATTCTGTCCTTGGACAGAAAAAATTGTATAAAATCAGCAGATCATCGTTTTGATCTGAATTTTTTTGACAGCATGCTCTATACAATTGGCTTTCGGGCATCTGTTCTGAGTTTTTTGATTTGAGTTGCAGAAGGGCCCCGAAAAAATTATTTACTACCTGCTGGTCTGTTTTTCACAGATTATGTCATGTTTTGCCTTTCCTTCATTTTGCAAACCTTGAGCTTGCTTTTTCTTTGCAAAAACCTTTTGGCAATCTTGAGAAACAGTAGACCTTCAAGAATATCCTTATTTCCAGCAAGGAACAATTATTTTATTAAGGGTACTAACCTCGCTAATCAGATTATGATGAGTTATGTATGAAGGGAGTTTTCAAGTGTGCGAGGGAAGATGATAAGAAGATTCAGGAGTGTCAAATGCTTAAGCTTGGGGATGCCCCCATGCACCCCCAAGAAATATTCAAGAAGACTCAAGCGTCTAAGCTTGGGGATGCCCCCGTGCATCCCCTTCTCCATCAACATTATCAGTTCGTCTTTCGTTCCACTATATTTTTATCACTTCATGTGTTATGTGCTATGCTTGGAGCGTCTTGCTTTTAGTTTCCTTTTTAGTTTTCTTTAGCTTTGCTTGCTGTTCATAACAAGTTGGAACTCAGCTTTCTTTGTGTGGGAGAGAAACACGCTCCACTTCAACCTAGAACACAACATAGAATTTTCATGTCTATCCTTGCTGTGTGTGTTCTTTGTCTTTCAATAGCTACTGTCATGCTTAGCTCTTAGTTTTCATGTTTATCTTTTTAAAGAGCTTTTGTTTAGTTGGTCGCTGGAACTCTCTTTAGTTATCATGCTTATCTTGTTAAGAGAGTTGGCTTCTGTTGCACTGGTTGATATGTCTATGATAAAAATGCTATGTGCATAATGGTGCTTACTAGTTCATGTTTTCTTATGGTTAGTCTCAAATAGATGGGGGGTTCTCAATGTGTTATTGGAGTACCAACATGATTTGTTTGCCTATGATGTGGTATGGTTTAGTGATATCTTCCTCCAGAAATTTATTTTGATTGACTTGGCATATGCTCACGCATATTTAAGACTATAAAGAAAGTCTATCAAGCCTTGATGATCTTTAATTTCTGAGTAGCGATATAACTTCCATGCCCGATTCAATGTTGCTTTGTCGCTCTGCATGATTATGACCGTCATTGCTCTTTTAGTTGGTCGCTCCCAGTCTTTTGCTAACCTTCGCCTGTACTAAGCGGACTGACTGCTTGTGCATCCAAAATCCTTTAAACCAGTTATGCCATATGTGTCCACCATACCTTCCTATACATGGTCTTTACCTGCCATTCCTAACGAAGACTTTCATGTACCATCTCAAAATTATTCAAAAAAAAGCATTTCTCTTTTGTGCCTCTGTTTTAGCTCATGAGGAAGTAGTAGTTAATTCATGATCTTTTTAAGTTGGACAAGCTTCACCCCGGGATTGCATGTCTAATATGCAAACCCATAATACGAGAAGGAATTGGCATAGAGTGCGCCCGGCTCATTAAAAAATTATACAACAAACAAACCCTCCTTCACGCTTTGTTCATGAGAAATCAGAAAACTTTGGCAGTGATAAACAAAGGAGATTAAGAGGATGTGATCGTCCTCATGCGGGAGCCGTTCCTCGAAACTTGTCCAGCTCAAGAAGTGATTGAGTTATCTGCTAGCATTCGTTGACAGAACATGCATAATCAAAAAAATAATTATTACCTCTGTTTTTAAAACCAAGAGCTCTGGTACATGTTTAGTTTTTGTTTCCGACTACGGGTTTTCAACCTTGCCAACAAAAGCCACGGTTCGAGAGTCTCCACCTTCTTTTAAAAGCACCAACTACTGAGAGCATGATTGTCATTCTGAGTGTAATGTGCATTGTCCCAAAGTAGCATTGTCTTTTGCATGATTGTGATATCGTTTATTCTGAAATCATTGTATCTAGTCATCACTTAAACCTTGGAGGTGCCCCTGCATTTACATTTTGCTTCACTAAAGGGGGCAAGCTAGATATCACTTTATCATATTTGCACATCATGTTCATTGCAAATCTATTTGATGTTTCAGTATCATATTGTAAAACTTTCGGTCCTTTGTCATTTTCTCATGAGGCAACTTAATTACTATAGATTCATCGTCTCAGTAAGCTTTTGTCATATGACTATGAAAAAGTCCTATATGGTTAATAGCATGTCACCACAGAAATTATTCTTGTTATCATTTACCTACTCGAGGACGAGCAGGAATTAAGCTTGGGGATGTTGATACGTCCAAAACGTATCTATAATTTCTGCTTGCTCCATGCCTCTTTTGGGTGATATTGCTATGATATTTATACACTTCCATACACTTTTGATCATATTTGGACTAACCTATTAACTTAGTGCACCCCAGTGCCAGTTTCTGTTTTCGGCTGTTTTTGTATTTCAGGTTTTCACATTACGAGAACTGCCAGGAAAAATCCAGAAAAATTATATAAAAAATCAGCGTTCCAGAAACTACCGTGCGCCCGAAGGACAGCCGGGGGGGGCACCAGGGCTCCAGGCGCCCTGGCGGCGCCCCCCCCTGGGCCGCGCCGGGGGGGCGCCTGGGCCCCCCGAGGCTCCTCCGATGACCCCCTTTGGCATATATTTAAATCGTGTCGCGGAAACCCTGATTCCAGACCCCTTTTCTGCAGATGCGATTCCGATCTCCGCTGCCATCGCCATCAAGCTTCGGGGGACCAGAATTCCTGCGCCGGCAACCTGCCGGGACGGGGAAGTGCCCCCGGATTCATCTCCATCGACGTTGCTTCCTCCCTCCATGATGCGGGAGTAGTTCCTCCTCGGGGCTGAGGTTCTTACCAGTAGCTATGTGGTCAATTCTCTCTCCCATGATGTGATCTTCGTTGTGATCATAGGCTATGTTAATCTAGGGTGATCCCATGATATTCCCCCTTCCTCTATGTATTAGATTGATGTACTCACTTGTCTTTATCTAGTATAATCCCCGAGAACAAGGTGACAGCGGTCTATTGGACATGGATTAGAACAATATTTTCATGAGTGATTTCCTCTCTTGTGTGTTGATTGAAGATTGAGAGTCTCTTGGTGCTTGTCTTTGACTATCCTTTAGATATGTTGTGGTGATTGTGGGACTCTCTTTGGATGGCCGCGGTGACATTGGGAAATCCTTAGATTGAGAACTACGAACTTTGAGGTGTGCTTTTGTAGCCCTACATAATTCTCGTCCTCTCTTGACCACGAAGGAATGACCTCCGAGTGTGTCCCCTTTGCATGTTTTATGGGAAATATCATGTGATTCGATTATGTTAATGTTGTTGGGAGTTGCCACTAGTGAAAGTATGAAGCCTAGGCCTTGTTTCCACCTTTGCAATACCATTTGTGCTCACGTTTACCACTTGTTTGCTTGCTGCACTTTTTATTACAGATTTATATTACTTTGTTTTGCCATCCATATCACTTGCCATTTAACATCTCTTCGCCGAACTAGTGCACCTATACATCTGACAAGTGTATTAGGTGTGTTGGGGACACAAGAGACTTCTTGTATCTTAGTTGCAGGGTTGCTTGAGAGAGACCATCTTCAACCTCTACTTCCCTGAGTTCGATAAACCTTAGGTCATCCACTTGAGGGAAATTTGCTGCTGTCCTACAAACCTCTGCGCTTGGAGGCCCAACATAGTCTACAAGAGTAGAAGCGTGTGTAGACATCAGCACCCTGTTGCTATTCTTGAGGAAACTGAACGCAAAACCCGCAACAAGTCAATCAAGTTCTTGAAAGTAAAGTGGTTACAGCATACCGAGCGAGAAACTACGCGGGAATGAGAAGATCACCTTCGTTCCGAGTATCCTTCCTTCTTCCAGTCCTAGATCTCGGGAAGAGATCTTTTTGTAGTGTAGGAGTGTTTGTAATGCCCCATATGTAACACTTTCCAATTATGGCAATATAGCTTTCTCAATTTGATCCTTGTCCTTATCCTTGGGGCTTCTTGTCATTTATTTTTCTTTGCACTGCCATATCATTTAATTATTTTTGCATCCTTGCATTGCTTCATCATCATATCATCATGGCTTCTTAGTTTACTTTTGTTGATGAGTGTGTGTGAGGCCTTGTATGTTGTGTGTGTGGTTCTATCTATGCCTAGCTAAACCCTAACCCCTCTCCTTCTTCCCCTTTCTTCTTCTTCTTCTTCTTATTTTTTCTTTTCTGTCCATTCTTTACCCCTTTGTGCAAGCAACCTAGCCAAGTGTTTTATTGTTCTTTCTTCTCCTATAAATCTTGCACCATGCCTATAACCTCTCCACCAAATATCACCCTATTTGAAAATGATTTGGTTGGGTTTTAAAATACTAAGAGTTTGAACCATATTCAAACTCCTTTTATTTTTCCGCCTCTAAAAATGTCCAAGTCAATTTTATTAAATAGGGCATAAATCGCTGAGCATGGGGATATTTTTTTCCCTAACTCTTCTCCTTTTATCATGTGCTTTTCTTTTTCTTTCTGTCTGAAGAAATAAAGAACATTAAAGAAAAGCAGCAGCCAGCACAGTGGCATGGGCCTCCTCCTCCTCTCTGCGCCAGGCCCAGTCCTTCCCCCTCAGTACGCGGCCCAGCTCCCCCGCGGGCCCAGCCAACAGGCCGCAGCAGTCGCGCCGTGGCTTTTCCCCCTTGGCCCCACCTATCTGTCTCACACAGCTGCGTCTCCGTCAGCAAAAGCAGAGCAGCAGAGCACGCTCACCGTCGCGCCGTGAACTCACAGACATCAAGGCCTCGTGCCCCGAGCCCCCCTTTTAAACCTGATGCTTGTCCAGCCCCTCTCTCTAGGTTTCCCCTTCCTCCTCGTCGCCGCCTGAAGAGCCCAGCACCACCAGATCCGTCGTTCCCATCGACACCCGAGCGCATGTGAGAGCGCCACCTCGTCGCCAACGAGCCTCCCGTCGACCGCAGCCTCGCCAACGTTGTCCTTCTGCTTCCACGATGTCGACTACCTCGACTACGACGCCTACGCGGACTCGATCGCCTCCACGTCGAGCTCTTCTTCCTCTTCTTCATCTCCGGTGGCCGTACCTGTTCGAGAGCCTCCGCCGTCGACTCCGTCCACGACTGGGCCAGCCGAGCACATCTTCGTGCTCGTGGTGAGCTCCTCTTTCTCCCCATGCCCTTTTCCCCTTTCTGCGCGCCCTCTAGGTCCTAGTTCACCGAGCGCCCGAGCGCATCGCCGTCGGACCTCATCGCCGGCGAGTGTTCCGACCCCTCTAGGTCATGTTCTCTTTCCCGTTCACTTCGTCTCGTCTTGTAGGTGCTGCCTATGCAGTCGTCGTTCCCCTAGGCCCTCTGCATCGCCTCGCCGTTGTTCTGTCGTTGCTCGCCGCCGGCGTTGTAGTAGTCGCTAGGTGCTGCAAGCGCGTTGGATGGATGCGGAACTCTTCCAGGAGCACGCCGCACCACTCCGCCGCCTCGTTTGGTCGCCAGAGCAGCTCCGACGAGCCTCTGGTTTCTTCAGTCATCTGCTTCTGCAGATACTTCTTCAGAGATACTTCCTGTTATCTGTCGAGGATTGTTCGCTAGCGCAGTGGCTTGTCTCTGTCAGTTAACACAGGGGGTCTTGTGTTCGAATCCTTGCGGGCGTAGTGGCTATTCGCCCCTTTTTATTTCTCGCATGTGGCTGACAGGTAGGTCCCACCCGCCAGCCTCACTGCTGCTTCCCAGCCCCCGCGTGCACCCACTAGCGCCAGCTCAGCTACTGGGCCCCCCTCGTCAGTGGCTTGGCTAGTTGAGCCCTCAGTCAATCTGGCCCTTGCGCCTGTTTTGTTTTTCTTTTCTTTTCTGTTTTTCTTGTTTAATTAATATCTGGTTAAATATGTTTCTGTTGAAAATAAGTCCTATATGAAAAGTGCTTAGAATTTTAGGTATATTATGAATGTGCTGTTTGTTGACATGTTTAAAAACATTTAAAATGCTGTTTGAATTTAAACTTGTTTTAAATATGCATAAACTTGTAAAAATCATAACTAAATATCTACAACTCCAAATTTAACAAACTTTATATGCATTTGGGGTGGAAAAATGTGTAGAATATTTTGGTGCTGTTGTTTAGCATGTTTGACAACTTTATCATAGAAGTTTTTCAGATCTGTCCCAAATGCAAATAAATTGATATGGGAGTTTCTGGAAATTGTTATTTATTATTTCCAGCCCATTTAAATGTGCTAGCATGTTGCTGTAATGTTAGTTGCACCCTTGCCATATTAACCAACCCCTTTAATCTTGTTGGATGCTTGTTTGCATAATCAACATCAACTTGTTTGTGTTCTTATGCTTGTTTCTTTCATGTGGGTGAGCTTGTTGCTTTGATGTTATTGCACCCTTGTGACCCCTAGGCCGTGCATCATTTCTTTCCATGTTCATATGCTTCTTGTCCATGCATCATGTGCCTGAGTATTGCATTGTGATTGATTGTGTTCCATTGTTGCATTGTTGTGTTTGGTTAGAGCCTGGTGACGATACGGGGTACGAGGTTTCTGCCGAGGTTGAGTGTGAGGAGCAAGGTTACGATCCCTCCGTGCAATCAACAGGCAAGATGACCTTACCTAGATATCACTACTATCTTTGCCTATGATAGATGTCTCGCTCTATAGCTTATTGCCTCGATGCCTATGTCTGTTTGTCAGCCTCCTATTGTTGCCATGAACCTCTCTAACCACCCAACCTAGCAAACCATTGATTGGCTACGTAAGCATCGCTCAACCCTCTTATAGCGTTGTTAGTTGCAGGTGAAGATTTTTTGAAGATTCTTGCTTCACGATGAAGTTATTGTTGGGATATCACAATATATATAACTGTTAAACTAAATCATCTATATATTGGTATTGGGTGGAAGGCTAAGCCTCTTGCTTGGTGTTTTGTTCCACTCATGCCACCCTAGGAACCGTTTAAACTGGTGTTATGTTCCTTGATTTTGCGTCCCTAACACGGTTGGGGTTTATGCCCCCCCCCCTCGATAACCCGCTTAGTGCTAAAGCTTTTCCAGCAAGGCCCAACTTTGGTTTTACATTTGCCTAATAACTAAAACTTGCATAGGGCGTTGCAAACCCGAGTTCTTAATTAACAATCCTAGGCCAGTGCTCCACATGAGTGTTGGTCCAAACTGGGCAGCCTGCGGGGCCACCTCAAGGAAACTCAAGGGCTGGTAAAAACCTGTAGCTTGTCCCATCCGGTCGTGGCCTGAGACGAGATACGGGCGGCTACTATCAGGGTGTCAGCACGCTGGGAGGTCTTGCTGGATTAGTTTTACCTTTGTCGGAATATCTTGAGCACGGGATTCCGAGAATACTCGGGTCTTCCCACCTTGGAGTTGTGACTCCGCCGATCGTGAGCTTGTGATGGGCTAAGTTGGGACACCCCTGCAGGGTTTGATCTTTCGAAAGCCGTGCCCGCGGTTATGTGGCAGTTGGGAATTTGTTAATATCCGGTTGTAGAAAACTTGACACTATGTTCTTAATACACTACGAGCGTGAGTAACCGTGACGGTCGCTTTCCGAAGGGGTTCGGGAAGTGAACACGGTGGGGTTATGTTTGACGTGCTTAGTTAGGATCACTTCGTGATCACTTTGACGATCGTTGACGATCGTTGGAACTTTCTCTTCCCGCTCTAAACACGTAAGCTAGTGCTAGTGCTGCTGCAACCTTGTTTTCAGCCTTTTCCACACCTAAGGCTTTGATAGTATTGCTACCCGGGAACGGGATTGCAGAGTCCTCCGTGGCTCACAGATTCTACACAACACCAGATGTAGGTACCGTTGTGTGGGGACCCTGACTTAAGAGTCGAGATCATCGAATGCACATGTACAGTGATCCCGGAGATCAATGCTCACCGAACACACAGAAGCTGAATAACAAGAGTCTTACATCCATACATACCGTCTTACACAAATTATGACCATTATGGCCAAGTCTTACATAGATAAAGCCTCATGGGTTGAATAGCAAATAAACTCGAATAGCAGAAGTCTTCGCAGATAAGTAGAACCCATGCCATCTGCCTTAACCCTACATGCATTCTGACTGGGAAAGCGTCCTAGTTCGCATGATTGTCTCCATAGAACTCTTCTCCAAATTCCTGCTCCTCCATGCCTGGCCAATTAAATAACCAGTGGCAAGCCAATGAGTACTTTGAATGTACTCGCAAGCAACCCATGATTTGGTTCAATGTAACAATGCAAATTATACAACAATGAGCAACCTAGCTACAAGCTAGATTAAATATTCTACCATTTGTGAAACATGCATCAATGTACTTGGGTATCCTCGAAGACAGGTTACAGATATCAACATGAATAGAGTTCAATTCATTATCAACGAGTCAAGTCACCACCTTGACTCAACACACACACACATACTTTCACCGAGATTGTAAAATTCTGGACATACTTTAAGTAGCACCTCCCAAATGTCCATGACTGTGGACACGGCTATTCGAATAGTTTTACACGCTGCAGAGTTTGCGCACTTTACCCACAAGATCCGGGAAGCTTTCGTGTCACCCACGATCCCGCAGTACCTCAAGTACTCGGGGGAAGCACCCGATCACTACCTTTCCCTAGGCGACACTAACATAGGGTCCACTCGTTGGTGCACGGCCCTCGTGTACAAATGATAGATTATGGGACTTGCCCTTTTTACAATGTCACGTATACACGAAGAGACCAACGGTGTGTCCGGTGCCCTGTAAAAACAATCATGGTCGCCTATCCATGCACGACCCCGTCCCGGGAGTGACCTCAAGTCTCCCCCGTCACTAGTGATGTGGGCACCATGCTAGTATCAGCCTAAGTAATCAATAATGCCCCGTCCCATAAGGGGTAGAATGGTTGCACATGTTTGGTTGGGACGGTAATCACACATAAATCTAATCCATCATTTTACCCACACACGAGATCTTTGTTTGGTACATCACTTCTTCCTCAAGTGGTGAACTTAAATCATCATCACCCTCGGGCATTAGGGGCACCCGATGGGGTTTTCGAAAAGAAAATGCAACCACGAAGGATTCATGGTACATATGCATCATCATGTATCGACAACTAATCCTAGTCATTGCATCTATGCACATGGTAAAGATCACGAGTAGGGGTATGCATCATGTGGTGGCTCTCAACAAGGTTACCACCGTCACTCTTTATCATCATGCATTCGGAAATAAAAGGGTTCCGAGGAACAAAAGGGGTATCATGGTCAAAGGGCTGCTTGCCTGGATTGGCATGGTCTTCAAGGTCTTCAAATCCTTCCCCACCTTCTTCTTCAGCAACTTCATCAAACACGGTATCTAATCATCGCAATAAATAACGGGAAAATAAGACAATAATAAAGACAGAAAAATCAAAGTGCTCAAAAAATGTCAACTTATTTTTATAAAATACTAGAGGAAAAACTAAGATGGCAAAAATTCTTAGTTTGGGATTTGGAGTGACAGAATGGGGCACATGGATTTTTTTAATATAGGTAGTGTTCAAATTTAGATTTAAATTTGAACAGAACAGAAAAGGTTCATGAAATTGTGTGAAAGTTATATCATTAAATAGGTTGGAATTTTACAAGTTTTTAGGAAGTGGAATTATTTCATTTGGATTAATATTTAATCCTATGGAATTATTTGAAAAACCTACAGAAAAGAAAAGGAAAAAGGGCAACTGTGCAACTGGGCCAGAACGGCCTCAGCGCACAGGCCCAGAGAGTTTTCGGCCCAGGACAGCCGAGCGGCGCGCGTGCGTCAGATTTAAACCGGACGGGCGGGGCCCAGAGGCCCGTGGGAGAGAAAGCAGGCGAGGGGGATGGGAGACTGACAGGCGGGGCCCGCATGTCGTCCCTAACCCTCCGGCAGAGGGCCGGCGAGCTCACCGGCGGTGATGCAGGGCACGGCAAGGGCAAGCGAGGGCACGGCTAGACTCAGCGTCGAGTCGCCGTTCTGTGGAGGTGGAGTTGATCGCCGGGGTGGCCTGGTTCGCCGGCGGCGAGGTCACGCGACGGAGGAGCTTCGGGTGGTGGTGGTTCCGGTCGTTTCCGGCAGCTACAGAGAGGGGAAACAAGGGGAAACGATCAGTGAAGTCTTGCGGTGCTAGATCGAGCGAGAGGAGCGGCGGGGAGGGCTTGTACCTCCGGATCAACGGTGACCCGAGGCGGCGGAGCTCGAGCTCGGTCTCGAGCTCGGGCCCGTCTGGCGGGGAGTGAGTGGCGTGGGGAATTGATTAGGTGTGTGACAGGGGCGAGTGGTGCGGAGAGGAGGGCGCGGGGGTGTCCTTTTATAGGCGAAAGGCGAGGTGACGTGGACCCGTGCGCCGGTGAGCTTCTGCCCGTTGCCACAGGGCTCAGGAGGAGCTAGAGCCGTGTCTGTGGCGTTACTGGATGCGGTCCAGAGCCGGGGAGGAGAAGATAGAGAGCAGGGGAAGGCCAGGGCATCGCGCGTGCGAGGAAGCTCATTGGAGCTCTCGGGCGGCCGTCGCGCGTGCGAGCTGGGGCGAGAGGAGGGAGAAGGAGGAGGGGGCCGACCGGCTGCCGTGTCGTGGACGTCGAGGCGGCCTCGGGAGACACGATTCCGACGCCCTAGGTGGTCGGGCGCCTCGGGCAGGTCACGGCTACATTGCGGGAGTGCACTGTAGCGCGCTCCAGAGCGCCCATATGGCCGGCATGGCCGTGTCCCACGCGCTCTAGGCATGGCCACCATGTCCATTGGCTCTAGGGGTAAGTAAACAATGTAGAAGAGTCGTTGGATGCAAGGGAGAGCTTCTAGAAGAAGAGAGGGCTGAGACAGAAAGGTGAAAATTGATGTCCAGAATGTAAAATGGGGTTTTACCCCTACTCAATCATTGAGCTGAGGACAGGGGAGAGTTACTGGAGGTGCAAGGGAACCTGGGGAAGCTGTGGTAAAAAGTTGGGCTCAAGGAGAACAAGGGAAGAGGTGAAAATGGTAACTTTGGGAAATCACCAGAAGGTGTTTGATGTGGTTTTGAGCAATCAAATGAATTCCACTAGACATGAGACTTAACAGGATCAAATGGCATATAGAAATAGGATGTTCCACCAAGTTTGGGCTCATTTGAAGAAACTTGCCAATGTAACTTTGGTGAACCCTAGAAATCAACAGAAATGGATTTACCAAGTTTGAGTTAAGCAAATCATCCCTCCTTGATGCACCACTTGGTGTAGTGTCATCATTTGGGGTTGTGATCATGCTCACAGAGTTTGAGGTCAGAAGTAAAAAGTTGGTAATGTAAAGTTGTTCAAATTTGAATCTGAACAGAAAGGGTTTTGGGGTACTCTGATCAAGTTACCCTTCTCCAAAACGTGTGCCATTTGGTCTAGATTTATTATTAGACCATTCTAGCATGTGTACCAAGTTTGAGATCATTTGGACAAGTTTGGCAATGTAAAGTTGCTTAAACTTCAAAAATAGATAGAATGGTTTTGAGGGGTTTTGATGAGGTTTTCTTGCTTCCCAATGCATGGGGCTTGGCAAGATCATCAAATATGTCATATATGTCATGATAGAATTTCCCTGGAATTTTTAGAGAATACTTCCTTTGTAAATATTTCAAAAGCTTGAAATATCCATAAAGGTTTTCTGAGGGATTTGTCCAATATTTTGAACATGACCAAGTGTTGAAACTCTTATATATGGAAAATATATGTCCTAAGAGTCTCTCTGAATTTTGGCAAATATTTTTAAGATAGTTAAATAATGTTTCCCTATTAAAGACCATTTCTGGCCTTAAGAAAAATCTTTTAAATAAAATAGGAAAATAACTTTTAAAATTATATTTTTGTGGTTTATGGGAGTCTTATATCTACTAGGTTTCAAATATACTCTTTGAAATATTTTTCTCATCCTAAATCAAGCACTTGAAGTGCAAACCTCAATTCAGGGGTTTTTGGAAAACTAATTTTTAAAAATACTTTTTGGCCAAATTATTTTTGTAAGAAAATACTATATTGTTATATACACTTGGTATGATCATTGGGAAGAAGTTTGGGGTAAGGAGATGAAATATACAAGAGGGAGTAGTTGACTTTAAAGAGCACTTGAAAATCACAAAGAGAAAAACATAATTCCAAATAAAAGCAAAATGATGCCAAAAAAATTTGTTGGTCCAAATCTTCATGCTTTATTAATGCAAATGACATGTTACAAAATGCAGGGTGTGACACGTTGAGAACTACACAGCTGGTGGTTTAGAGTTGTATTGGGAGTTCGATGAAGAGCGTGGGCGATACTATGTGTCTTACCCAAAGGATCAGTAGGGCTCTTACTAGGATGATCGGGACCTTGTGTTGCTTTATTTATGGTTACTTTCATTTGGATCTTCGTCCGTAGTTGGACTCTGATGTTATTGGATGATGTATGTTAATGTATTTCATTGTGTGACGTGGCGAGTGTAAGCCAACTACTCTTTTACATTTTCATCCCCTCTTTACATGAGTTGTGCAAAGATACCATACTTGAGATCATTCTAGTACGAGATTATGCCTTTAAGTCGTGCCTCGACGCGTAGGAGGTATAGTCTCATACTGGTCATTGCAGAGTAGGTCGACATAAACATCATGTTGTGACCAAGCGCAAGTCTGACCCGACCATGGTCAGGCATCTGTATAGGAACAATAGAACTGGGCAATTTCTGTTTCAAGAAGATCATAGTTGTAAAACTTTGTATAAGCAATAATTTATGAACAACACATATAACAGAAAACAGCTCGTACCATAAGTTTCTCGACATAGTCGTACCTCTTCAACGAGTGCAGAAGTGGCACATATCCCACATGGCCTTCCACCATTGAAAGGCCCCACAAGGACCTCAAGACGATCAATAAAGTGTATGAACTTGTGGATGTCGTCCCAGTCAACTTCAGTGCCATCAGCAACATCCGAGTTGTTACAGAATAACAAACGAGTAGCATGATTAACTCTGAAAAAACCTACACGTGCCACCAATTATAAGAAAATATTAGTTAGAAGTAGCATCTTCGTGAGAGATTCGTTGCTACTTCTAAAGTTAAATTGTGATTAGTTAGACAGAATAGGTGGATTAAGAAGTAATCGAGGCAACAAGCAAGAACCAGATACTGACATGGATGAACAATTGGAACGACGTCGGGGTGGAAGATCGCAGTGAAGATGAGACCAGGTTCTGCTATTTCCATCAACATCCGTGCGCCAACTTTTAGTCCGTAACAGTTAAGAAAGTTTATCCAAGTTCGGCCATAAAAAAAGCAGCGATCTTCTTGGTTCATGAACCGAACTCGGAACTTATATCCATGGCTTGTCTTCACTGTGACCATTAAACTGGTGTATTCAGTTATGGCAAGGTCGAGCATCTTGAGTACATGTGTTCTGGCAAAGCAAATAATGCACTGCAGGAAAAATAATATGAGAACACAATGTATTCCCTATCCAAATCTAGAAATAACTTCCTCCTTCACGTTAGTGTTGACCATCGAACTGGTAGTACCTTTTATCCAAATATAGCAATCCAAATTTCCAAATTAGTCGACAGCATGTTCAAAAAAACCCCACCCTCCCGGATAGAAAAGAGGATTCTAGGAACATATTGTGCGCGTTTTAAAATCCTGTGTTAGGATGAGAAGTAACAAGTGTGGCGTCTCGCCGATGGCGCAGAAACCTGTAGGTCCTCGCACTTTGGGCACTGCAAATGAAACACACTAGATTTAGTAGGAAGAAAAATGCATCAACGATGGCGGCTGCCATCCTAGGATTACCCGCGACCAAGGGACTTGGATTTATCGGGGATGGATGAAGAATTCGTACCTGGTCCTCCATGGGAAAACCCTATGCAATCGCCGAGAGGGGGTTTTCTCTGAACAAGCAGACGTGGGAGAAGGGGATTCAGGCCCAGTGAAATATTGCCGCTTCGTCCATCCAACTTACTGCTAGAGCTAGAAAGGGGGGGTTTGTGATTTGACGTCTCATTAGGCATTACTGCGGCGCTACGACCGGGGTGTGTCTACCATGCAGTCGTGCACTCTAATTTGTGCATATGGCACGTGGACCCCGTTGCCGGATGCCCCACATATCAGCGAAAGGAAGTAGAGAGACAGGAGTAACTAGTTACACAAAAATATATTTTTGACAGAGAGATACTCCCTCTGTAAAGAAATATACAAATCTTTTATATCACAACTTTATACATACAAAATTATATCTGACGGATAGGAAGGAAACTATGGCAATTTTGCAAAAAGGTACCCGCACACCTCTCCACATTTGCAAATAAGGCCTTCCCTCGTTCATCCTTTTCTCTCACAAGATAAAATACTCATACAAATGCATCTTGATGTAACGTGCAACGCACGGGCATTATGGGGGTTTAGGTTTTTTTTTGAGACAATTATGGGGGTTCAGCTGAGAATATAATACTCAGACAGGCTCACAGTTCTGGACTTGGGCCGCAGGCCCACCCTGCATGTTTGGGGGCCCATGTGTTCTACCTCAGCGATTTTCATATTGCAAGCGATCGGTACGGTGCTGGTTTTAGATGTTGTCGCAAGGCGAATACACAAAATTGAATAAAGCACGGCAGCTGTTGGAATGAAATCAAACGACAGTTCCTAACCAGCAGTGAGAGTTGCAATTCTATCAACGATATACCATGTGATAAATAATATTGTCGTATTACTTATACACACAGGACACTTGTTTCACCATGCCAGATTATTACATCAAAATCTCTCGTAGGATAGATCAGTTCGGCAGTTGCGTGCTGCTACTGAAGAATTTCAAAGTTGGTTTGGACCGGCTCTCCTTGCCGAGAAAGTTAGATTTTGAGATCATCCCCTACCACAAGATATCATATAGATTTGAACCTTGACCATCCTTTAGCATCAATCATCATGCGACCATCCTTTGTACTTACGGTATATTTAGCAGGTTCATTCACACCAAGGCTGCGCATGGTAAGAGAAACTTGGCCGCTGTCGGCCGGATTGTTGAACGACTCCCTCGTTGCTCTAGGAATTCTCTATTTGCAAACAAGAAGACATACCCAAAAAGTTAGATCAACACAGTGAATCATGCGAAACAACATGGAAAGAAAAAAGAATGAAACACTTGGGCGGCCAATGCTTACCAAGAAGGTGGACATGTCGGTTTTTGTAAGGACTTTGGTATATGAAGTGCGAACTGCAGCCCAGTCTGTTGCCGCTGCACCGGCCGGAGCAGATACAAGTGCAAGTGTTGGTGCAGGTGCCAATCCGCTGCTGCTGCAGGAGATGGTGCTCCTTGTAGAGCTGGTGCCGGTGTCGGAGCAGGTGCCGGTGTCGATGCCTGATCCTCCGGTAGATCAGCCTGATCCGCTGACGCCGTCGGTGCCCAATCCTCAACTGGATTAGACTGAGCTGCTGCCACTGTCAATGCTAGAGCAACTGTCGGTGCTCGATCATGGTACCGATGTGCGAGACAGCGGCGATCGTGTCTGGTCTGCTATGATCAGCTTTCTAACTTGACTAGGCTTCGTGACCGTGATCCAGTTTTTTTCTTCATTTCTTTAAAACACGAGAAGGACTAATTGTGGCGTTTTTGTTAAACCAAACTGCAGTTCATCATAGGGATTCAGCTTGTACTCAGACAACAGACTGATCCAATTTTTTCTAGTAATATAAGTGATGGACAGTGCCTTCGTTACTGACACGACATAAGAAGTGAAACCTGCAAAAAATAGCCATAGTAGAGCAAACCAAACGGTTTATTATGTGATGAATGTCACATGGCAAAACCTGCATCGTAAAATTGCAGGAAAAGAAATAAAACATGACAATAAATCAATAAGATTTATACAGTAAATCAATAAGATGTACTTGATGTGACACGAGTGAATCGTTACCAGGAAATCACTATGTTGAAGTACTAAACAGAAGATTGATGGTCCAACTACGGGTGGCATGCAGGGCCCCGCCTACTCCCACAAGCAGGACAGTCCAAAGGTCGTGACAAATCGTATGGACCGAACATCCATGGGACTGGAAATCCTGGTGGGTGTGATAAACCCTACAATGCATACAGATATTGGAGTGTAACCATAACTGATAAACCGTCCTCACAAAAAAGATGATCTGGATACTTCAAAATATACAGACTGAATTGAGTGGACAGACATTAACATAGACCGTTCTCAGGACTGACCACACACCAAAAGCGGCAGTACTAATAAACAATACATGGTTCACAAACACAAATCAAGTACTGAACAATAGTACTTACTACAGACAAGCAAAGTTGCACTAATTAAACTCTGCAGACTATTTCTTGCCATCGACCTACGGGATGAACCCCACATAACTGACTAGGCCATGGACTTCGTGAGATATGTCTACATGCACCATCACCATCTCGACAACCTTGGAGAACCTAACAGAGTGGTCTTTCCACTCATAAACATGATGATGAAGACATGTCGCATCAGATTTGTTGGGAAGCTTTACAAGAACCACACCCTTCGTAATCGAAGGCACAACCGGGAAATTGTTGTGGTCAAGTACAGCCTCGAGAACACGCCTGACAAGAATGCTACAGGAAAACACTAGTTCAGGACACATGGCGACAAGGACACGGTAGCTGGATAGTTTAGCAGTAGAATTCATCATCAGGTCTTCCAGTTCACACAGCATGACTTTGAGAACTTCATCTCCACCACGGACCTGGTTCTAATTCAAACAGAAACCATATTTTATTACTACCCCCGTTCAGAAATATAAGATGATTTTCGATATTATACTCCATATATGACAACATATACGCACAGAAATGAGTGAACAAATACACTAGAACATGTCTTCAAAGGCATGAGAGCAGAGGGATTACTTGCAATATCCATAACACAAGTTACTGAGGCAAATATATCCTCTTCAAAGGTACAGTAGCATTGATGTTCATAAAGTACTCCCTCCGTCCCAAAATTCTTGTCTTAGATTTGTCTAGATACAGATGTATCAAGTCACATTTTAGTATTAGATACATCCATATCTAGACAAATCTAAGACAAGAAATTTGGGACAGGGGGAGTAGTTGAAAGTAATCTATAAGAAATCAGTGTCAACCTCTCACATGTTTTGGTCAAAAGAGGAATTTAGAACCGTCATTTGGCACACAAAAATCACATGCAAGATCACCCAGAAAGTTGTACTACTAGTACTAGTACTGTGTGTTAGATGAAAAAACACGATCAATATCGAGAAAAAGATCGTCAAGAAGAGATATTACCTGGACTTGCTTAATGAGGGATCCCGGAGAGGGGGGCTTGGACAGGGCGATGGATTTGAGCTTGTCTGCGGTAGTCTCTGCGGGGTGCTTGCGCTTCTTCGTACCATGAGCCTCGACGGTTTTGGACAGAGCCATAGACATCACTTTGGCCGGTGCTCCAGCGGCCATCAAGAAACTGTCGAATAGAAATAAAAGAAAAGAAACCATAATCACAAACCCAAAAGAAGAAAAGAGAGGGAGATAGGATCAGTCTCGGGGTTGCAAGACCGGGCCTTGGCCAGAGTCAACACCATTGATGCGCTCACCTTTCCTTCTTTGGGAGAGAAGAAAAATGGTAGAAGCAGGTCGGGGTTTTCTTGAAGAAATGAGGAACAAGATGAGGGAGAAGCGAGTTGGGTAGAGAGGAAGCTGAGAGAGAAGAGTGAAATGATGATTGCTTCGTTCGTCCAACTTACTGCTGGAAAGGAGGGGGTTTTGTGATTTGACGGCTCTGCGACGCTTCGATCGGGGTAGTCTACCGTCACTCTACTACGGAGTAATTTAGTGCATGGCTGGTGGACCCTGATGCTGGCTGTCCCACACGTCGGCGAAAGTGAGTAATTTAGTGCATGGCTGGAGAAGGATCCGCACTGTAAAGCGTGTCCACTGTTTTTTGAAGAAAAAAATGATTACAGCAAGCGTTTCCACTCTTACGACGGAGGAGTGCGAAGCACGGCAGCCACTTGAACATACACAGTGCTCCTACTACTAGGCATGTGCAGTGGTTCATACGTCTACATAATCTTGTTGCTAGTGTAGTAAGATATGACAACAATAAATGGAATTGTGTGCATGCCAACTATATGAACAGTAATGTAGTAACATAGTTCCGCTTTCTCAACTGTCCGGTCGAGAATGAACGGTGAGATCAATGTTAACAGAACTAGGTCTACATCGCACGGAGAGTACTGCAACCAAGGCGGAGAGGAAAACGAGAAAACTTAATGTCTTTTTGATAATTAATAGCATTGCATGCAATGAACTAACCAATGCATGTCATGTCTATTAGTCTCAAGTCATTGAAAGCATGCACGACCCTCGTCTCTTATTGGTTGATGTGTCACAAAATAAGAAACAAGGAGGGAGTTAATGTACCGTGCCTAAGTGTTTTGGGATTATTTGGTTTTCATAAGGTGACTTACACACCTAGATAGAGGAGTCTATTGAGATGAGAATGCAACCAAACACACCCACACGCTTTGTGCTACAGTGACTGGTCTGCACCGTCTGAGTTTGATCCAACGGTCATGTTGCGCCGAGACATGGACATGCCCATGCAGAGGGCGCCTAAACACCGCCGAAGTCCCTCTGCTTCTCGAGGTGTAGGACGTTGGTGATGCACGGGGCGAAACGACTGAAAGGCAATGCAATCTACGGGAAGCCAGAGGGAGCCAGCCGAGGAGCAGGGAATCTTTTGGTTTTCACCATGGTAAAACACCAGTCGAAGACTTCTCACATCAGGGAGTAGTGGGTTTTACAGGCGGAGTCATCGTGACTAATTGCTGCCGCGCCTGCTCCTGTCAATCAAAAAATTAAAATTCCCGCCGCGCCTGCTCCCGTCAATCAAAAAAAATAAAATTCCTGCCGCGCTTGCTCCCGTCAATCAAAGAATTAAAAATCTTACCGCACTCAAACACCAGAGCAACGCTGCGGTGGATATTTAAATTTACCTGTCGGCAAGTAGATAAAAAAGAGGTGAAAAAACAAATGTGGCGGTGGCCTAGCTAATCGGTCGAAGTAGCCCAACTAGCTATCCACCATGCTTCACTGATGTACTCGGCGGGGAAAGTGGTCTTTCGTGATTTGACGACTCATTTACTTGCTTCGTCGAAAACGCGTGGTAGGGCGTCCCACGTTAGGAAGAATATATGCGTGCACCACCCGGGAGGACCCCGAAACCGCGCGGTAGGGTGTGCCATGTCTCGGCACGGAGGAAAAATGTGCGTGTAAAAATTTACTATATCAGACGTAGTACCTATGATTCGATCTCGGGACCCAGCGAGTCGATCGAAAACACCCCACTAGCCACACAGCTTCATCATGCTAACATGGCACAGAGGATAGGTGTGGTTAGCTCCGTCTCGACAAGCCACAATGTGTCTTGTTCTAGGCGATTCTTCTATTTTCCAAGCTTTTTCTTTTAGTCGTAATAACACCACGGCAAGCTAGCGCCGCTCTTCGTGTGTGCCCGTGCAAAGGTTAGACGATGGAGAGAAGAGAGAGATTGCAGACCTAGGACCCACCAGTAAGTGAGTCAACGGTCATGCACGTGTTGACGAGGCACTCCCTCTACTCTACTCAATGTAATACTGTATAAAATCAAGTTATGGGACAAAGCCAACAACCGTTGTTGTTTCAGGCTATCGACTTACGTTTTGTAGTCCAGGTTGCCAGTTCCAATCTCAACTTTCATATTTGTTAGTTTTAGGTCCAAATTTGATTAATGACAAGTGGGACCCCCGTGTGTTGTTCCGATATTTCAGTGTAGGATGGTTTCTTTGAACAAACACTTTGCACGGTTAGACAAGTAACGACACAAGTTACATGTATTTTGCAAGTTTACGAACAAAAATTACAACGGCATATAATATCACATCCACCCCGCAGCTTAGATGCTATGGTGATACGAGTTTTTACACTGTTGGAAGTGAGATCCAATGGCTTGGGAGTAGTCTTTGTAATTATGCACAATTTCCAAACTCTCCAAAGGTTTTTTTGCAAATAAAACATTCACGCCTCGTGTGTGCCACTGCATCTTGGATCCAACGGTTGCCCGTTGCTCATATTAGGTGCTCCCCGTAGCTTAATTACCCGCTACGGTGATATGATCATCTAGGTCGTATGATCAGTGATCAGATGGCACATGCGTAGTACTTGTACTTTCTGCGCAATTCCCAAACTATCTCAGCCGTATATTGCAAAAACATTCAAACCTCCTATTATGGGCCGTTAGATCTCCGTGAACTCGTATCACCATAGAATCTACGATGCGGAAGCACCTCATATTCTCCCGTCCGAGAAAACATAAGGTGCTCTCGTAGCTTGGATGCTACGGTGATACGAGCTTCGAGGTCGTTTGATCTGAGATCCAATGGCATATGAGTAGTCTTTGTGCTTGTAAGCAGTGGCCAAAGTCTTTGGGGGCTTTTCTTCCAAAAAAACATTCAAACCACCGAGGAGGTGTTGGGTCACAAATCCAACGGTTTCGAAGAGCTGGTATCACCAAAGCATCTAAGGTGTGGTAGCACATGATATTCTTACATACGGGAGAATATGATGTCCTCCTTCATCTTAGATGATACGGTGATACGAGCTTCGAGGTCGTTTGATCTGAGATTCAATGGCATCTGAGCAGTCTTTGTGCTTGTAAGCAGTGGCCGAACTCTTTGGGGGTTTTTCTACAAAAAACCATTCGAACCACCGAGGAGGTGTTGGGTCACAAATCCAACGGCTCCGAAGAGCTTGTATCACCAAAGCATCTAAGGTGTGGTAGGACATGATATTCTTACATATAGGAGAATATGATGTCCTCCTTCATCTTAGATGCTACGGTGATACGAGCTTCGAGGTCGTTAGATATGGGATCCAAGGGCATCTGAGTAGTTTCTGTACAAATTGTGTGCAATTCTTAAACTCATCAAGGTTTCTTGTAAAAATATATTAAGACATCATGTGAGCTGCTATATCTCATATCTACAAGCTCCAAGCAACTCGTATCAACATATCTAAGGTATGGGGGCACATGATATTCTCCCGGGGAGGAGGGGTGGGGGTGCACAACCAATCGGTGGTTGTGAGGGTGGGGACAAATATAATCTAAACAACCCTAAACAGAGCTTCACAATTTTATCTAAGGTCGAGGGGGTGACCCCCGACAATCATAGCTCCGCCTAATTAAACACAACATTTGCATGTACTGTAGTACTAGACCTAATATTCATGTTTCAGTTTCATGTTCATTTAAATATTGAATTGGGGACCATGCATGTCTTACATTTTACCCCCTTCGTTCCTAAATTTTAGTATTTTTAGAGATTTCAAGTAGACTGGCACATACGGATGTATATAGACATATTTTAGAGTGTAGATTCACTCATTTTGCTCCGTATGTAGTCGCTTGTTGAAATCTCTAAAAGACTAATATTTAGGAAAAGAAGGAGTATTTTTGAATTCGTGTCATACATGCATGGTTTGGAAAAATAGATGCACTATACTTATTGGATTGTTGTTGTGTTCGTGTATGGGTCTCTCTCTCTCTCTCTCTCTCTCTCTCTCTCTCTCTCTCTCTCTCTCTCTCTCTTTGTGGGGGGGTCATATGCTTGATACATACAAAGTTTTCTCACCTCCATATTGTTCATCTTTTAAATTTGAATTTGCATTGAAAAACTTACCAGGGATACCATGAAATGTGAAATCCACGTTGAGATCACTATATCACAAACTCACTCTAATTCAACAACTCGTCATAAATCAATTACCACATTGAGATTAGTATTTGCAAGGAAAATACGGGCATTGTAATACACATAGATTCGTTCGGCAAATTAAAAGGTTCCTTTTGTATTCTCGAATGGTAGGACCCAACGACGTACCAGCCAGACCTTGGCTCGTGTTGATCCTGAAAAAGTAAAAAAAAAAACAGGCTCGTGTCCTTCTGGTGGCGTGCTTGGTATGCACATTAGGCATCCCCAACCAGTTGAGCCTCCGCGTTTCGAGTCGAAATACCTGGCGGTCAGAGTTCCATCCCTAGGAAATTCCCCTCATGTCCCCGGTCCATAATGACTACCGATGAACAACGGAGGGATGCTTTAGTAACTAGACAACGTTACCTACCGTGTCGAGCACGGTTCAATTCCCTCGGTCACCGCTCACCAAGGTTACCCGTCAACTGCATTGCCTAGTACTACTACTACTACTACACCAGGATGAGCACATAATTGAGCCCGTTTGGTTGTGCCTAGTACTTGAGTTAATATATCAGGCAATGCACTGGTACGGAGGGATTATCCTTTTGGTCTGCATATATAACTTGTCTGAAGTCTAACTAAGCAAAATGTTTGACGAAATCCTTTCTTAAGAAATACAATAGGACAGATGTATGGCTTGAAAATTTATTGCATGACGCAGGTTATGATATTGTTTCGAATCCTGGATCTTAAATTTCAGAAAATCCAAAAGTGACCATAAATTCCTGAAACCGAGCATGGTCACGTGACATGGCAAAAATATTAATTCGTGATTTTTTTTCTTCAATTTGAGACAAGCTGCTTATGACAAGTTGCACAAATGAAGGGCCAAGGTATTTTTGAACAAAGACCTGTCACGTTAAAGGTGAACGCTTTCACTATTGAAACCGTGGGCGTTTACGTGCCGCCAGGAGTCCCACTTCTCATCGGCAGGTGCTGTCCGAGCAAGCGTGTGAGTCGACGGGAGGCGTGCGAGCAGACCGCTGCACCGGCTGACAGGGAGGCGTGCGAGCAGACCGTTGTGCAGGCTCACCGGGAGGCGAGCCCTTTGACCATGCTCCGCCGCCCAACTTCGTCCCAACTGCTCCCACTTTTAATGTCGCCGGTGCCTCAGTTTAAAATCAACCCCGCACTACCCGGTATCGCTACAATCTTCTCTCTTCCTCTCCGATTCTCTTGTCATCTACCTCCAACCAGCCTGACCTAAACGTACGCCATGCCGCATCACGATGGTCTGCCCTTAGTCTTCCAGTTTCCTGAGGAAGACACCCAGCCGGAGTCTCGAGAACATAAGGCGCTTTGGGACGAGCTTGAACTGGCCTTGCGAGAAGACGACGCGCCTCTCCCGGCTCCCGTTCCGGCTCCCGTCGCCCCGACTGCACCAGCGCCCATCCCCGTGGCATCGATGGGCTAGGAGCCGCACATTTTCGCCGAGCTTGATGCCACGGGGTTCCATGAGGTCCTCGCCGACTTTCACGCGCCCGTGCACCTGCCAGCGCATGCGCCTGCGCGTGCACTGATGCGCACGCCCGTGCACCTGCCAACGCATGCGCCTACGCCTGCACTGACATGCGCGCCCGTGCCGGTGCCCGTGCACACGAATGTCTCTGCCGCGCCGTTGATAGCGCATGTCCCCGCGCGGGTGCCAGTGCCCCCCTCAAAGGCATGGATGGCCGCCGTCAACCGCTTCCTTGCACCAAGCCAGACGCCTCCTCCCGCCAGTTGACTCGCTCCGAAGTCCAGAACATTTTGGCCTTCCTTGAAGCTAGGCCAACGTCCAGGAGTACGCCAACAACGGCGCAAGGCGCCGCGGTCGCCGTCGGTCAGTGGCCCGACGACACACAGAGCACGGCAGAGGAGCCGCTTCCCACTGCAAGATGCCCCCGCCGCCACTGCGTAATCCAAATTTTGTTCATGACATGTGGGCCCCTCGGTGTGTAGTTTGTAGCACTTTAATTTGTGGATCGAAATTTGTTCCATTCCAAGTGGACTACCGGTGTGTAGTTTTGTAGCTTATTTATAATAATTAAAGAGAACAACAAAGTTTTTTGCAATAATACCATGGTGCGACATTGAAGGCGAGAAAGGACGTGCGAGAGAGCGATAACCGAGCCTCGGGGAAATCAACTAGGGGAGTTGCGGGGGTTGCAACGGTGTTTCGAGTAGTTGTGGTACGAATGCTACGAAAATATAATCTGAACTGACCGGAATAAATGCCTACATAAATTAATCCAAGGTTGGAGTGCCCCTCGCAATGTAAATAGCTCCGGCTTTGCGAGGGATGGAGAGGTAGCTTCAATGTGTGGAAGATACGGCATGAGAAAGCGTGGTCGATCGAGAGACATATTGATAGAGAGACAAAGTGAGTGTGGTCCGACATTCATTGAACAAATATATATGCTTTGGAGAGATATTGTACGATTGAGCTTTTGGCAAGGGTGAGGGTTGTTAGATAGAGCTTGAGAGATGATCCAGTCACAGACGTGTAGATATATTTTGTGTGTGGGAGGAAGCAAGGTCAATCGATCACATAGGGTCATCGTGCGATCGAAAGACTGAGACGGGTTGGAGAGAGTGACCTAGATAGACAATGTGCGTGAGAGAGTATACAATGTGAATAAGTCGAATTGGGCTCAAACATGGTGATATATCGTTTTTGTCCGAGAAAGAGCGAGGTCAATCAAGACATACAAAGAGAGAGAGAGAAAGAAAGAAAGAAAGAGAGAGAGAGAGAGAGAGAGAGAGAGAGAGAGAGAGAGTGGCCCGCCATGAGGTCGAAAGAGTGGGGGCGGCTTCGATGGACTGACCTAGATAGACAATCTGCGTGAGAGAGTATAGAGTGTGTCGATCGAGGCCCGAACAGGGAGATATATCATTTGTGTGTGAAAGAAACCGAGGTTAAACGAGACTTAGATAAAGAGAGCGAGATTGAGCGAGTATGACCCACCGTGCGGAAGAAAGAGTGAGACAGTCTCGAGGGAGTGACCTAGATAGACAACGTGCGTGTGTGCGCATGAGAGATTGGGGGGCTAGATAGGCAATGTATTTAGCGCGAGAGGGTGAGAGGGAGAGGGAGAGAGAGAGAGCTCGGCATGGGGTGCAATGGCGGGTGTGTGAGGTAAATACATTTCGTAACAGAGTGGAAAAGGGGGTTGTGTAGTTGAGAGAGTTAGAGATCGAAACATGGAGAGAAAGAATGGATGTGTGTTGGAAACTGATAGCTTCCTAAGGTGGTTAGGAGAGGAAGATTGACCGATACAGGAAGTATGTAGCGTGTGTGCGGGGGAGGGGGGCTAAAAACAACATTTGAATGTAGATAGTACGAGACTTAATATCGATGTTTCAATTCGGTGTACATTGTAAGATTTGAACTGAGGACCATGCATATGGGTAATTATTTCGAATTCGTGCCATACTAGGTTTCGAAAAGCTGACATTGATTCGATTTGTTGTGCTATTTTGTAGGTCATATGTTTAAATCCATCCAAAAGTTTTCTCATTGCCATGGTGTTCATCATATACATATGAATTTGTATTAAAAAGTAGCATGGATACAGTGAAATGCGAAATCCACCTTAGAATTGGAGATCGCTATGTGACACACACTCTAATTCAAATAACTAATTATGTGACACACACTCTAATCCACGTTAGCGTGGAAACCGTGGATACCGTTTCGATTTTTTTTTCAAATAACTCCTCGTTAATTAATTTATAGTATCTCGTTTCGAATGACTAATTATTGCAAGGAAAACACGGGCATGGTAATACATACAGATTCGTTTGCAAATGAAAGAAGATTCGTTTGCATTCTCAAATGTAGGCGCACCAGGCAGACCAGGGTCGTGTCATGGTGGTCGCGTGTGTCGGACGGCAAAATAAGTTCGCGCTTCCATAGCCCATTGATATGCCTAGTTGATCTGAGACCATCTTCCTTTTTTTGTCTTCTCCACAACCACCACTCTATTCCACCTATAGTGCTATATCCATGGCTCACGCTCATGTATTGCGTGAAAGTTGAAAAAGTTTGAAAAAAAATAAGTATGACACAATTGCTTGGCTGAAACCGGGGTTGTGCATGATTTGAGTATTTTGTGTGACGGAGATGGAGGATAACAAAACTATATGATTTTGTAGGGATGAACTTTCTTTCGCCATGTTATTTTGAGAAGACATAATTGCTTTGTTAATATGCTTGAAGTACTATTATTCTTATGTCAATATTGAACTTTTGTCTTGAATCTTTCGGATCTGAATATTCATGCCACAATAAAGAAAATTACATTAATAATTATGTTAGGTAGCATTCCACATCAAAAAATCCGTTTTTATCATTTGCCTACTCGAGGACGAGCAGGAATTAAGCTTGGTGATGCTTGATACGTCTCCAACGTATCTATAATTTTTTATTGTTCCATGCTATTATATTATCCTTCTAGGATGTTTTATGGGCTTTTATATACACTTTTATATGATTTTTGGGACTAACCTATTAACCCAGAGCCCAGTGCCAGTTTCTGTTTTCCTCTTGTATTTGAGTATCGCAGAAAAGGAATATCAAACTGAGCCCAATTAACCTGAAACTCAACGGAGGTTGTTTTTGGACTAGAAGAAGCCCAAAGAGTACCGGAGGAGGACCATAAGAGTCCCGGGCAGCCCACGAGGATGGGGGGCGCGCCCACCCCCCTAGGCGCGCCCCGCTACCTCGTGGACAGCCCGGAGACCCCCCTTACTTGTTCCCGACTCCAACACCCCTTATATATATATAAACCTCCAGAAAATAACCTAGATCTGGAGTTCCGCCACCGCAAGCCTATGAAGCCACCGAAAACCAATCTAGACCCGTTCTGGCACCCTGTCGGAGGGGGGAATCCCTCTCCGGTGGCCATCTTCACCATCCCGGCACTCTCCATGACGAGGAGGGAGTAGTTCACCCTCGGGGCTGAGGGTATGTAGCAGTAGCTATGTGTTTGATATCTCTCTCTCTCTCGTGTTCTTGAGATGGCACGATCTTGATGTATCGCGGGCTTTGCTATTATAGTTGGATCTTATGATGTTTCTCCCCCTCTAGCTTCTTCTAATGGATTGAGTTTTCCCTTTGAAGTTATCTTATCGGATTGAGTCTTTAAGGATTTGAGAACACTTGATGTATGTCTTGCGTGGGATACCCGTGGTGACAATGGGGTATTCTATTGATTCACTTGATGTATGTTTTGGTGATCAACTTGCGAGTTCCGTGACCTTGGGAATCTATGCATAGGGGTTGGCACACGTTTCCGTCTTGACTCTCTGGTAGAAACTTTGGGGTACTCTTTGAAGTTCTTTGTGTTGGTTGAATAGATGAATCTGAGATTGTGTGATGCATATCGTATAATCATGCCCACAGATACTTGAGGTGACAATGGAGTATCTAGGTGACATTAGGGTTTTGGTTGATGTGTGTCTTAAGATGTTATTCTAGTACGAACTCTAGGATAGATCGATCAGAAAGAATAACTTTGAGGTGGTTTTGTACCCTACAATAATATCTTCGTTTGTTCTCCGCAATTAGTTACTTTGGAGTGACTCTTTGTTGCATGTTGAGGGATAGTTATATGATCCAGTTATGTTATTATTGTTGAGAGAACTTGCACAAGTGAAAGTATGAACCCTAGGCCTTGTTTCTACACATTGCAACACTGTTTATGCTCACTTTTATCATTATTTACCTTGCTGTTTTTTTATTTTCAAATTACAAAAACCAATATCTACCATACATATTACACTTGTATGACCATCTCTTCGCCGAACTAGTGCACCTATACAATTTACCATTGTATTGGGTGTGTTGGGGACACAAGAGACTCTTTGTTATTTGGTTGCAGGGTTGTTTGAGAGAGACTATCTTCATCCTACGCCTCCCACGGATTGATAAACCTTAGGTCATCCACTTGAGGGAAATTTGGTACTGTCCTACAAACCTTTGCACTTGGAGGCCCAACAACGTCTACAAGAAGAAGGTTACGTAGTAGACATCAAAGAACAATGTGGAGGCATCGTCAAACTCAAAGTCGACGATGGAGACTCCATCAAGGCGGCACACGCGGGCGACTTCACCCCATCCTCGAGTCATGAAGACATCGGCCGGGGGGACGACCTCAACCTCCGCCTCCGAAGCTTGGCTGCAACAGCCAGCGTGCGACAACCACAACTTGGCAGGCCCCCTCACCGGCATCGGCTCGATGAAGAACCTAAGGGAACCGAATCCAAGAGGGCGGCGGCATCACTGTCCATACCACGAACTCGCACGAGGAGCCCTCGGCACGAGTTCGGGGATCGGCAACCCCAGCAAGGCGACCTCGACCACCATGCAAGCGGCACGGAGCATGACCCCCTTGCTCCTGGGCATACAAGGGCAGCGAGTAGCGAGGAGGAGGTCGCTCGCACCAAGGCCTCGTCACCTCCCGCCTCTCGCCAGCACCGCGGGGGCAGTTGAACCTCTTCTTCGATGGGAGCGCTTCCCGCTCCTCACAGGGAGTCTTTCCTTTCTCAGCAGCTGAGAATCTCCTTATCGGTGCCATGGGCGTCACAGTAGGCCGGCTCGGCCAGGGGGAAGAAGAAGAGGAGGAGGGCGACAAGAGGAAGGATATTGGCAATGGGGGCTTCACCCCTACCCATTTATAGCTTGGAGGAGGCCAACCGTCGGCCTCCAAGATCTCACGTAATGATGTTTCTTCTGTTCATGCAGCAGGGTCTTGTCAAGTCGGGCAGTTGTCGAGGCAGCCTGGGAAAGCGGAGACGCCCATGTCCAATCAAGTCGCCACGCATCGACCAAGGCCGCATGCGTTTGGGGCCCGCGGCTCTTCGCCCTTGCCCCTTTGGCTTCGCCTCGAAGCCAAGTCTGTGCGCGCCTTGGGCCTAGGGGCTACTGTCGGTGTCCTAGGAACGGGGGTACCCGGACTTGCCTGCATGTGGCCCGTGATGTGGCTTCATCAGCGGCCTGGTACGGCCCAGCTTCAGCAACCGCAACTCAAGACCCTCACGAGGGGCCAAGCCTCGTGAGGTGGGCGACAACAAGACCTCCCTGGGGGCAGTCTGTCTAGGCTGTCTCTCGAGGAGCGGAGATATCTATGCAAGGTGCACCTCGCGAGGTTCACGTGACGTGGGCCATGACGACCAAGGCCAGGCAGACGCCAACGGGCACAGTGTACCAGTTTCCTCTTTGGTGCTAAGAGGGCGAGCATAGGAACGGAGTCCCGAGGGATCATGCAAATGTTTCCATATTGGCGCGACCGTCAGGGCTGCAGAATGGAGGTCTTTGTGGAGCCCGGCGCAGAGTCACCACCAGAGCCTTTGGCACACGAAGACTACTTTTGTCAGGATAACTTGTACTGGTTGTTCCCCTTCAAATTTTGCCATTGTGGGATCCCTTCCGCCGATATTTGGGAAGAGGACCATGACCACTATAAATAGGACCTAGCCACCACCATAGAGGGGCATCTGATCTTGAGCTGATCCAACCTTAGGAGGGATCGGATTCATTCCACCCCGACCATACCACAAGCTCATCTGAGCCCAAGAACACCTCTCCTCCGGAGGCTGTTCACCCCTTGTACTAGTTCATCCTCAGCCATAGAAGGCAATCCACCACACACATTGGAGTAGAGTATTGCACCAAAGGGTGGCCCGAACCAGATCAATCCTCTGTGTCCCTTGTTCTTTGAGTTTGTCGAGCTAGGCTGTGGAATCATAGGGTGAGTGCGCTGGGGAGAGAGTGTTCTTCATGTGCACCCAGAGTTCGAACCTCCCAAGGGTTTGCGGAACCCAAAATCCGACAAACTCCTAGTGCTTTCAACGGTGTGCATTTGTCTCCATCACGTTGGCATGCGCGACTTGGTCATCCTGCCACTCCCACATTCTCCATGTACTTCATCGTCATGAGCTTCTAGTAGTGTCCAAGAAACATGTTGGTGCAGTTTGTGATGCCTGTCAACAGGGCAAGAGTCATTAGCTTCCTTTTTCCGAGTCGAGTCATGTAGTCAATAAATAGCTTGAACTTGTGTTTTCGGATGTATGGGCCATGACCAAACCTCCGTTAGTGGTCATAATTACTATGATAGTTTTATTGATGCTTAAAGTTGGTTCACTTGGCTTTATCTTCTTAAACGCAAGACTGATGTGTTTAATGTTTTCTTGCAATTCCAAGCACATGTTGAGTGTTTGCTCAGTCACAAAATCATTCATGTGTAATCCTATTGTGGGGGGTGAGTATCACAACCTCAATGTATTCTTTAATAAGCTTGGAATTACACATCGTGTGCTTTGTCCTCATACACATCAACAAAATGGTGTACCTGAGCGTAAGCATGCCATATAGTTGAGACTGGTCTTGCTTTGCTTGCCCATGCCTCTGTTCTTTTTCGGTTTTGGAGTGATGTGTTTTCCACCGCAGGTTTCTCATTAATAGACTCCCTACATGACTTCGTCAGATGAAAACGCCACTTGAACTCTTACTGAAAGAAATCCCTAATTATGCGTTTATAAAGGTCTTTGGGTGTGCGTGTTGGCCACATCTTTGTCCATATGACCAACGCAATTTGGAGTTTCGGTCTACGCAGTGTGTGTTTCTTGGTTATAGTTCTCCTCATAAAGGGTACACGTGTCTTATGTTCCCTCTAACCGCGTCTACATCTCTCGTGATGTGGTGTTTGATGAGATTTTTTTCTTTTTCCGTAGTTCCGGTCACCTCCACCACTCCCACGGCAACTGAGAAATCCATTTTACCTTTGCCTTGTCAATTTGTTGATGCTGCATATACCCCATTGTTGCTACCTAACCATGGCGCATGTATTGGGCGAGGAGCACACCTCAAGCTTCTGGATGAGCAGCTGATGACCCACAAGTGTAGGGGATCTATCGTAGTCCTTTTGATAAGTAAGAGTGTCGAACCCAACAAGGAGCAAAAGGAAATGATAGGCAGTTTTCAGTAAGGTATTTTCTGCAAGCACTGAAATTTGAGGTAACAGATAGTTTTGTGATAAGGTAATTGGTAGCAAGTGACAAAAGGTAAAAGTAAATAAGGTGCAGCAAGGTGGCCCAATCCTTTTTGTAGCAAAGGACAAGCCTGGACAAACTCTTATATAAAGGAAAGCGCTCCCGAGGACACATGGGAATTATCGTCAAGCTAGTTTTCATCACAATCATCTGATTCACGTTCGGTACTTTGATAATTTGGTATGTGGGTGGACCGGTGCTTGGGTGCTGCCCTTACATGGACAAGCCTCCCACTTATGATTAACCTCTAATGCAAGCATCCGCAACTACAAAAGAAGTATTAAGGTAAACCTAACCATAGCCTGAAACATATGGATCCAAATCAGCCCCTTACGAAGCAACGCATAAACTAGGGTTTAAGCTTCTGTCACTCTAGCAACCCATCATCTACTTATTGTTGTAAATATGCCCTAGAGGCAACAATAAAAGGATTATTATTATATTTCCTTGTTCATGATAATTGTCTGTTATTCATGCTTGAATTGTATTGTACGAAAACAGCGATACATGTGTGAATACATAGACCACAACGTGTCCCTGGTAAGCCTTTAGTTACTAGCTCGTTGATCAACAGATGGTCACGGTTTCCTGACCACGGACATAGGATGTCATTGATAACGGGATCACATCATTAGGAGAATGATGTGATGGACAAGACCCAATCCTGAGCCTAGCACGAGATCGTATAGTTCGTAATGCATAAGCTTTTCTAGTGTCAAGTATTTATTCCTTAGACCATGAGGTTGTGCAACTCTCGGATACAGTAGGAATACTTTGGGTATGCCAAACGTCACAACGTAACTGGGTGGCTATAAAGGTATGCAACGGGTATCTCCGAAAGTGTCTGTTGAGTTGGTACGAACCGAGACTGGGATATTGTCACTCCGTATGACGGAGAGGTACCTCTGGGCCCACTCGGTAAGACATCATCATAGTGAGCTCAAAGTGACTAAGGAGTTAGTCATGGGATGATGGATTACGGAACGAGTAAAGAGACTTGCCATGACAAGATTGAACAAGGTATCGGGCATACCGACGATCGAATCTCGGGCAAGTACCGTACCGATAGACAAAGGGAATAACATACGGGATTGAGTGAATCCTAGACACAGTGGTTCATCCGATGAGATAATCGAGGAACACGTGGGAACCAACATGGGTATCCAGATCCCGCTGTTAGTTATTGACCGGAGAGTCGTCTCGGTCATGTCTGCGTGTATCCCGAACCCGTAGGGTCTACACACTTAAGGTTCGGTGACGCTAGGGTTATAGAGATAGATGCACATGGAAACCCGAATGTTGTTTGGAGTCCCGGATGAGATCCCGGACGTCACGAGGAGTTCCGGAATGGTCCGGAGGTAAAGAATGATATATAGGAAGTCCAGTTTTGGCCATCGGGTGAATTCCGAGGGTCACCGGGAGTGTCCCGGGACCACCGGAGGGGTCTCGGGGGTCCACCGGGTGGGGCCACCCATCCCGGTGGGTCCCGTAGGCCGCAAGGGGAAGGGGGCCAGCCCTTGGTGGGCTGGCGCACCACATGGGCCCCCCCTCCATGCGCCTAGGGTTGAAACCCTAGGGGGAGGGGGCGTCCCCGATGCCTTGGGGGGCAAGTCTCCCCACTCTGGCCGCCGCCCCCTAGGAGATCTAATCTCCCTAGGGCCGGCACCCCCCTGGCCCCTATATATAGTGTGGGGGAGAGGGCAGCCGCACCCCAAGCCTCTGGCGCCTCTCCCCCCTCCCTTCACACTTCCATCTCCTCTCGCAGGGCTCCGGCGAAGCCCTGCAGGTTTTCCTGTTGCATCCACCACCATGCCGTCGTGCTGCTGGATCTCCGTCAACCTCTCCTTCCCCCTTGCTGGATCAAGAAGGAGGAGACGTCGCTGTACCGTACGTGTGTTGAACGCGGAGGTGTTGTCCGTTCGGCGCTGGGATCATCGGTGACGAGGATCACGAAGAGTACGACTACTTCATCCACATTCCTTCAAACGCTTCCGCACGCGATCTACAAAAGGGTATGTAGATGCACTCCATTATGCTCGTTGCTAGATGACTCCTTAGATTGATCTTGGTGAAGCGTAGGAAATTTTTGAATTATGCTACGTTCCCCAACAGTGGCATCTGAGCTAGGTCTTTGCGTAGCATCTTGCACGATGAAAGTGCAACTAATCCCCGGGTGGTTTTGGCAATTAATAACAACATATATATCATTGAACTAATAGTTACTTGAGAATCATTTCAGAGAAGTTCAGTGATATGGGTATGGCAATGACTGAAGAAGTGGACCCCTCAAAATGCTAAGGCAAGCATTGGCAAAAGCTCAAGACTCCATTTTTGGTTTAGTGATCCAAGATCACATTGAGTCCATAGGAAAAGCCAATACTATTAAAAGGGGATGAGGTTATGTTGATGATCTGGTTGCTCAAGTGCTTAGTGATATATCTCCTTCAACTATCAGCAACCTTCACTACAAAACACACTCATAAGTAATCTCGGACCAACCGATTTTCCAAACTCAGTCACACCGAGATGAACCACCTCAGCCATAAGCCAAACCCTAGAAAAATCGGTCATTCCGAGTTTGAGATCGGTCTCACCGAAACACGGGCTGCCAAGCTTCTGTAACCGTTTGACATCAAATCGGAATAACCGAGATGATATTTTCGGTCTCACCGAAACTGGCAAGCTCCTGTCTTTGATCAAATCGGAATAACTGAGATGGTATTTTCGGTCCCACCGAAAACCCCAACGTTCACATTATTTGAACTTTCGGTCTGACCGAGTTGTCCACTTCGGTCTCACCGAGATTGCTCAATTATGTGTGTAACGGTTGGATTTTTGTGTGGAGGCTATATATACCCCTCCACCCCCTCTTCATTCGTGGAGAGAGCCATCAGAAAGAACTACCACTCCTACCTTACACTTTCTGAGAAGAGAACTACCTACCCTTGTGTTGAGATCAAGTTGCTCCACTCCCACCATATGAAACTTGATTTCTAACCTTCCCAAGTTGCTTTCCACTCAATCCTTTCTTCCACCACAGCCAAATCAGTGAGGAGAGTTGAGTGTTGGGGAGATTATCATTTGAAGCACAAGAGCAAGGAGTTCATCATCATCTACAACATCTATTACCTTTTGGAGGGTGGTGCCTCCTAGATTGGTTAGGTGTTGCTTGGGAGCCTCCGTCATCGAGATGTGGAGTTGAACCAAGAAGTTTGTAAGGGCATGGAGATCGCCTACTTCGTGAAGATCTACCCCGAGTAAGGCTAGCCCTCCGTGGGCGTAGGCCATGATGGAATAGACAAGGTTGCTTCTTCGTGGACCCTTCGTGGGTGGAGCCCTCCGTGGACTCGCGCAGCCGTTACCCTCCGTGGGTTGAAGTCTCCATCAACGTGGATGTACGATAGCACCACCTATCGGAACCACGGGAAAAATCACCGCGTCTCCAAATTGCGTTTGCTCTTCTCCACCTCTCTTTACTACATGTGCAATTTACTTTCCGCTGCTTATACTCTAGAATTGCATGTGTAGGGTGATGCTTGAATTGATCATAATTGAGAATCTGCCAAAAACTGTTCATGATCAAAAGGCAGAATTTTTATAATTACAAGTAGTCTAATCACCCCCCCCTCTAGACATACTTTCGATCCTACACACGAGTAGAACACAAACAAGTTGTGGGCGTTGAGTTTGCTCAATTTTCTTGCCGTTACTAGTCCAATCTTGATTCGGCGGCATCGTGGGATGAATCGGCCCGGACCGACCTTACACGTACGCTTAAGTGAGACTAGTTGCATAAGGTGGATGGCGGGTGTCTGTATCTCCCACTTTAGTCGGATCGGATTCGATGAACAGGGTCCTTGTGAAGGGTAAATAGAAATTGACAAATCACGTTGTGGTTTTGGCGTAGGTAAGAAACGTTCTTGCTAGAAAACCTATAGAAGCCACGTAAAAACTTGCAACAACAATTAGAGGTCGTCTAACTTGTTCTTGCAGCATGTGCTATGTGATATGGTATGGCCAAGAAGATGTGATAAATGATATATGTGATGTATGAGATTGATCATGTTCTTGTAATAGGAAATCACGACTTGCATGTCGATGAAAATGACAACCGGCAGGAGCCATAGGAGTTGTCTTAATTATTGTATGACCTGCGTGTCACTGAATAACGCCATGTAATTACTTTACTTTATTGCTAAACGTTAGCCATAGTAGTAGAAGTAATAGTTGGCGTGACGACTTCATGAAGACACGATGATGGAGATCATGATGATGGAGATCATGGTGTCGAGCCGGTGACAAAGATGATCATGGTGCCCCGAAGATGGAGATCGAAGGAGCAAAATGATATTGGCCATATCATGTCACTTTATTTGATTGCATGTTATGTTTATCATGTTTATGCATCTTGTTTACTTAGAACGACGGTAGTAAATAAGATGATCTCTCACTAAAAAAAATCAAGAATTGTGTTCCCCCTAACTGTGCACCGTTGCTAAGGATCGTTGTTCCGAAGCACCACGTGATGATCGGGTGTGATAGGCTCTAACGTTCGCATACGACGGGTGTAAGCCAGATTTACACACGCAATACACTTAGGGTTCACTTGACGAGCCTAGCATGTACAGACATGGCCTCGGAACACGGAAGACCGAAAGGTCGAACATGAGTCGTAGAGAAGATACGATCAACATGAAGATGTTCACCGTTGATGACTAGTCTGTCTCACGTGATGATCGGACACGGGCTAGTCGATTCGGATCATGTATCACTTAGATGACTAGAGAGATGTCAATCTGAGTGGGAGTTCATTAAAATATGATTAAGATGAACTTAATTATCATGAACTTAGTCTAAATTCTTTACAATATGTCTTGTAGATCAAATGGCCCACACTCATGTCACCCTCAACTTCAACGCGTTCCTAGAGAAATCCAAGTTGAAAGACGATGGTAACAACTATACGGACTGGGTCCGTAACCTGAGGATCATCCTCATAGCTGCCAAGAAAACTTATGTCCTAGAAGCACCGCTAGGTGACGCTCCCGCCCCGGCAAACCAAGATGTTATGAACGCTTGGCAGTCGCGTTGTGATGATTACTCCCTGGTTCAGTGCGGCATGCTCTACAGCTTAGAATCGAGGCTCCAAAAGCGTTTTGAGCACCACAGGGCATATGAGATGTTCCAAGAGCTGAAAATAGTTTTCCAGGCTCATGCCCGAGTTGAGAGATATGATGTCTCCAACGCATTCTACAGCTGTAAGATGGAGGAAAACAGTTCTGTCAGTGAGCACATACTCAAGATTTCTGGGTTGCACAACCGCTTGTCTCAGTTGGGAATGAATCTCCCAGACGAAGCGGTCGTTGACAGAATCCTCCAGTCGCTCCCACCTAGCTACAAGAGCTTCGTGTTGAACTTCAATATGCAGGGGATGGAGAAGTCCATTCCCGAGGTGTATTCAATGCTGAAATCAGCGGAGGTGGAGATAAAGAAAGAGCATCAAGTGTTGATGGTCAATAAAACCACCAAGTTCAAGAAGGGCAAAGGTAAGAAGAACTTCAAGAAGGACGGCAAGGGAGTTGCCGCGCCCGGTAAGCCAGTTGCCGGGAAGAAGCCAAAGTATGGACCCAAGCCTGAGACTGAGTGCTTTTATTGCAAGGGAACGGGTCACTGGAAGCGGAACTGTCCCAAATACTTAGCGGACAAGAAGGCCGGCAACATCAAAGGTATATGTGATATACATGTTATTGATGTGTACCTTACCAGCGCTCGTAGTAGCTCATGGGTATTTGATACCGGTGCAGTTGCTCATATTTGTAACTCAAAGCAGGAGCTGCGGAATAAACGGAGACTGGCGAAGGACGAGGTGACGATGCACGTCGGGAATGGTTCCAAGGTCGATGTGATCGCCGTCGGCACGCTGCCTCTACATCTACCCTCGGGATTAGTTTTAAACCTTAATAATTGTTATTTAGTACCAGCTTTGAGCATGAACATTGTATCTGGATCTCGTTTGATGTGAGATGGCTACTCATTTAAATCCGAGAATAATGGTTGTTCTATTTATTTGAGAGATATGTTTTATGGTCATGCCCCGCTGGTCAATGGTTTATTTTTGATGAATCTCGATCGTGATGATACACATATTCATAGTGTGAATGCCAAAAGATGTAAAGTTGACAATGATAGTCCCACATACTTGTGGCATTGCCGCCTTGGTCATGTTGGTGTCAAACGTATGAAGAAGCTTCATGCAGATGGACTTCTGGAGTCTCTTGATTATGAATCATTTGACACGTGCGAACCATGCCTCTTGGGCAAGATGACCAAGACTCCGTTCTCCGGAACAATGGAGCGAGCAACCAACTTATTGGAAATCATACATACCGATGTGTGCGGTCCAATGAGTGTTGAGGCTCGCGGAGGCTATCGTTATGTTCTCACCCTCACAGATGACTTGAGTAGATATGGGTATATCTACTTGATGAAGCACAAGTCTGAGACCTTTGAAAAGTTCAAGGAATTTCAGAATGAGGTTGAGAATCAACGTGACAGAAAAATAAAGTTCTTGCGATCGGATCGTGGGGGTGAATATTTAAGTCATGAATTTGGCATGCACCTTAGGAACTGTGGAATTGTTTCACAATTGACACCGCCCGGAACACCTCAGCGTAACGGTGTGTCCGAACGTCTAAATCGTACCCTGTTGGACATGGTGCGATCTATGATGTCTCTCACCGACTTACCGCTATCTTTTTGGGGTTATGCATTAGAGACTGCCACATTCACTTTAAATAGGGCTCCGTCAAAATCCGTTGAGACGACACCGTATGAATTTTGGTTTGGCAAGAAACCTAAGTTGTCATTTCTGAAAGTTTGGGGTTGCGATGCTTATGTCAAGAAACTTCAACGTGAGAAGCTCGAACCCAAATCGGAAAAATGCGTCTTCATAGGGTACCCAAAGGAAACGATTGGGTACACCTTCTACCACAGATCCGAAGGCAAGGTCTTTGTTGCCAAGAATGGATCCTTTCTGGAGAAAGAGTTTCTCTCGAAAGATGTGAGTGGGAGGAAGGTAGAACTTGATGAGGTGACAGTCACCCCTCCCGAACCGGAAAGTAGCGCAGCGCAGGAAATTATTCCTGAGGTGCCTGCACCGACAAGGGAGAAGTTAATGATGATGATCATGAATATACAGATCAAGTTACTACTGAACTTCGAAGGTCCACAAGGACACGTTCCGCACCAGAGTGGTACGGCAACCCTGTCATGGAAATCATGTTGTTAGACAACGGTGAACCTTCGAACTATGAAGAAGCGATGGCGGGCCCGGATTCCAATAAATGGCTTGGAGCCATGAAATCCGAGATAGAATCCATGTATGAAAACAAAGTATGGACTTTGGTGGACTTGCCCGATGATAGGCACGCCATAGAAAATAAATGGATATTTAAGAAGAAGACAGACGCGGATGGTAATGTGACCATCTATAAGGCTCGGCTTGTCGCTAAGGGTTATCGACAAGTTCAAGGGATTGACTACGATGAGACTTTCTCTCCCGTAGCGATGCTGAAGTCCGTCCGAATCATGTTAGCAATTGCCGCATTCTATGATTATGAGATATGGCAAATGGACGTCAAAACGGCATTCCTTAATGGTTTCCTTAAGGAAGAGCTGTATATGATGCAGCCGGAAGGTTTTGTCGATCCAGAGAATGCTAACAAGGTATGCAAGCTCCAGCGCTCGATATATGGGCTGGTGCAAGCATCTCGGAGTTGGAATATTCGCTTTAATGATGTGATAAAAGCGTTTGGCTTTATACAGACTTGGGGAGAAGCATGTATTTACAAGAAAGTGAGTGGGAGCTCTGTAGCATTTCTCATATTATATGTGGATGACATATTGCTGATGGGAAATGATATAGAATTCTTTGAGAGCATAAAGGCCTACTTGAATAAGAGTTTTTCAATGAAGGACCTTGGAGAAGCTGCTTACATATTAGGCATCAAAATCTATAGAGATAGATCAAGACGCCTCATTGGTCTTTCACAAAGCACATACCTTGACAAGATATTTAAGAAGTTCAATATGGATCAGTCCAAGAAAGGGTTCTTGCCTGTTTTGCAAGGTATGAGATTGAGCAAGGCTCAGTCCCCGACCACGGCAGAAGATAGAGAAAAGATGAGTGTCATTCCCTATGCCTTAGCCATAGGTTCTATCATGTATGCCATGCTGTGTACCAGACCTGATGTGAACCTTGCCATAAGTTTGGTAGGGAGGTACCAAAGTGATCCCGGTATGGAACACTGGACAGCGGTCAAGAACATCCTAAAGTACCTGAAGAGGACTAAGGATATGTTTCTCGTCTATGGAGGTGACGAAGAGCTCGTCGTAAAAGGTTACGTCGATGCTAGCTTCGACACAGATCTGGATGACTCAAAGTCACAAACCGGATGCGTGTATATTTTGAATGGTGGAGCAGTCAGCTGGTGCAGTTGCAAGCAGAGCGTCGTGGCGCATTCTACATGTGAAGCGGAGTACATAGTTGCTTGCGAAGCAGCACAAGAAGGAGTCTGGATGAAGGAGTTCATCACCGACCTAGGAGTCATTCCAAGCGCATCAAGCCCGATGACTCTCTTCTGTGACAACACTAGAGCTATTGCCAATACCAAGGAGCCCAGGTTTCACAAGAAGACCAAGCACATCAAGCGCCGTTTCAACTCCATCCGGAATTACGTTCAAGATGGAGACATAGATATTTGTAAAGTGCATACGGATCTGAATGTTGCAGACCCATTGACTAAACCTCTTCCACGGGCAAAACATGATCAACACCAGAACTCTATGGGTGTTCAATTCTTCACAATGTAACTAGATTATTGACTCTAGTGCAATTGGGAGACTATTAGAAATATGCCCTAGAGGCAATAATAAAAGGATTATTATTATATTTCCTTGTTCATGATAATTGTTTGTTATTCATGCTTAAATTGTATTGTACGGAAACAGCGATACATGTGTGAATACATAGACCACAACGTGTCCCTGGTAAGCCTCTAGTTACTAGCTCGTTAATCAACAGATGGTCACGGTTTCCTGACCATGGACATAGGATGTCATTGATAACGGGATCACATCATTAGGAGAATGATGTGATGGACAATACCCAATCTTGAGCCTAGCACGAGATCGTATAGTTCGTAATGCATAAGCTTTTCTAGTGTCAAGTATTTATTCCTTAGACCATGAGGTTGTGCAACTCTCGGATACAGTAGGAATACTTTGGGTATGCCAAACGTCACAAGGTAACTGGGTGGCTATAAAGGTATGCAACGGGTATCTCCGAAAGTGTCTATTGAGTTGGTACGAACCGAGACTGGGATATTGTCACTCCGTATGACGGAGAGGTACCTCTGGGCCCACTTAGTAAGACATCATCATAATGAGCTCAATGTGACTAAGGAGTTAGTCACGGGATGATGGATTACGGAACGAGTAAAGAGACTTGCCATGACGAGATTGAACAAGGTATCGCGCATACCGACGATCGAATCTCGGGCAAGTACCGTACCGATAGACAAAGGGAATAACATACGGGATTGAGTGAATCCTAGACACAGTGGTTCATCCGATTAGATAATCGAGGAACACGTGGGAACCAACATGGGTATCCAGATCCCGCTATTGGTTATTCACCGGAGAGTCGTCTCGGTCATGTCTGCGTGTCTCCCGAACCCGTAGGGTCTACACACTTAAGGTTCGGTGACGCTAGGGCTATAGAGATACATGCACATGGAAACCCGAATGTTGTTCGGAGTCCCGGATGAGATCTCGGACGTCACGAGGAGTTCCGGAATGGTCCGGAGGTAAAGAATGATATATAGAAAGTCCAGTTTCGGCCATCGGGTGAATTCCGGGGGTCACCGGGAGTGTCCCGGGACCACCGGAGGGGTCCCGGGGGTCCACCGGGTGGGGCCACCCATCCCGATGGGTCCCGTAGGCCACAAGGGGAAGGGGTCCTGCCCCTGGTGGGATGGCGCACCACATGGGCCCCCCCTCCATGCTCCTAGGGTTGAAACCCTAGGGGGAGGGGGCGCCCCCTATGCCTTGGGGGGCAAGTCTCCCCCCTCTGGCCGCCGCCCCCTAGGAGATTTGATCTCCCTAGGGCCGGCGCCCCCCTGGCCCCTATATATAGTGGGGGGGAGAGGGCAGCCGCACCCCAAGCCTCTGGCGCCTCTCCCCCCTCCCGTCACACTTCCATCTCCTCTCGCAGGGCGCCGGCGAAGCCCTGCAGGTTTTCCTGTTGCATCCACCACCACGCCGTCGTGCTGCTGGATCTCCGTCAACCTCTCCTCCCCCCTGCTGGATCAAGAAGGAGGAGACGTCGCTATACCGTACGTGTGTTGAACGCGGAGGTGCCTTCTGTTCGGCGCTGGGATCATCGGTGACGAGGATCACGAAGAGTACGACTACTTCATCCACGTTCCTTCGAACGCTTCCGCACGCGATCTACAAAAGGGTATGTAGATGCACCCCATTATGCTCGTTGCTAGATGACTCCTTAGATTGATCTTGGTGAAGCGTAGGAAATTTTTGAATTATGCTACGTTCCCCAACACTTATTACTTCTCAATGCCTACCTCTAGGCCTAAATAATGGTGAAGTGTCATGTAGTCGACGTTCACATGACACCACTAGAGGAAAGACAACATACATCTCATCAAAATATCGAACGAAGACCAAACTCACATGACTACTAATAGCAAGACTTCTCCCATGTCCTCAGAAACAAAAGTAAATACTCACAAGACATAATATTGTTCATGATCAGAGGGGTATTAATATGCATAATGGATCTGAACATATGATCTTCCACCAAATAAACCAACTAGCATCAACTACAAGGAGTAATCAACACTACTAGCAACCCACAGGTACCAATATGAGGTTTGGGTACAAAGATTGGATACAAGAGATGAACTAGGGTTTGAGAGGAGATGGTGCTGGTGAAGATGTTGATGAAGATAGCCCTCCCCAAGATGGGAGAGTTGTTGGTGATGACGGCGGTGACGATTTCCCCCTCCTGGAGGGAAGTATCCCCGGCAGAATAGCTCTACCAGAGCCCTAGATTGATTTCCGCCTCGGTTCTGCCTCGAGACGGCGGAGTCTGGTCCCGAAAGCCTCCTTATGATTTTTCCCAGGTCAAAACACCTCATATAGGAGAAGATGGGCATCGGGGGCCTTCCGGCTGGCCCACGAGGCAGGGGGGCGCCCCCCACCCTCGTGGGCAGCCGGTGGCCCCCCTCGTGGACTTCTTTCGCCAGATATTTTTTATATTTTCTAAAACAATGATCTGTTGAGTTTCATGGCTTTTGGAGTTGTGCAGAATAGGTTTCCAGAGTTTGCTCCTTTTCCAGCCCAGAATTCTAGCTGCCGGCATTCTTCCTCTTCATGTAAACCTTGTAAAATAAGAGAGAAAAGGCATAAGTATTGTGACATAACAAGTAATAACAGCCCATAATGCAGTAAATATCAACATAGAAGCATGATGCAAAATGGATGTATCAACTCCCCCAAGCTTAGACCTCGCTTGTCCTCAAGCGCAAGCCGATATCGAAAAATATGTCCACATGTTTAGAGATAGAGGTGTCGATAAAAAAAATACGGACATGAGGGCATCATGATCATTCTCATAACAGCAACTTATATAAATATAGTCATATGATTCTTATGCTAAAGTAACAATTCATCCACGATATCAAGTATGAATCATAAACTTCGTTGGAAACTAACAAACTTTGATCTCGGTCATTGAAGCAATTGCAATTTATCGTAATATCGGAAAGAGTCAATATAAGAGCTTTTCAGCAAGCCTACATACTCAACTATCATATAGTCTTTCACAATTGCTCACACTCACGCAATACTTATGTTCATGGAGTTTTAATCGGACACAGAGAAAGATAGGGGCTTATGGTGTTGCCTCCCAACCTTTTACCTCAAGGGTAATGCCAACAGTAATAGATCATGAAAACTTACATCCAAGTGGGTATATATATCAGGATCTTTCCAACACAATGTGCTTGTCAAAGGATAAAATATGAAAAGGAAAGGTGGAATTCACCTTGACACTTATAAGACAGGAATAATAGACAGGCCCTTCGCAGAGGGAAGCAGAGGTTGTCATGTGTTTTTATGGTTAGATGCACAAAGTCTTAGCATAGAAGAACTTCGCTTTATATTACCACTTGTGATAAGGACCTTTATTATGCAGTCTGTCGCTTTTATTACTTCCATATCACAAAATCGTATAAAGCTAATTTCTCCCACACTAATAAATCATACATATTTTAGCAAGTTTGCAACATGAAAACTTACTTGGAAGGATCTTTCTCAATCCATAGGTAGGTATGGTGGACTCTCATGGCAAAACTGGGTTTAAGGATATATGGAAGCCCAAGTAGTATCTCTACTTAGTGCGAGAAGTTTTGGCTAGCATGAGGGGGAAAGGCAAGCTCAACATGTTGGATGATCCATGACAATATACTTTATTTCGGATATAAGAAGACATAACCCATTATGTTGTCTTCCTTGTCCAACATCAACTCTTTAGCATGTCATACTTTAATGAGTGCTCACAATCATAAAAGATGTCCAAGATAGTGTATTTGTGTGTGAAGCCTTTCTTCTCTTATTACTTCCTATTAATTGCAACGATGACCAAAACTATGTTTGTCATCTCCCAACAACTTTTATTTATCATACTCTTGTATGTGAAGTCATTACTTCCCATCAGATCGATATGATATCTTTGATACTCTTTATGTTTTCTTTCTTTTTATCATGACCCAAGTGAGGAAATCAAGCCCTTGACTCAACACTAATCTTTATTATATAACTCACGGACTCGATTACAAAGGGTAAAGCTCTCGAAGCAAAAACTCACATCTAGATCATGCTAACTTTATTCTAATATATCAAGATACTACCAAAAGGATCGAACTAAGTAAAACGGTAAAGATAGGAGTGATGGTGATACGATACCGGGGTCACTCCCCCAAGCTTGGCAGTTGCCAAGGGGAGTGCCCATACCCATATGCTTATGTCTCCTTCTTCGGGGTGGTGATGATGGAGTTATTGATGACGTAGGCTTGTTGTCCACCTTCCAAGGCATGGGTTCACCATCGTAGAAGGATGATCGAGTCTCCGGGATAGTCCAATCTGCAGCCAAACTCATCTTCTTGAATCTATATTCATACTCACAGTTTTGTTTTGTAGGTCATAGATCTAGGCTTGGAGGTGTTCGATCTTGTCTTGAAGATTGGAGATAGCTTCCCCAAAGATCCTTGAGTCCAGCTTGAGGTTGTTGGCGAGCTCCGAGATCATCATGTGGTTGGAGTTGAGTCCTCGTTCCACCATACCTTGGCACTTGAAAACTTGCTGCTCCATTGCTTCGAGTCTTGTCTCCACGCTTCCGGTCCTCCTCGACCCCTCAACATCACGGATGTGCAGCACCCCCTCATGCAACTCCATGGTTTTGGGGTGGTGCAGCACCTCCGCAAGGTAGGGGTTGATGACCTTCTCGAAGAACTTGTCCTTGGGGGTGTTGGAGGAAGCCATGATGATCTAGATCTGACAAAAACAGCAGCTTGAAACGAAAATAGTGGATTTTTGCATGATACAGAGGTCAAAACCTTCGGGAGTATATATAATGATTTTTTACCGACCAAAAGGAGTAACCCACAAGAAAACGGAGTCCAGGGGACACACGGGGTGCCCACGAGGCAGGGGCGCGCCCTGGGAAGGGAGGAGCGCCCTCCACCCTCGTGGACGCCTCATGTCTCTTCCGGAATGCGGTTTATTTTTCTATTTTTCTAATATTTCAAAATGGAGAAAAATTGCCTTTAGAACTGTTTTGGAGTCGGTTTACTTACCGTATCACATACCTCTTCCTTTTCGAAGGCTGAATCGTTCTGGAAAGTGTCCCTTATGTATTCCTCCGGGGTTACGGTTTCAATAACATTAGTTTCAAAATTTATAGGGTTACCTGAGATATAATGTTTAATTATTTGACCATTCACCACCTTCGGATTTGTGCCTTTGAATTTTTTGATTTTTATGGCACCTGAGCGATAGACCTCTTCGATAATGTAAGGTCCTTCCCACTTGGAGAGAAGTTTTCCTGCAAAAAATCTTAAACGAGAGTTGTATAGCAAGACATAATCACCTACGTTAAACTCACGCTTTTGTATCCTTTTGTCGTGCCATCTTTTAACTTTTTCTTTAAATAGCTTGGCATTCTCATAGGCTTGGGTTCTCCATTCATAGAGACAGCTAATATCAAATAACCTCTTCTCACCGGCAAGTTTGAAATCATAGTTGGGCTCTTTAATAGCCCAATATGCCTTATGTTCTAGCTCAAGAGGTAAGTGACAAGCTTTTCCATATACCATCTTATATGGAGACATACCCATAGGAATTTTGTATGCAGTTCTATAGGCCCATAATGCATCATCTAGTTTCTTGGACCAATTCTTCCTAGACCTATTAACTGTCTTTTGCAAGATTAATTTCAACTCCCTATTACTTAGTTCAACTTGACCACTAGTCTGTGGGTGATAGGGTGATGTAATTCTATGGTTGACATCATACTTAGCAAGCATCTTATGGAAAGCACCATGAATAAAGTGTGAACCACCATCAGTCATTAGATATCTAGGAACTTCGAACCTCGGAAATATAACTTCTTTAAGCATCTTAATAGAGGTGTTATGATCAGCACTGCTAGTTGGAATAGCTTCTACCCACTTAGTAACGTAATCAATAGCAACTAAAATATGTGTGTACCCATTAGAGGCAGGAAACGGTCCTATATAATCAAAGCCCCATACATCAAATGGTTCAATAACAAGTGAATAATTCATAGGCATTTCTTGACGTCTACTAATATTACCTATTCTTTGATATTCATCACAAGATAAGACAAACTTACGGGCATCCTTGAAGAGAGTAGGCCAATAAAAACCGGATTGCAATACCTTATGTGCAGTTCTAACTCCCGCATGGTGTCCTCCATAAGCTTCAGAGTGGCACTTGCGTAGGATCTATTCCTGTTCATGCTTAGGTACACAACGTCTAATAATACCATCTACTCCTTCTTTATAAAGATGTGGGTCATCCCAAAAGTAATGCCTCAAATCATAGAAGAACTTTTTCTTTTGCTGGTATGTGAAGCTAGGAGGTATAAACTTAGCAACAATGTAATTAGCATAATCAGCATACCATGGAGCAGTACGGGAAGTATTTATGACACCTAATTGTTCATCAGGAAAGCTATCATCAATAGGTTGTGGGTCATCAAGTACATTCTCTAACCTAGACAAGTTACCTGCTACGGGGTTCTCAGCTCCCTTTCTATCAATAATATGCAAGTCAAATTCTTGCAGCAAGAGAACCCATCTAATAAGTCTAGGTTTAGCATCTTTCTTTTCCATGAGGTATTTGATAGCACCATGATCAGTGTGAATAGTTACTTTAGAATCAACAATGTAGGGTCTAAACTTATCACAAGCAAACACAAATTCTAAAAATTCTTTCTCAGTGGTAGCATAATTTCTTTGGGCACTATCTAGAGTTTTACTAGCATACTGGATAACATTCAATTTCTTATCAACTCTTTGCCCTAAAACAGATCCTACAACATAATCAGTAGCATCGCAAATAATCTCAAAGGGTAAATTCCAGTGAGGAGGCTGGACAATAGGTGCAGAGATCAATGCTTTCTTAAGTATTTCAAATGCTTCTAGACAATCATCATCAAAGACAAAAGGAATATCTTTTTGTAAGAGATTAGTCAGAGGCCTGGAGATTTAGGAGAAGTCCTTAATGAACCTCCTATAAAACCCGGCATGACCAAGGAAACTTCGTATACCTTTGATATCCTTAGGGCATGGCATCTTTTCAATAGCATTAACTTTAGCTTTGTCAACTTCAATACCTCTTTCAGATATTTTATGTCCCAAGACGATGCCATAAAGTGGCACTTCACCCAATTCAAGACAAGGTTAGTGTCTTCACATCTCTGCAAAACTCGATCAAGGTTGCTTAAGCAATCATCAAAAGAAGTTCTGTAAATGGAGAAATCATCCATGAAAACCTCAACAATCTTTTCACAAAAATCAGATAATATAGCCATCATGCATCTTTGAAAGGTAGCAGGTGCATTACATAAACCAAAAGTCATACGTCTATAAGCAAAGGTACCGAAAGGACAAGTAAAAGTGGTCCTCTCTTGATCCCCTTTTGACACAGGTATTTGAGAGAAACCAGAATAACCATCTAGAAAGCAGAAATGAGTATGTTTGGATAACCTTTTTAGCATTTGATCAATAAATGTCAAGGGGTAATGATCTTTCTTAGTAGCTTTATTTAACTTACGGAAATCAATTACCATCCTATAACATGTAACTATTCTTTGCGGGATCAATTCATCTTTATCATTAGGGACAACAATCATACCTCCTTTCTTAGGAACACAATGGACAGGACTTACCCACTGGCTATCGGCAACTGGATAGATAATACCTGCCTCTATAAGCTTTATAATTTCCTTCCTTACCACTTCTTTCCTCTTAGGATTTACTCGTCGCTGATGACCAATAACTGGTTTAGCATTTTCTTCCAATTTTATCTTGTATTGGCATATAGTGGGACTAATGCCCTTAAGATCGTCCAGAGTATATCCAATAGCAGCACGATGCTTCTTCAGAGTTTTCAATAATTTTTCTTCTTCCTGCTCTGAAAGGTTAGCACTAATAATAACAGGATATATCTTCTGTTCATCAAGATAAACATATTTAAGATTATCAGGCAAAGGTTTAAGTTCAAACACGGGATCACCCTTGGGTGGAGGAGGATCCCCTAGGATTTCAACAGGCAAGTTGTTTTTCAATACAGGTCCCTGTGTAAGGAATATTTCATCTATTTCCCTTCTCTCGTTCATATGCATATCATTTTCGTGGTCTAGCAGGTATTGTTCTAAAGGATCATTAGGTGGCACGGCAATAGAAGCAAGATCAATAATTTCATCTTTAGTGGGTGGTGCCTTTTCAAGGGGTTGTCTACGGAATTTAGCAAAGTTAAAATCATGAGACATATCCCTGATGGGCCTCGAACCCCTCGTTGGTTACCCCAAGTGGAAGGTGTAAGATGCAGTAAGTAGAAGTGTTTTCCCCTAGCAAAGATGCGAAGGATCGAATCCCCAGAGACTCCTAGGTTCAACAAGTAGGTGTCAATTGCTAACGGCGCAATTAGCAATCAACGTGGACCTGCACACAGATACAAATAACTTTGCTCCCAACGAGTACAGAGAGGTTGTCAATCCCTCCGGCATTGTAGTTCACAAAGGATTAAAAGCAATATGATAGTAGTGATAGATAATGTTTTTGCAATAGTAGGTAAATAACGAAAAGTAAATAGTGGATGTGATCAATGATGGTAATATGGACCGGAGTCTCATGATGTTCACTAGTGATGTCTCTCTCCCAAAAGACGATAAAACAACTATGTGAGGTAAACAAATTACAGCTGGGCAATTGACAGGACCACGAACGCAAACCAATGCTGACTATATTGCAAGAAAGGTTGAGGTTCAAAGCATGGGCGGTACGCCAAAGTAAGTAGACCGAAATCCATCAATATCTACTACTAATCATCCACCTTGAGATATCTATCCAGAACATCTCCCTGGTATTAAGTTGCGAGTCCCACCCATAGTGTAAACTCAATGCAACAGACAACTGCATTAAAAGAACTTTGCGTAAAGTAAACAATCCTTGCACCCGCGGGCACAAGCACCATTGTTTTCCCCCTTGTGGCAACAGCACATCCCCTGGACTCATGTTTCTGTCACTCAAGCTAGTCATCGAGGGGCATGAACCCACAATCGAGCATAACGTTCCCTCTTGGAGTCACTACCTATTACTCGGCCAAAGCAATAAATAACAACGGAGAACATGCAAGAATTACTTATGAACTAAAATATAAAAGAGGTGAATCAAATATATTACTCAAGATCAATCTGAACATAATCTCATAATCCATCGGATCCCAGCAAACTCAACATAGCAACAGCATAAGGATTACATAGGTGCCTCGATCATGTAGGGCAGCTCATGAGGACTAATTAGTGAAGCACAAGAACGGGAGGAGAACATCACATAGCTACTGGTCATGGACTCATGGTCCAAGGGAGACTACTCACGAGTCATCCGGGAGGCGTCCATGGTGGTGGAGAAGCTCCCGGTGGTGATCCTCCCCTCCGACAGGGTGCCGGGAAGAGTTCTCCTGGTGCTCCTAATCTTGGAAGTGGCGGCGGCGGCGGAACAGAGATGGGATCGCGAAAAGAGTTCCTGTTCTAAGGGTTATGGAGGACCCTTTAAATATATGCCAAAGTAGGGCACCGGGGGAGCCTCGGGGGGCCCAGGCGCCCCCCCGGCGCGGCCCAAGGGGGGCGCGCCCACAGGGCGCCTGGAGCCCCTGTGCCCCCCCCCAGGCTGCCCTTCGGACGCAGTATTGTTTCCGGATCGCTGATTTTTTATATAATTTTTCTGGATTTTTCTGGGCAGTTCTCGAAACGTGAAAACCTGAAATACAAAAACAGCCGAAAACAGAAACTGGCACTGGGGTGCACTGGATTAGTAAGTTAGTCCAAATATGATCAAAAGTGTATGGAAGTGTATGAATATCATAGCAATATCACCCAAAAGTGGCATGGAGCAAGCAGAAATTATAGATACGTTTTGGACGTATCAACATCCCCAAGCTTAATTCCTGCTCGTCCTCGAGTAGGTAAATGATAACAAGAATAATTTCCGTGATGACATGCTATTAACCATATATGACTTTCTCATAGTCATATGACAAAAGCTTACTGAGACAATGATTCTAAAGTAATTAAGTTGCCTCAAGAGAAAATCACAAATGACTGAAAGTTTTGCAACATGAAACTGAAACATCAAAAAGATTTGCAATGAACATGATGTGCAAATATGATAAAGTGATATCTAGCTTGCCCCCTTTAGTGATGCAAAACATAAATGCAAGGGCACCTTCAAGGTTTAAGTGATGACTAGATACAATCATTTCAGAATAAACGATATCACAATCATGCAAAAGACAACGCTACTTTGGAACAATGCACATTTCACTCAGAATGAAAATCATGCTCTCAGTAGTTGGTGCTTCAACATAAAGGTAAAAGAAAGGTTAAGTGCTAAAGCTTTTTATTTTGAAAACATGGAAGCAATTGTGTCAACGGTAGTAGTACTTCATATGTGTCATGCATAAAAACATCCTATAAGTTGCAAGCCTCATGCATCGAATACTAATAGTGCTCGCTCCTTGTCCTAATTAGCTCGGATCCCCATGGGTTATCATTGCATTGCACATGTTTTAACCAAGTGTCACAAAGGGGTACCTCTATGCCACCTGTACAAAGGTCCAAGGAGATAGATCGCATTTGATTTCTCGTTTTTGATAGATCTCAACTTGAGGACATCCATACCGGGACAACATAGAAAATAGATGATGGACTCCTCTTTAATGCATAAGCATATTCTCGTGAGAGATTGAGGATTAAGGTCCAAGCTAAAACTTCCACCATGATGCATGGCTTTGGTTGGCGGCCCAATGTTCTTCTCTAACAATATGCATATTAATTCAACCCACGGTAAATCGCCCTTACTTCAGACAAGACGAACATGCATAGCAACTCACATGATATTCAACAAAAGTGTGACAGTTGATGGCGTCCCCAGAAACATGGTTACCGCTCAGCAAGCAACTTATAAGAAATAACATACATAGGCAACATATTCTTTACCACAATAGTTTTTAGGCTACTTTCCCATGAGCTATGTATTGCATGGTTAGTTTGCTTAGTGCAGGTGGAGGTTAGCAAAAGACTGGGAGCGACCAACTAAGAGATCAATGACGGTCATAATCATGCAGAGCGACAAAGAATATTGAATCAGGCATGGTAGTTATATCGCTACTTAGAAACAAAAGATCATCAAGGCTTGACAGACTTTCTTTACAGTCTTGAATATGCGTGAGCATACGCCAAGTCAATCAAAATAAATTCTCGAAGGAAGATATTACTAAACCATACCATATCATAGGCAAACAAACCAAGTTGGTACTCCAATAACACATTGGGAACCCCCCAGCTATTTGAGATTAACCAAAAGAAAACCTGAACTACTAAGCACCATCATGAAAGTAGCATCTTTATCATAGACACATTAACCCATGCAACGGAAGCAAACTCTCTTAATAAAGTGAGCATGGTAATTAAAGAGAGTTCAAGCAACCAACTAAATAAAAGCTCTTGAAAAGATAAGCATGAATACTAAGAGCAGAGTACGATAGTAGCTATTAAAAGACAAAGAACACACACAGCATAGATAGACATGAAAATTCTATGTTATGTTCTAGGTAGAAGTGGAGCGTGTTTCTCTCCCACATAAAGGAATGCTGGGTTCCGACTCGTTATGAAAAACTAAAAAGAAAGCTAAAAGCAAGACGCTCCAAGCATAGCACATAACACATGAAGTGATAAAAATATAGCGAAACGAAAGACGAACTGATAATGTTGATGGAGAAGGGGATGCACGGGGGCATCCCCAAGCTTAGACGCTTGAGTCTCCTTGAATATTTCTTGGGGGGTGCACGGGGGCATCCCCAAGCTTGAGCGCTTGACACTCCTGAATCTTTTTATCATCTTCCCTCGCACACTTGAAAACTCCCTTTATACATAACTCATCATAATCTGATTAGCGAGGTTAGTACCCTTAATAAAATAATTATACCTTGCTGTAAATAAGGATATTCTTGAAGTTCTACTGTTTCTCAAGATTGCCAAAAGGTTTTTGCAAAGAAAAAGCAAGTTCTTAATTTGCAAAGTGAAGGTAAGGCAAAACAGGACAGAATCTGTGAAAAACAGAACAACAGGCAGTAATTGATCTGTTCGGGATACTTCCGCAACTCAAATAGAAAAACTCAGAACTGACGCACGAAAGACAATTATATAGAGAACGCTGTCGAAAAAATTCAGACCAAAAAGATGATCTGGTGATTTTATACGAATTTTTCTATCCAAGGACAGAATCTGTTTCCTGGACAGCACCTCACAACTTTTGAACTTTCTAGCAATCGGAGGCTATACTTGGCACAAATATGAAAAGCAAAGATACAATGATGATGCTACAGCAGTAAACAACATCAAGACACAACAAAAGCAAAAAATTTATTCATGTGGGCTGCCTCCCAAAAGCGCTTTCTTTTATGCCTTTAAGCTAGGCATAAGACTTTAATGATGCTCTTGTAGGAATAAGAATTGGAGAACAAAAGAGAGCATCAAGAAGCAAACAACAAACACATTTAAGCCTAACATGCTTCCTATGCATAGGAATATTGCAATAGAATAATTCATTGAAGCACAAAGCAATAAGCATAGGAAGACAAAACAAGTGCAGCTTCAAAACCTTCAACATAAAGAGAGGGAACTTAATATTATTGAAATATCTATAAGCATATGTTCCCTTCTCATAATAATTTTCAGTGGGATCACGAATAAACTCAACAATATAAGCATCACATAAAGCATTGTTACCATGATCCACATGCAAAAAGGTACTCTTACTCTCCTCATAAGCATCATGAAGAGGATAAAACTTAGTATAAAAGAGAGACATAAGCTCTTGCCAATCAATCAAGTGCGAGTTATCGAGAAGCTTATACCAATCTGAAGTCTTATCTATAAGTGATACGACGAAAAATTTCCTCATGACAAACTCCCTTGATACACCTGCAAGCTTAAATAATGAACATAGTTGTGACAGATATCGCAAGTGTTCACCGGGATGTCTGTCTCCTGCGTAACGATTAGCCAAAACATAATCGATCATACCAGCTGGTATTTTATAGGGCACAATTTCAGTAGGGGGAGGAGCAACCACCACAGGTGTGGGGCGTCTTCCCAGAAGCAACGATCCAATAGCAAGGTTGTCCATAAGCATAACTGGTGAAATACATAAGGAAAACTGAAAGGTAAACTAACAAGACTAAAAGCAAAGGTAAAAGATAGCATGCAACTCCCCTATCCTGAAGAGTGGAGTCCCCGGGAACGGCGCCAGAAAATACTCCTTGATGGGCCTCGAACCCCTCGTTGGTTACCCCAAGTGGAAGGTGTAAGATGTAGTAAGTAGAAGTGTTTTCCCCTAGCAAAAATGCCAAGGATCGAATCCCCAGAGACTCCTAGGTTCAACAAGTAGGTGTCAATTGCTAACGGCGCAATTAGCAATCAACGTGGACCTGCACACAGATACAAATAACTTTGCTCCCAACGAGTACAGAAAGGTTGTCAATCCCTCCGGCCTTGTAGTTCACAAAGGATTAAAAGCAATATGATAGTAGTGATAGATAATGTTTTTGCAATAGTAGGTAAATAACCAAAAGTAAATAGTGGATGTGATCAATGATGGTAATATGGACCGGAGTCTCATGATGTTCACTAGTGATGTCTCTCTCCCAAAAGACGATAAAACAGCTATGTGAGGTAAACAAATTACAGCTGGGCAATTGACAGGACCACGAACGCAAACCAATGCTGACTACATTGAAAGAAAGGTTGAGGTTCAAAGCATGGGCGGTACACCAAAGTAAGTAGACCGAAATCCATCAATATCTACTACTAATCATCCACCTTGAGATATCTATCCAGAACATCTCGCTGGTATTAAGTTGCGAGTCCCACCCATAGTGTAAACTCAATGCAACAGACAACTGCATTAAAAGAACTTTGCGTAAAGTAAACAATCCTTGCACCCGCGGGCACAAGCACCGTTGTTTTCCCCCTTGTGGCAACAGCACATCCCCTAGACTCATGTTTCTGTCACTCAAGCTAGTCATCGAGGGGCATGAACCCATAATCGAGCATAACGTTCCCTCTTGGAGTCACTACCTATTACTCGGCCAAAGCAATAAATAACAACGGAGAACATGCAAGAATTACTTATGAACTAAAATATAAAAGAGGTGAATCAAATATATTACTCAAGATCAATCTGAACATAATCTCATAATCCATCGGATCCCAGCAAACTCAACATAGCAACAGCATAAGGATTACATAGGTGCCTCGATCATGTAGGGCAGCTCACGAGGACTAATTAGTGAAGCACAAGAACGGGAGGAGAACATCACATAGCTACTGGTCATGGACTCATGGTCCAAGGGAGACTACTCACGAGTCATCCGGGAGGCATCCATGGTGGTGGAGAAGCTCCCGGTGGTGATCCTCCCCTCCGGCAGGGTGCCGGGAAGAGTTCTCCTGGTGCTCCCGATCTTGGAAGCAGCGGTGGCGGCGGAACAGAGATGGGATCGCGAAAAGAGTTCCTGTTCTGAGGGTTACAGAGGACCCTTTAAATATATGCCAAAGTAGGGCACCGGGGGAGCCTCGGGGGGCCCAGGCGCCCCCCCGGCGCGGCCCAGGGGGGGCGCGCCCACAGGGCGCCTGGAGCCCCTGTGGCCCCCCCCCCCCAGGCTGCCCTTCGGACGCAGTATTGTTTCCGGATCGCTGATTTTTTATATAATTTTTCCGGATTTTTCTGGGCAATTCTCGAAACGTGAAAACCTGAAATACAAAAACAGCCGAAAACAGAAACTGACACTGGGGTGCACTGGATTAGTAAGTTAGTCCAAATATGATCAAAAGTGTATGGAAGTGTATGAATATCATAGCAATATCACCCAAAAGTGGCATGGAGCAAGCAGAAATTATAGATACGTTTTGGATGTATCAATCCCCTAACCCAACAGTAACGATATCTTTCACGCAGTCTATCTTGGCATTAACAGTATTCAAGAAGGTTCTACCAAATATAATGGGACATAATTCATCTTGTGGGGAACTAAGAATAAGGAAATCAGTAGGGTATTTAACCTTCCCACACAATACTTCAACATCTCTACCAATCCCAACTAGTGAAATAGTGTCTCTATTAGCGAGCTTAATAGTAACATCAATCCCTTCTAACTTAACAGGTGCAATATCATGCATTATTTTGTTATACAAATCAAAAGGGATAATACTCGCACTAGCACCTACGTCGCATAAACCATGATAGCAATAATCTCCTACCTTGACAGAGATGACAAGCAAGCCTACAACCGGTTTATGTCTATTCCTAGCATTGGGTTTGGCTATTCTAGCAGACTCTTCTTGGAGGTAAATAACATGTCCATCTAAATCTTCTACCAAGAGATCTTTAACCATAGCAACACTAGGTTCAACTTTAATTTGCTCAGAGGGTGTAGGTGTTCTAGTATTGCTCTTACGAACTACAGTCGAAGCTTGAGCATGATCCTTTATCCTAACGGGGAAAGGTGGTTTCTCAATATAAGCGGTTGGTATATCAGGATCAACATTATAAGTGATAGTATTTTCTTCAACTTTAATAGGTTCAACTACTTTTACTTCAATAGGGGGATGGTGTTTAAACCACTTCTCCTTAGGGAGATCAACATGAGTAGCAAAAGATTCACAGAGATAAGCTACTATCTCAGAGTCAAGTCCGTATTTAGTGCTAAACTCACGGAAAACATTGGTATCCATAAAAGCTTTAACACAATCAAACTTAGGGGTTATACCTGACTCCTTACCTTCGTCGAGATCCCAATCTTCGGAGTTGCGTTTAATTCTTTCCAATAAATCCCATTTGAAGTCAATAGTCTTCATCATATAAGAGCCAGAGCAAGAAGTATCGAGATGGAGCGATTATTATGAGAAAGCCGAGCATAAATTTTTTGAATGATCATTTATCTTGAGAGCTCATGATTGTGGCATGAATATAACATTGACTTAAGCCTCCCCCAAGCTTGAGTGATGCTTTCTCCTTCGTGAGGCCAGAAATTATAAATATAATTACGATCACGATGAACCTGGTTCATAGGGTAGAACTTCTGATGAAATTCCAACTTCAGGCGATTATAGTTCCATGATCCCATATCACCGCATAGCCTAAACCATGTCAATGCATCTCCCTTCAAAGATAAAGGGAAGACCTTCTTCTTGATAACATCCTCGGGCATACCTGCAAGCTTAAACAATCCACAAACTTCATCCACATAGATTAGGTGTAAGTCAGGATGCAGTGTTTCGTCTCCTGTAAAGGGATTTTCAAGCAGTTTCTCTATCATACCCGAAGGAATCTCAAAGCAAACATTTTCAATAGGTGCAGTAGGTTGAGGAGCAACTCTTTGCTCTTCTGATCGGGGTGAAGATACCCCGAACAAGCCCCTCAAAGGATTTTGAGCCATAGTAACAAGTGACAATACATTTCAGCACACTATACAATTTTTTCCTTACCAAAGGCGCTTCACTCCCCGGCAATGGCGCCAGAAAAGTTTGAGTGTCGGACCCAACGAGGAGCAGAAGGAAATGATAGGCAGTTTTCAGTAAGGTATTTTCTGCAAGCACTGAAATTTGAGGTAACAGATAGTTTTGTGATAAGGTAATTGGTAGCAAGTGACAAAAGGTAAAAGTAAATAAGGTGCAACAAGGTGGCCCAATCCTTTTTTTTAGCAAAGGACAAGCCTGGACAAACTCTTATATAAAGGAAAGCGCTCCCGAGGACACATGGGAATTATCGTCAAGCTAGTTTTCATCACGATCATCTGATTCACGTTCGGTACTTTGATAATTTGGTATGTGGGTGGACCGGTGCTTGGGTGCTGCCCTTACTTGGACAAGCCTCCCACTTATGATTAACCTCTAATGCAAGCATCTGCAACTACAAAAGAAGTATTAAGGTAAACCTAACCATAGCCTGAAACATATGGATCCAAATCAGCCCCTTACGAAGCAACGCATAAACTAGGGTTTAAGCTTATGTCACTCTAGCAACCCATCATCTACTTATTACTTCCCAATGCCTTCCTCTAGGCCCAAATAATGGTGAAGTGTCATGTAGTCGACGTTCACATGACACCACTAGAGGAGAGACAACATACATCTCATCAAAATATCAAACGAAGACCAAACTCACATGACTACTAATAGCAAGACTTCTCCCATGTCCTCAGGAACAAAAGTAACTACTCACAAGACATAATATTGTTCATGATCAGAGGGGTATTAATATGCATAATGGATCTGAACATATGATCTTCCACCAAATAAACCAACTAGCATCAACTACAAGGAGTAATCAACACTACTAGCAACCCACAGGTACCAATCTGAGGTTTGGGTACAAAGATTGGATACAAGAGATGAACTAGGGTTTGAGAGGAGATGGTGCTAGTGAAGATGTTGATGAAGATAGCCCTCCCCAAGATGGGAGAGTTGTTAGTGATGACGGCGGTGACGATTTCCCCCTCCCGGAGGGAAGTATCCCCGGCAGAACAGCTCTGCCGGAGCCCTAGATTGGTTTCCGCCTCGGTTCCGCCTTGAGACGGCGGCGTATGGTCTTGAAAGCCTCCTTATGATTTTTTCCAGGTCAAAATACCTCATATAGGAGAAGATGGGCATCGGGGGCCTTCCGGCTGGCCCACGAGGCTGGGGGCGCGCCCTGGGAAGGGGCGCACCCCCATCCTCGTGGGCAGCCGGTGGCCCCCCTCGTGGACTTCTTTCGCCAGATATTTTTTATATTTTCTGAAACGATGTTCTGTTGAGTTTCAGGGCTTTTGGAGTTGTGCAGAATAGGTTTCCAGAGTTTGCTCCTTTTCCAGCCCAGAATTCCTGCTGCCGGCATTCTCCCTCTTCATGTAAACCTTGTAAAATAAGAGAGAAAAGGCATAAGTATTGTGACATAACAAGTAATAACAGCCCATAATGCAGTAAATATCAACATAAAAGCATGATGCAAAATGGATGTATCAGCAGCCGCCCGTATCCCCTCAGACGTCCGTCGAGCCCACTCGCGACGCCCCTCCGTTACCTGGCTCGCTGACGGGGCTGGCCGAGCCGGGCTCTGTCACGTCGGTCCAGCATGGTACTTGCCACGCGTTGGCCGAGCCAGTCAAGTTGGACAAACCAGCTTCGCCCGAGCCAGCCTCTTCCGCGGGGGTCGAGCAGGCGTCGCCCGCGTTGGCCAGGCCAGCTTCGCCCAAGCCAACCTCTGTTATGGGGGGCGTGCCGGCATCCACTCCTTCCTTGCCAGGCCGGTCGCCTGGCATGACTAGCTCTGCGTGTGGGGAGTGGTTTGCGTCATCATCGCCATCTTCATCGACACCGTCTCGGTCGCCACCTCAGCTAGGGGTGGGCACTTTCAAACCGAAAACCAAAATTTGAAACCGAACCGAACCATTTTAACCGAAATATACGCTAAATCGGTTTTCGATTATTCGGTTTGGTTTGGAAAATATAAATTATTTGGTGTTTAATTTTAAATCGGTTTTTGATTTAGAAAAACCGTATACACCGAACTAACCGAATTATAAGTCCACTACCCTTGTTTCTCTCTGCACAAGCACAATAAGATAGCTAATTTGTCTAAGTCGCTAGCTAGTTGTGTATCACTTTGGAAATTATACATAGATTCATGCAATCACAAGAGCATGGGTCTAGTGCATATATTATAGGATCTCATGCATACAAATACTAATTGGTAGCTATTTTTTAAGATGATTGACGACTATGTTTGTAGAAAGTATAATAAATAGTTACATGATATGTTGCTTCAACTGATGGTGGTGCACATGTATTTTGGTTTTTTGGTTAACCGAACAAACCGAACCGATATATTTTGGTTAATAAGGTTTGGTGGCAATTTTTATCATGATTATTTCGGTTGTCATTTTTCAGAAATCGAAATTCTAGAAACCCGAATAAACCGAACTGAGTTAACCATATAAACCGAATGCCCATCCCTAACCTCAGCCGCCTATCGCTATTCTGCCTCCTCGTACGCGCAGTCAGAGTGGTATTGTTAAGCCGAAGGAGCACACTGACGGCACGACTGTGTGGATTGTGACATGTATGGCACAGACGGATGCTGACCCCACTACCGAGCCTCAACATTTTCAGGTGGCACTTCAGATTCCTCATTGGCGTAGTGCCATGGAGCAGGAGTTTCAGGCACTACAGAGGAACGATACTTGGCGCTTGGTTCCTCATGTGTGTGGTGTCATAATCATTAACTCCAAGTGGGTGTTTAAGGTAAATAAGCATGCTGATGGTTCTATTGGGCGATACAAGGCACGATTGGTGGCCAAAGGTTTTAAACAATGACATGGTCTTGATTATGAGGATACCTCCAGTCAAGTTGTCAAACCTACCACCATTCGTCTGCTTCTGTCCTTGGTTGTTGCCAAAGGGTGGTCTCTACGTCAGCTTGATGTTCATAATGCCTTTCTCCATGGGGTCTTTGAGGAAGAGGTTTACATGCGGCAACCTTCGGGTTTTCTTGATCCCGCTCATCCACATCATTTGTGTCGTCTTGTTAACGCACTTTATGGACTTAAGCAGGCTCCTCGTGCATGGCATGCCCGACTTGGCTCAGTTCTTCGACGTCTTGGATTTGCTCCGTCCACTTCTGACACATCTCTGTTCTTGTTCCATCGTCCTAAGGTTACTATGTACCTGTTGGTTTATGTTGATTACATTGTTCTTACCAGCTCCTCAGTGACTGCCTGATCGTTAGTTGTCTGCTCTGAGTGGTCATTTTGCTGTCAAGGATCTAGGTGCTCTCCATTACTTCCTTGGTCTAGAGGTTTCACGGTCCACTGCTGGCCTGACTCTCACCCAGCATAAGTATTCCTTGGACTTGCTGCGACGTGCTTGTATGTTGCAATGCAAGCATGCTACCACTCCTATGTCTTCGACTGGTCGGTTATCAACCTTGGATGGTGCCTTGCTTCCTTCAGATGATGCTACAGAGTACCGCAATATTGTTGGTGGCTTGCAGTACTTGACTATCACACGATCGGACATCTCCTATGCGGTAAACCGTGTGTGCCACTATCTTCATGCTCCTCAGACTTCACACTTGTCAGCTGTGAAGCATATACTGCGCTATCTATCTCGTACTTTCTCCTATGGCTTGCATCTTTGGTCTACTTCCTCGAGTGCTCTCTTGGCATTCTCAGATGCAGATTGGGCTGGGAGCCTGGATGATCGATGATCAATGGGGGGCTATGATGTCTTCTTTGGTCGCAACTTGATCGCCTGGAGTGCGCACAAGCATGCCACATTATCTCGGAGTAGCACTGAGGCTGAGTACAAGGCGGTTGCCAATGCTACGACTGAGCTCATTTGGGTACAGTCTGTGTTGAGAGAGTTGGGAGTCTCTCAAGAGCATCCGTCAGTTCTTTGGTGTCATAATATTGGTGCAACGTATCTTTCATGTAATCCAATTTTCCATGCTCGTACCAAGCACATCGAAGTTGACTATCACTTTGTGAGGGAACATGTTGCATAGAAGCTTCTTCAAATCAAGTTTATCTCCTCCAAAGATCAACTTGCTGACACCTTCACGAAGCCACTTCCACAACCTCAGTTTGAAGGTTGTAGGCGCAAATCTTAACTTGCTTTGTACTTCAGGCCACAGTTAAAGATTGAGGGAGGGTGTTAGATAATGTTTATATGTAGCCTCTATGTATACCCTATATCTTGTATTTGTACATTTTGTGTACCCTTATATATATGCGATAGCCACACCCGTATTGGGTATCGAGCAGTTTCCCAAACCCTAACGTTTCACAAATCAAACCTAAATCCTCACCCCAAAGTCGTTGCACTATCGAGCGCATCTTCACCTTTGTCGTACGAAATCAGACAGCATACGCCTCGGCTCAAGCATGAAGCCACAAGGATCCTGCAAAATAAATAGAGGGTTGCTTTGTGCTGCATCCACACGATGTTGCTTTCCCGCGCCATGAATGACGCACATGGAGCGTCCGCCACAATGACAACGATCGTCTCCACTTCTCCACTGAGTGGTGTGGGTCCTGCCTCCATAGTTCTCTCCACCCCTCTCTCACTACGAAGCAAACCCCGACTCTGCCTCCATTATCGCCCATTCCAGCACTCGCTTTGATGAGAGAGGCACCCTTCCCATGACACAAGCATACTCTCTCGCTCCTTATGTTTTGTATGTACCATTATCTTCATCACGAGTATTTGTTGGGCCTTCAAATTCATGGTTTTTCGTTCCAGTGCGCTTCCTACATTCTCCTCGGCTCCTCCGCGAGACCGTGAGCTCAAATTACGTCAAGGGCCTTCCAACATCGCATGGATCCATAAGATCTGAACACCATATGTCAATCCATGTCAGTGTTGTGCTTTGCAACCCCACATTCCCTAGTTCACATGGGACGGGGAGGAGGCCTTCCCGAGAATTCGAGGTGGCTGATAATTTTGAAACCCCGATGCTCTACTCGCTTGGAGACCTCACTAACGGGAGGTGGTAACAGTTGTGGGTAAGTGGGATGTGCATCGCGAGATTGCCCATGGGCTATCACCATCTCTATTATCATGATACTTACTCCCTCCGTTCCCAAATATAAGTTTTTCTAGATATTCCAACAAGTGAGTACATACAGAGCAAAATAAATGAATCTACACTCTAAAATATGTCTACATACGTCCATATGCTGTAGTCCATTTGAAATGTCTAAAAAGACTTATATTTAGGAACGAAGGGAGTATTTGTTACATTTTTTATAACATTTCTTTGGAGTAATGTTGTTACATAATTTACCATGTGTTGAGCGCAAACACTAGAATGATATGTATTTGTAAGTTCTGGAAATTTTTGTATATATCACATACACATATGAGCATGACAAACTCTGATAAAGGGTTTCCCCCCGCTTTATAAATAAAGCAACCATCCGATACATCCAACTCGCTGGGACCACGACACAAACAAGCCCAAAGAGAAAAGGAAAAGAAAGAAAAGAGAAACAAATGCCGACACCGGCAAAGCAACGAAGAGAAGACGACTGACAACCATTGCACCCTCCAGAGAAGTACCACCGCAACCCTGCACTCCGAAGCGCCGCGCACCAAGCAACACCCTCAAGAAGGAATGCGACGACGATGCCGTTGTTGCCCGAACAAGATCTAGGGTTCCCCTAGGTACGCGGAGGGCGGTGAGGAAGGGAAGATCCGACGCCCCTCAGGAAGGTCCCGCGGCGCCCGCAGGCTTCACCACATCGATACGGGGCTAGCCGTCAGGGATTTTTCCCGATCCACAACCACCACCACCAACCCAGACACTTCGTAGTGCGCCACTCACGCAGCCGCCCACCAGCCTGTGCCCCCACGGTTATTGGACAACCCTCGCCGTCTCTCCGGAGCTGCCAACATGATGCCTCAAGAGGGAAATGAGACAACGACCACGAGAGCAACCACTCGTCGACTAGTGGGAGGGAACATCCTCCACCGCAAGAGCGGAGCGAACCGAACGCGACGACGAGGACTTGCCAGGCCCTACGGCCCATGTGGGCCCTGACAGTCCCTGTCACCGCGCTGCAACTCGCTGACCGGCGAAGATCTCGCCGCCCGTAGACCGCCGCCGCCTCGCCACCGCCACCAGGGAGCGACGCTGCCAAGCGCCGTGCCACCGGCCCGACCCAACCCAGATGGGCCCCAAACGGGCCCATATCTGAGCCAGGCGGGTGCCGCCGGCCAACAACACCACTACGCCGTCCCACAACCAACGACCGCGCCGCTGCGTCGAGAGCCACTATGGCACGGGCCACACCACCGCCACTGGCCACCACCACCCGAGCATGGGGGGCCGCGCGCGGGGAAGGACAAGCCCGCCGCCGTCAACACCACACGGGCAAGGCCCAACGGCGCCCTCTGGCGACGGCGGGAGGAGGAAGGGGCGAGGATGGCAATCGACGAGGAACGGGGAGAAGCCCCCAGTTGCCTCGCTCGGGAGGCGACGCGGTGGAGGTGGGCGGGCTGGGAAGGGGGAGAGGGAGGCGGGATGGGGGCGCGCGCGACCGGCGACTGGCGGCAGCGGGAGGGAAGGACGGCCGATGGCGGCCGGAAGGAACCCCAGCGGCTGGCCTTTTCGCGTGAGCATGACAAACTAACCCATGGCTAATTCTTGAAAATACCACCTCCACCTCAAAATATAAGATGTTGGACGTAGTAATATATATGAACCTAATATGAATAGGCACGACCTACATGATCCAACTAAAAGAAGTTAGACCTGTATGAAAGTGAGAAAAATAAGATCAGCAGTTTTTTTTCCCATAAGACTAGCCATAATGGGTAGTAACATAGAGTAGTAACATGCCCATGTTACTACTCTATGTTACTACCTCTATAGTGGGGAGTAACATATGTGTGGTAACATGGAAGACTTCATTTATTAGGCCATAGACTCATCTTACCTTGATATGTGTGATGTTACTCATACTAGTAGTAACTAGCTATGTTACCACATGCCTCTCTTTCTTCATTTATTGCTTGCCACATCATCTTTTTTATCTAGATATGTGTGATGTTACTATCTATGTTACTCCCACTATGGGTAGTCTAAGACTTGTACCTTTATTCATTTTTACCCAGTCACGCGGGAGTAATTGTGCTGTTCGGCCGCCCCGATCTCTCGCTACCCACAATCCGCGCCACTTCCACTCCAGCCAATGAGATCGCAGCATTCCCACCACCCCGGATCGCTCCCCTCCGTGGCTCCCCTATAAATAAGCCTCGAGCCGCGGTTCTCTCGAATCCATCCACCCATCGCTCTCTTCTCTGAAGCCGCAAATAGCAGTTTCCCTCTCAGATATTTTCTTCAGTTAGGCACCATGACTGCCATGGCCAAGCCCGCAGCCTCGGCGCCGAAGCCGAAGAAGCCCTCCGCCGCCAAGCCCAAGGCGGCCGCCGCTGGCGCCTCCCACCCGACCTACTTCGAGGTGAGCGTCCGGACCTGTCCCGTGCCCCCCTGTGCTTGAATTGTTTTGATTGCGATTGGGGCTGATTGGATTTTGAATTGGATCTCGGCAGATGATCAAGGAGGCGATCGCGGCGCTCAAGGACAGGACCGGGTCGAGCTCGGTCGCCATCGCCAAGTACATCGAGGAGAAGCACGGCAAGTCTCTCCCGCCCAACTTCAAGAAGATGCTCTCCGTCCAGCTCCGCGCCGCCGCCTCCAAGGGCAAGCTCGTCAAGGTCAAGGCCTCCTACAAGCTCTCCGACGCCGCCAAGAAGGACGCGCCCAAGCCCAAGTCCGCGGCGAAGCCAGTCAAGGACGCCGCCAAGACCAAAAAGGCGGCCGTGAAGCCCAAGAAGACTGCCGCCGCCGGCACGAAGCGCAAGGCGCCCGAGAAGAAGAAGCTGGTCACCAAGGCCAAGAAGTCGCCCGCAGCCAAGGCCAAGGCGAAGCCGAAGACCGTCCGCTCCCCGGCCGCCAAGAAGGCCCTCAAGGTCGCCGCCGCCTGATCTGATCCGATACCTGGTCTTTTGGTGTGCTTGGTGTTCAAGGGTCTGTACAAAAGGACGCCTCATCCTCCCTTGTTTAGGATTTGGTTTTGCTAGGCAAGTTTATGTACCGTGGGTGGTGTTTATCGCCTAATTGTTCAGGTATCAGATGTATCCAGAAACTGTGAAATGAATTTGCAGTTTCTCAATTTCTACATGTTTATTCCCTCGCGATCTTTAGGCCTCTGCGAACCACCTCAATTTCTCCTTCGGCCCTTTCTACTTGTTCAAGTTCAGTCGCGAACTTGAGTGCAGTACGCACGGAAACGGCCTCGTACCATTCGGTGGAACTCCCATCACCTGCCCGCGAAACGAGGGGATAGGGAATTGCGATCGACGGTCGCATGACAATTCCGCAGGGTTTCGATCAGCTGCGAGTGGCATGGTGCCATGGCGGCCAGAGACGGTGCCATGCCTGGCTGTTGCTGCTGCGTTCTGACCAACTTCCATAATCACAGGAATGGCCAGTTCCAAACCGCAGCCTGACACCGTGTGCGTCTCGCCAATCCCCTCCACAGACCCCGCACTTCCCGATCAACTTTCCAATTAAAAGCGCGTAGTCTTTTTTGCACATCTACCCCTGCAATGCAATTGCGAGTATTAGAGCGTCTCCAACGGTAACACGTAAAAAACCTTCCCGATTGGTCCGCGGACCGGTCCTTGAGGCGGCCGTCTAATACTAGCCGCGTACTTTTTTACAATAATTCAAACCAACCGGACCCATTCGTGCAAACAAGTGTGTATTTCGTATAAACACGGCCTGATTTTACATGAACATCACACATTTCATTACAAATACATCAAAGCAGACTCCGGCCCCGGCGTCCACCGCTCCGCCCCGGCAGCCCTCCC
>LR738710.1:761970347-762084480 GCA_902687465.1 Secale cereale
GGGCGCTCCCGTGCGCTGCGCTCGCGCGACTCCAGCCCGGCCGGCTCCCCTGCCTTCCCTCCCCTGCTTCCTACGCTCGGGTGCCGGCCTCTCCTCCGTCGAGCTCCCCCATTGCCGCCCGTGCCTGGCCTCGCTCCTAGATCCACCGCGTCTCTCCGGTGGATGAGCCCGCGGCCGCGCATGTCGAGGCTGGCTGGACGGAGGTTCGCGGCCGCGGCCGCCACCCCCGCCCGCGTCCGCCGCGTCGTGCTCCCGCCGCCCCGCGCCGGGCTCCGGCTCCTCCGCGTGCTTCGGAGTGCCCGCGATGCCTCAGCCCCAGCCCGGACCACCGACGGTCGGAGTGCCGCCGTGATGTGCGCTGCCGTCGCTGTCGGCACTACGGGCACATCGCACGGCTTTGCACCGCCCCGCGCCCTCTGCCGTCTGGCTTTCCTCCATCCCAGCGCCGTCGTCCCTGCTTCCCTGGGTCGTCGGCGGCGAACGTCGCCGGACCAAGCGCCCCCGCGTCCCTCGAAGCCCGTTCTGCTTCGCCCTCTCCTGCGGCCTCGGGCTCCAGCTCTCTCCCGTTGTCCGTGGGCGGCCCCGCTCCGTCTCCCGCCCCCTCGACACGTGCCCCCTCTCCGGCCTCGGCGTCCCTTCCCGTGGCTCGGTCAAGCTCGCCTCCCCGCACGGCGTCCCCCATGTCCGGGCACCCCTCTCTGTGCCCGGCGGCGGCGGTGTGCTACCTCTCCTGGAGAGAAGATATGGATGAGGCGGAGCTTGCCCTGCAGTCGGCATTCGTGGCCACCATTGCGGGCAACCGCGGCGGCGTCTCCGTCGACGAGGTCACGGAGGCGCTCTGCGCGTCTTTCGACCTCCGCCGCGGCGACTTCTCTGTCCACCACCACTTCCCCGGTGACTTCCTCACTCGGTTCCGGTCCAGGGACGACCGTGCCTGCGTCGCGGCTGGCAGTCTCCGCGCCCCGCGCTTCCGCCTTCTGTTCACTCCATGGTGCCATCTGACTGGTGGCGAGCCGGTGGCCCCGCGCTTCCGCGTGCTCATCTCGATCCGCGGCATTCCGTACCATGCTTGGTCGCACTTTTCCGCCGAATTCCTGCTCACTCCCTTCTGTCTCATCGAGGATCTGGCCCCTGAGACGAGCTCGGGGCGCGACCTGTCGGTGTTTTGCCTGTCTGCCTGGACAGCCAACCCCGACTACATTCCGCGCTCCTCTGAGCTTTTCCTGCCGGCGCACGACGGCGTGGACCACCGCGCCGACCCCGACCGCGTTTCTCGGTTCGCCAGGCCCCTCATCCGCTACCCTATCTACATTCATGTTGAGGAGGCGGAGGATTACCGCTTCCCGCCCTCGCCGCCGCCGCGTGCGGATTCTGATGATGGCGGCAACTCCGACCGTGGCTCTCCTCCGGTCCCCGGCCCCTGGCTGCGTCGGCACGAGCATCCTCCCCGGCGCCCCGGTGGTTCTGCTACCCGACGACAGCGGCGCTCTGGCTCTGGCGGTGGCGCAGGCTTTCGCCGTCGCGTGCTCCCGTATCGGGGTTGGCAGGGCGTGCTGGGCCCGCACCCTGGCGCCACCACGCCTGCCCTCCGCCTGACGTGGCCCACTACGCCTTTTGACCAAGCAGCGACCGAGCATGGCCCCCCTTCAACTGCCCCTATTCAAATTTTGCCGCTGGTCACGCGCTCCTCATCCCCAGCGCGGATGCCCCCTAGTCCGCGTACGACACGTGACACCCCGTGTCTTCGGAAGCTTCCCGAGCACCAACCCCAGCCAATTTGGCCCTGCCGTCAGCCGAGCCTTTTGTGGATCCCGAGGCACCCCTGCCTGCCCCGCCTTTGGCTCAGGATAAGATTCCCCCAGCCCCCGCGCTGGTCTGCCATGTTGATCCTGTCCCAGGGACCGCCCTGCAACCGGCTGGGGCCTCGGCCTCGATGCCACCCCCCTCCCCTCTTTGCACGGTTCGCGAGGAGGATTCTCCCCCTGTCACCTCCGCTTTGGATCCCCATGCCACCCCGGCAGCCCCTCCCTATCGGTTTATGGCGGACCCTCCCGCACATGTGGCCTAGGATAGGCCATGTCCCCCTCCCATGCACCGCCATGCAACGTGCGGATGCCCACGTCGCTCCTCTGCATGGTTTCCTGGATTCGGTCAGCACTGCCGTTCAGCCTGTTCTGCCCACTCCCGCGCCACGACGTGGACGATGTGCGGTGCCTCCCAACTTCACACCCAGACGCAGTGTGCAGATTGCGAAGACTGGCCGTGGGTTAGACTCCGAGGCAAAGGCCAAGCGTGTCTTACTTCTCCGCTTGGGTCTTTTGGAAGATGATGAGCCAGTCTCCGACGCCATCTTGGATCGCTACTACAAGCTTTTTGAGCGCCCCTTGCGACCGAGGTGGTTTGTGCCTTTGCTGATTTCTACGGATGGCGTCTCCCCCAGGCTGTCATCGATGGACTTGCTCCTCACTCCCCCCAGTCTTGCCGACTCTCGGCATGATTGCGCCCTGTCCGTCTGGACCCCGTGTATCAACATTCTTCCATGGATGTAAACCTCAAGATAATGTTTTGGAATGTTCGCGGCCTTAATAGCCGGGCTAAGCGTACTGCTGTTCACACAGTGATTACCTCCGTGCCACCCTCAGTTGTATGTTTGCAAGAGCCCAAGCTCTCGATGGTTTCGTCGGCTCTCATCCTCAAGACTCTCGGCGGCTCTTTCGATGGATTCTTTTTCCTTCCGGCGATTGATACCCGGGGCGGCACCATTCTTGCCTAGCAAAGCGGCCAAATCTCCCTCTCCAACCCTATGATTGGAGACCACCATGTGTCCGCGGTGGCTACCCCAATATTGGGCAGGCATCATTGGTGGGTCACTGGTGTCTACGGCCCCCGGGGTGATGACGCAAAGCTGGCTTTCCTCACCGAGCTTCAAGACCTCCGATCAAGCATCTCTGGCCCCTGGCTCATAGGTGGCGACTTCAATATGATCACCTCGCTGGCTGATAAGAATAATGATCGTGTTCCCCGCAAAACGATGAACCGCTTTCATCGCTTCATCTCCGAACATGGGCTCTACGGCATCTACATGCATGGCCGACACTATACTTGGTCCAATGAGCAAGCGAATCCTACCCTTGTTCGTAATGACTGTGTCCTTTGCACCCCCTCCTGGGAGACAGCACATCCCCACTGCCTTTTGCGATGCCTTTCTTCTGCGGCCTCTGAACACTGTCCATTGCTCATCGACTGCGCCATCTGCTCTGCCGGAGGCAGACGCTTTCACTTCCAAAGATTCTGGCCGGGTTTGGATGGATTCCAACACACCGTTGAGGAGGCCCGGGCTTCTGTGGACCCCGATCCGAACCCCTTTCGGTGCTTCTTCACACGCTTGAAAGCCACGGCGCGCGGTCTCCAGAGGTGGAGTTCGCGGACCACTAACAGCATCTATACCCAGCTTGGTGTTGCCAGAGAGCTCATTGCGCGATTTGATGCCGCCCAAGACTCGCGGCCTCTTTATTCCGCCGAAGCCTGGCTCCGCCGTGAGCTCAAGCGCAAATATCTTGGCCTCGCATCCCTCCATCACTCCATTGTGCGCCAGCGGCTCCGCCTACGCTGGCTCAAGGAAGGGGAAGCCTCTTTGGCCTTCGCCAAGATTCATGCTTCACACCGCTCAAAGAAGAACACGATCATTGACCTCGCTATCAATGGGCAGCGGGTATCCGGAGAGGCCGATCTCGCTTGCGCTGCTTTCAATCACTTCTCCGTTATCCTTGGCCCTCAGGATGGACGCGCCGCCACGCTTAACCTCCAGGCCATTGGCCACCCTTCCTTCTACTTGGGCGAGCTCGAGACCCCGTTCACCTCCGACAATATTTGGGAGGCTATCAAAAAGCTCCCTTCCGGCAAGGCGCCAGGCCCGGATGGGTTAACCGCGGAGTTCCTTCGCTCTTGCTGGGACATCATCAAGCATGACCTATGTGCTGTCTTCGATAAGCTTTACACCCTCAATGGACAAGCGTTCCAGAGACTGAATGAGGCCGTGATCACTCTGATCCCCAAGAAGCAAAACGCGGCCACCCTGTGTGACTACCGCCCTATTAGTCTCATCCACATCGTTGCTAAGCTATTTGCCAAGGTTCTCTCCTTGCGGCTGGCTCCTAGACTTAGCGAGATGGTCTCCTCCAACCAGAGTGCCTTCATTGTAGGTAGGAGCGTGCACGACAACTTCTTTCTTGTTCAGCAGATGGCGCGTCAGCTCCACCGACTCCGGCTTCCTCGAGTCCTCCTCAAATTAGATATAGCCCGCGCCTTTGACTCCGTTTCATGGCCGTTTCTGCTCCAGGTCCTCGAGCATCTTGGCTTCGGGCCCAGATGGCAGGAGTGGATCTCCATCCTCATATCCATGGCCTCCACTCCTGTGTTGATCAATGGCATCCCGGGACCTCCCATTGCTCACTGTCAAGGCCTTCGACAAGGCAACCCCGTTTCACCGATGCTCTTCGTCCTCGTGATCGACGCCCTGAACTCGCTCTTGCAACACGCGGTGACCACGTGCATCATTCGGCGACTCACTGACAGGCTGGCTGCCTCGAGTATCTCCCTCTTCGCGGATGATGTGGTCATTTTCCGCCACTTGGATCCCTCCGAGCTTGCTGTTGTTAGTAGCCTGCTGGACTTCTTTGGGGCCGTGTCGGGGCTTCGCACCAACTTTGCCAAATGCGCGGCGGCTCCAATTCAATGCACTCCTGAGCTCTCCCAAGCTGTGGGCTCCTCCCTGTCTTGCCCGATCGTGGCCTTCCCCATCCAATACTTAGGCCTCCCCCTCTCCCTCCGCAAGGTGCCCGTCACTCACTTGCTACCTCTCATCGACAAGCTGCTACGCAAGCTGGCCACCTGGAAAGCTGCCCTCCTCTCGCGTGGCGAACGGCTTGCCTTGGCCAGACAAGTCCTCACGGCCATGCCAGTTGTAAGAGCATATTTCTCCCTAAGTAGTTTTGGTGATTGATGACAATGCATTTGCGGACTAATCATGTGCTCTAAGCTCTTTGAGGTATATCTCACTTAGGCACAAGACGATTGTTTGCCCCTCGGATTCGATGGAAGACGGTGTTTCCTTTTTGCTCCCTCTCGGTGGCTTTGAGTAATAAGAAAGCCGTACTATTTAGAGGGGGTCCGTTTCGGAAAGGTTTGGGTGGAATTAACACGTACACATCCTACTCTCGCACCACCTTTCCTTTGCTTCTCTGGAGCTCCGGCCGTTTCTTATCGTATATGCAAACCATGGCTTCTTACTAGTACACCTGCCTGGCAAGCGGTAGTACCACTCACATAAGCGGTAGTACCGCACAGCCACACGGTAGTACCGCCTACGGGCACGGTAGTACCGCACCAGCGGTAGTACCGCGGCTCTAGAACGATAGTACCGTGTATCTGGCCCGGCACTGCACCAAGTGCAGAAGTAGGTGCAGAAGTAATTTTTTACTTCCGCATCCTACGCGGTAGTACCTCTTATATCAAGCGGTAGTACCGTGCCGTGTTTTGCTACTACCGTATTTCTGCAGATGTAGCTACAGATGTAATTTATTTCATCCGTGCTTGTCCTCAGCCTGCTTCTCTCTGCCTTGCGGTAGTACCGCAAGGGCGAGCGGTAGTACCGCTCAGGCAATACTACCGCCCATATGCCTTCGTGTCAGAGTGCAATCTGGCTAGTGCTTCTAGAGCGGTAGTACCGCAACTTACGTGCGGTAGTACCGCTCTCTGCGGGCAGAAACGTGGGATAACGGTTGGATTTGTTCTCCCACTATACATAGGGAGTCTTCTTCCCCAAGAAGACTTACCTCTTCCCCCACATACTCCATTGTTGCTCCAAAGCTTCATTTTCGCCCGATCTCTCTCCCTAGCCAATCAAACTTGTTGATTTGCTCGGGATTGCTTGAGAAGGCATCGATCTACACTTCCACCAAGAGATATTTGATTCCTCCCACTAATCCCTAGCGGATCTTGTTACTCTTGGGTGTTTGAGCACCCTAGACGGTTGAGGTCACCTCGAAGCCATATTCAATTGTGGTGAAGCTTCGTGGTTTTGTTGGGAGCCTCCAATTTAGTTGTGGAAATAGCCCCAACCTTGTTTGTAAAGGTTCGGTTGCCGCCTTCAAGGGCACCACTAGTGGAATCACGGCACCTTGCATCGTGTGAGGATGTGAGGATAATACGGTGGCCCTAGTGGCTTCTTGGGGAGCATTGTGCCTCCACACCGCCCCAACGGAGACGTACTTCCCCTCAAAGGGAAGGAACATCGGCAACACATCCTGGTCTTCATCGGTTCCACTTGTGGTTATTTCTTTCCTTTACTTGTGCAAGCGTTACTTGTTTATCTCCTATAGCTTGCTTGTGAGGTTGTTATCTTTACTTCCTATTAGTTGTCATCTTAGTAGCATATCTAGACAACTTACTTTGACGCTTAATTTAAAGTGGTTAAGAAAAGCTAAAAATTGTTAGTTGCCTATTCACCCCCCCTCTAGTCAACCATATCGATCTTTTCAATTGGTATTAGAGCCTCGTTCTTTTTAAGGACTTCACCGTCCAAAGAGTATGGGTGACAACGTAGTCGAGACGGAGGATCATTCCGGTGGAACTCCGTCCTTGCCTACGTCCGATGGGGGAGCCTCGGTCTCTCGTGAGGAGTTCAATGTGGCCTTGACCACATTGAAAGAGTCACTAGCGACCGAGGTCAAAGGCATGTTTAAAGATTTGCTTGAGGGGCTTAAATTATCCACCGCACTGCTGGAAGTGGTTCGTCCCGCTACCAACGTGTCGGAGGCTAATCCCGACAAGGGAGAAGCTAGTAGTGAACAAGCCCCTGTTACTAAGAATGGGAGTGGCATCTTTGCCCACTCCGCTCCTCCTACTCACTATGGAGGACCTGTTCCTACACCACATTTAAATTCCGTTGGGCCTCCTCCCAAGTTTATTAAAAATTCTGATTTTGCTACTTGGGTGTTTCGCTTCAAACGTCATATAAATCATTGCTCTACTAATCTTTGGAGAATCATTGAGCAAGGTTTTTATCCGCATGATCCCGACAACATGCCTCCAAGAGAAACTGCGGATCATCAATTCAACGAGTCCGCTCTTTGCATTCTTCAAGATGCTATTCCTCCAGAAGACATTGCACATCTTCGACCCTTCACTGTGGCCAAGGAAGCTTGGGAGCATGTTGGCACTATGTACAAGGGAAGCACTAGCATTCAACGCTCTAACTATGAAGTTGTGCAAGATGAAGCCGATGAGTTTGCTATGATCGAAGAAGAAGATCCTCGTGAACTTTATCGGAGATTAACCACCCTTACGGTCTCTCTTTGAGATCATGGCAGTAAGGACACGGATGACAATTGGATCAAACGCAAGTTCCTCAAGGCCACGATGCCCTATCATAAGGCCATGTCCTCTGTCATTCGTCAGAGACCGGACTTCCACCACTTGTCATCAAATGAAGTGTTGGATGAGTTCGTTGCCATGAGAATCTTGGACATGATTGCCGACAATGCGGTTTTAAGAGCTCAACGATCGAAGAAGCCTAACCTCGCCCTGAAGGCCAAGGCTTGTGTGGAAGAAGAGGAGGTGGAGGATGACGATGAGTGTAGCCCCGAAGACACCAAATATGCCTATCATGAGCACATGGCTCTTGCTTCAAGGCAATTTTGGGGCAACAAGAAGAACCCAAGACCCAACTTCAACAGGAACAACTCAAGTGGGAACAAGGGCAAGCAACGAGTGAGGACATGTTTCAACTGTGGAAATTTAAGCCACTTCGTTGCAGATTGCCCATATGAGAAAAGAGAAGACTTTGGGGGCAAGCTTATCCGGAAGGACAAGTCAAAGTCTTATCCATGGGTTGGTGGCCCAGGAAGAATATGTTGAGGATGATGATAATGATGAAGATGATGAGATGGTCACCATGGCCACAATTGCTATTGCTACTACTCCGCACTCATCTCTCTTCAACTCACCGAGTGAGAACATCACCGCCAAGTGTCTCATGGCCAAGGCCACCAACAAGGTAACCCCAAACATCAATAATACTATTACTTCTAATCCTTCATTGATAGATTGTATTGATGAGAGTGAGGGTACTAAGGAGGGAGAGAATGAATTTGAGTTGTTCATGAACAAACTCAAGGGCAAACCCAAGAAGCATTTTGTTGCTCTCTTGGAACAAGTCGGTGAGGCCAATGACATGATCGAGGCTCACGAGGAAACCATTACTAAAATGGAAGGACATAGTCGAGACTATGCCGATGAGATATCGGATCTCTCTAACGCCCTAGAGGAAGAGCGTGGTCTTCGTTTGGCTCTTAAGGAGTCACACAACGATGATCATGCTAAAATAAAGAAAGATCTTGATCATGCTTTAGTTGTCTCTCGTATGCTTAATTCCGAGAAGGCAAAACTTGAAGTTGATCATGCTAAACTCAAGGAAGAGTTTGACATACTCGACAAGGCTCACAAGGCCTTGAAAGGTAAGCATGCTTCTCTCAAGGAGTCTCATGATCAACTCCAAGTTTCGCCAACCAAGGAAAAAGCTATCTTTCCTCGCATGGTATTAATTGATAATGCAAATGCCACTAACCCATGTTGCAAGCATGTGCATCTTGTTGAAGAAAATGCCAAGTTGAAGAAGCAACTTGAGAAAGTCTTTGTGACATGCATACAAGGTGAGAAGAACCTCAACAATCTTTTGAGCAATCAAAAGGAGGTTGTGGCAAAGGAAGGAATTGGGTTTGTTCCTAAGCCCAAGAAGAAGAAGAATGACAAGTCCAAGCTACCACCCCCTCTCCGACAAACGTTTGTGAAAGAAGGAGAGGGCACATCAAAGAAGAAGAAAACGGTGAACGGTGGTGGTGTCAAGAAAAATTCCACCATACCATCAAACATGGTCGGCGACTTTAATCCGTCATATGTTTTATGTCGTGCTAGTGATGGTCATGTGTTTGCTAAATTTGTTGGTTCTTCTTATGAGTACATTGAATGGTCCATTTGGGTTCCTAAGACCCTTGTTACTAACCTCAAAGGACCCATTGCCAAATGGGTACCTAAATCCAAGCATTGATCTCTTGTAGGAGTTTGCTTCCGGTGGGGGATCATGGTTGCTCGATAGTGGAGCCACAAATCATATGACCGGAAGCAAAGACTTGGTGGTGGACGTGCATCTAGGTTCATCTATGGCCACCAACGTCGAATGGGGTGATGCTTCATCTTCTAAGGTATTGGGACTCGGCAAGGTTGTTGTCTCTCATGATCTCACGATCGAGAAAGTCATGCTTGTTGAGCCCCTTGCATACAATTTACTTTCTGTTCGCCAACTTGCACTCATGGGCTTTGCTACATTCTTTGATATTGATACCGTGGCCCTCTTGTGGAGCAAGACTCTTAAAGTAGCCTATGTTGGGCATGTCGAGAACGGTCTTTATGTGGTTAACTTTTCGAAGCAACCCACTAAGGTCGCGACATGCTTAATGGCTAAAGTTGATGTGGGATGGCTTTGGCATCGCCGTTTGGCCCATGTCAATATGAGATCTTTGCAAAGTCTTCTCAAGGGGGACCATGTCCGTGGATTAACAAATGTTAGCTTTGCCAAAGATCGTGCTTGCAGGGCTTGCATTGAAGGAAAGTTACATGAGACGGTTCACCCTCCCACGACTATCATCTATTCAAAGAGACCCCTAGAGCTCCTTCACATGGACCTCTTTGGGCCTCCATCTTTTGATAGTCTTGGGGGTAGAAAGTACTGCTTGGTGATTGTGGATGATTACTCAAGATACACCTGGGTATACTTCTTCAAGAAGAAGGGTGAGACCCAACAAACCGTCATCAACTTTGCAAATGAAGCTCAACGACAACATGAAGCAAAGATTTTGATGATCAGAAGTGACAACAACACCGAGTTCAAGAACTACACCTTGGATGAGTTTCTCAGTGATGAGGGGATCAAACATCAATATACAGCTCCCTATACCCCTCAACAAAACGGTGTAGCAGAGAGAAAGAACCGGACTCTGATGGATGCGGCAAGGACCATGATGGCGGAATTCAAATCTCCATACAACTTTTGGGCCGAAGCCATCAACACCGCATGCCATGCATCAAACCGGCTATATCTCCGCAAAGGCTTGAACAAGACTCCATATGAGATACTTACCGGTAACAAGCCCAATCTCAAGTACTTCCGGGTGTTCGGGTGTAAGTGTTTCATCCTCAAGAAAGGTGTTCGGTTGTCTAAATTTGAATCTAGAGCTCACGACGGCATATTTGTTGGTTATGCCACAAACTCTCATGCTTACCGTGTCCTCAACAAGTCCAATGGACTCATTGAGGAGATGAGTAACATAGAGTTTGATGAAAATAACGGCTCCCATGTGGAGCAAAGTGGTACTTGTGATGTAGGTGATGAAATTCCTCCTCAAGCCATAAGAAGAATGGGTGTTGGATATGTCCTACCCATTGAGGAACCCCTTGTGGCCGAAGGAGAAGGACAAGGTTCCACTCAAGTGGAACCATCACCAACCCAAGATCCACACGCTTCCGAAGAACAAAGTGAAGGCTCTCAACCGGACGAACAAGGCCAAGTGCAAGATCAATCACAAGATGGTGGGGAGCCACCAAATGATGCACAAGGCCAAGTTCTGTCCTCCGAGCAAGATCAAGATCAAGAGGAAGCTCAATATCAAGATCTAGCTCCGGACGACGCTCAAGATGATCAACTCAATGCTCCTCAGTTATCTCTTGAAGATCAATTGGAGCGTCGTGCTGCAAAAGTTGCCTCTAGGCTTGCTTCCAGAGAACATCACATGGAGAACATTCTAGGAAGCATCAAAAGGGGGGTAAGCACTCGTAGACAATTAGCAAACTATTGTGCTCATCAAGCTTTTGTCTCCTGTGTTGAACCTCAGAAGGTATATGAGGCGCTCGAAGACCCTGATTGGCTCAATGCCATGCATGAAGAACTCCATAACTTCGAGCGCAACAAGGTGTGGCGTCTGGTGCCAAGGCTAAAGGATAACCATAATGTCATTGGAACCAAGTGGATCTTTAAGAACAATCCAGATGCTCATGGCATTGTCATCCGCAACAAGGCACGTCTGGTGGCTCAAGGCTACTCCCAAGTCGAGGGTATCGACTACGGTGAAACCTTTGCCCCCGTTGCTCGCCTTGAATCCATTCGTTTGTTGCTTGCCTGTGCTTTCCATCATAACTTTAAATTGCAACAAATGGATGTGAAAAGTGCATTTCTTAATGGTCCTATTAATGAGTTGGTGTATGTTAAACAACCCCCGGGGTTTGAGGATCCTAAGCTCCCCAATCACGTGTACCAACTCGATAAGGCACTCTATGGCCTTAAACAAGCCCCACGTGCGTGGTTTGAGCGTCTTACCGAGTTGTTACAAGATCGTGGGTTTGAAATTGGGAAAATCGACCCCACTCTTTTTACCAAGAAGGTCAAAGGGGAGTTGTTTGTATGCCAACTATATGTTGATGATATTATCTTTGGTTCTCCTAACAAAGCTTTCAATGGTGAGTTCGCCGCACTCATGACCACACATTTTGAGATGTCCATGATGGGAGAGTTGAAGTACTTCCTTGGGTTTGAGATCAAGCAAAGAAGAGAAGGGATCTTCATCAAACAATCCAAGTATACTCAAGACATGCTCAAGAGGTTCAATCTAAGTGATGTCAAGCCTGCCACTACTCCAATGCCAACCAAGTGCCAACTTGACATTGATCCCAATGGTAAAGCGGTGGATCAAAAGGTATATCGCTCTATGATCGGTTCCTTGCTTTACCTTTGTGCATCTAGACCGGATATTATGTTGAGTGTGGGAATCTGTGCACGGTTTCAAGCCTCACCTAAGGAAAGTCACTTTGTGGCTGTCAAGCGAATCTTTCGATATTTGGCTCATACCCCAAACTTTGGCTTATGGTACCCAAGAGGTGCAAACTTCAACCTTGTAGGTTTCTCTGATTCTGACTGGGCGGGAGACAAAGTGGATAGGAATTCCACTTCTGGAGGGTGCCAATTTCTTGGTTGTTCTCTTGTTAGTTGGTCTTCCAAAAAGCAAAGTTGTGTCTCTCTCTCGTCCACTGAAGCAGAGTATGTGGCTGCTGGCAGTTGTTGTGCTCAACTCTTATGGATGAGGCAAACTTTAAAGGATTATGGTGTCACTTGTGACAAAGTGCCTCTTTGGTGTGACAATGAAAGTGCCATTAAGATTTCTCTCAACCCGGTGCAACACTTCAAGACAAAGCATATAGAGATTCGATATCACTTCATCCGGGATCACATAAGGCAAGGAGAGATCGAGCTTCACTATGTCAACACTCATGATAACCTTGCAGATATCTTCACGAAGCCGTTGGATGAAGCAAGATTTCGCGAGTTAAGGCATGAGCTAAATATCATCGATGTGAGCAATGTGGCTTGAGACTTTGCATACACTCCTCACACTCAATATAGTTATCTTGTCTAGATGTAGGCATGGACATAGGGGAGTATTGTTCTCTCAATGAACTATTCCTCCCCCCATTATGCATAAATTGATCAAGTCTTTGTCATTTGCCATACGTAGATGGTATAAGTGCTTCAAGACGAGTATTGGTCATGGGCCCAAGGATAGTTCTTTGCGGTGCCATACCAAATAACTCAAACATAGGTGGCCTCGGCCACCGCCCTCCTCTTTGGAGTTGTGTTTTGCCTTGCGTGTGCGTCTTTTTGTTTTTCTTCTCTCCTTTGCTAAAAGCCTCGTGTCGAAATGTGCAAGTTCTTGGAGGAGCGGTACTACCATGCGCAGTCACGGTACTACCGCAAAAGAGACTACGGTACTACCGCAAGTCCAGCACGGCAGTATTTTTTTACTGCCGCTGGTAGAGTGGTACTACCGCTTAGCATGCGGTACTTCCGCCCAAGCGGTACTACCGCGATGACCGCGGTACTACCGTACGTATCCGAACGGGTGGGGGTTATAAGCGGGCAGGGGGAGTTCCAACTCCCCCATACCCATTCATCTCCTAACCCCCATGCCGTCTCTCTCTCCCTCTCAAGAACGCCGTCGAAGGACCTCGCCGGATCTCCTCCCTCAGCCACTCTCCTCGCATTCCGACCGGTGGGATCGCTCCCCACCTCGACCTCTTGCCATGGATGAAGGTTTCTCCCCAAATCCCCTCTTCTTTTTGCCTAGTTGTTGTTTTTAGGGTTTGGGGAGATGCTTGGTGTTCTAGCGTTCTTTGTGTTCTTATCCATGGAAGTTTAGGATGTAGGAGAGTGTTTTTGCACTAGAAATGCTAGTATGTATGTTGCTACCAAGTTACTATGATCAGCCGTAGTACCGTTCTTCGATCTACGCGTTCTAATCTAGATCCGTTCCTTTCAGATCTGACCCGAGCGGTACTACCGCTGGCCAACCATGGTACTACCGCTCTGCCGCGTAACCACGTGGAAGTAAAATTTTACTACCGCATACTGAGCGGTACTACCGCGACTCCAACGCGGTACTACCGCTCCCTAAGCGGTACTATTTTTTTACTTCCGTCTTCGGTCGCGGAAGTAAACTTTTACTACCGCATACTGTGCGGTACTACCGCATCCCTCAAGCGGTACTACTGCTCACTAAGCGGTACTAATTTTTTACTTCCGCGTCCATCGGGCAGTACTACCGCTTGTATCATAGTTCCTTCGTAGCACTTACATATTACCCTTTCTACTCGTTTCATGTGCTTTTTGTGGCTTTTGCATTGATTCTCTTTGTGTTTTCGTCGTGTTCTTGTGTTTGTGTCTTAGGTGGTGGCTCCGGTTCCAATGTTCGTCGTACCAATCCCGTTCGTGACATAGGATCCAAGCGTCTGCGCAACCCCAGTGATGTGCCAGAGGGCTCCAATCCCCAACACAAGTTCAAGACCGCCACCAACAAGCAAAAGCAATCTTCTATGACTATGGAAGAAATGCCAGCTAATGAGTTCATGGCACGGAGGAAGCACAACCCTTCTGGAGAACCCCGAGCTCAGTTTCATGGGGATGAACTTTTCTGGACCAAGCAGCAGTATCACATCTACACAGAGGTGCTCAAGAGCAAGACCAATCTGTACGTGGATGCTCATTGGGTGGACATGGCCCACATGCGGAGGGCCAATAACCTGGCTTACTTTGCCGAGGCTCTGGATCTGGTAGAGCAGTTTGGGCTTGAGCACGTCATGACCTTTCAGAATGATTTAGATCCAGAAATCATTGCTCAGTTCTATGCTTCGATCCACTTCCACACCAAGGAAGATCGCCCAATGACTTGGATGACAAATGGTCACAAGATGACTGCAACTTGGAAGGAATTCATGGATATTATATAGATTGCTGATGAGGGACTCCACAACCCAATTGGAGCACGACCTCATGCCAATCAAGAAGCTGCCAACAAAGACAAACTATTACCATTCTATGTGGAGAAGACTCTTGCAAGTGGCAAGAAGACATGGGTGCTGAACCCCTTTTTGGACATCATGCATCGGATCTTCCGCAACACCTTGTTTCCTCGAGTTGGGAACAAGGACAAGATCCATGCATACCTAGTCGACATGCTGCTGATGTGTGAGGCGGCTTGCACGGCGCAGTCTCCACCACTTGACATATCCCATATCATGTGGTGTGAGCTCCGCTTTGCGATCTACACTCGCAAGGTACCCATCTATGGTCCATTCCTGTTTCTGCTCATCTCCAAGACTTGGGAGAAGCTTTACCCTGATGAGGAGTTCGAGGCCGAGTGTATCCGTCATGACCCCGTTCGTCTTCGCATCAAGACTCGATGGGCCAACACTACCACTCGTGCACAAGCTGCTGTGGCTCAGATGGGTAATGACGAGGAGCCTGTGGAGGAGGCAGCTGAGGAGAGTTCTAGAGGATATGCTCCTCCCTCATCTGAGACCTCTTGGGCTAAGAAGCTGAAGAAGAAGATGAAGGCCCTTTTCTGCATGCAAGCTCAAGGTCAGTACAGGGCGCATGTCACTCACAAGGAGTCTCGCCAGCGTGACAAGAAGATCATGAGGATCTTTGGTGAGAATGTGTCCAACGGATCTGAGGACAACATCACCTCTGAGGCAGCATGGATGGCTCGACAGGGGTACAAGTGGTCTGAGTCTGACGAGGAGCAGCAGGAGGAGCAGCAGGAGTCTGATGGAGAGCACGATGACTGAGATCCTCCGCCAGAGCTACCACCCCTCTTAGTGTCCTCTTTCCCTTTGTGGTGTCTCGATGCCAAAGGGGGAGAGAGTGATTTGCGTCTTGTGCCGTTTCTTTGTGTTTTTCATTGGTCGGACTCTATTTGCCTGTTCATTTTTGTGTCGTGTGTGTGAGACTTTCGTATGGTGTAAGACATATGCTCCTCTACCGTTAAACTTGTTATGTCTTTACTATTATGTCGTGAGCAATTAGTTTACTTTCCCTTGTTTATGTGCTCACCTTATCCTCCTTACTACTGTCCGTAGACTCTTACTCTTTATACGTAAGGAGTATATTATTTATAGAATATAGGGGGAGCATTGATCCTAGTATGTGTGTTGTGCAGTCCAAAGCACTCTCTCGTGTAGGCACACATCTAGGGGGAGCTCACCTATATTCTAGCATTTATTAGGATTGCATACTCTCTTATATATCCTTGTGCAAATCCCGTATTGTCATCAATCCACCAAAAAGGGGGAGATTGTAAGAGTATATTTCTCCCTAAGTAGTTTTGGTGATTGATGACAATGCATTTGCGGACTAATCGTGTGCTCTAAGCTCTTTGAGGTATATCTCACTTAGGCACAAGATGATTGTTTGCCCCTCGGATTCGATGGAAGACGGTGTTTCCTTTTTGCTCCCTGTCGGTGGCTTTGAGTAATAGGAAAGCCGTACTATTAGGAGGGGGTCCGTTTCGGAAAGGTTTGGGTGGAATCAACACGTACACATCCTACTCTCGCACCACCTTTCCTTTGCTTCTCTGGAGCTCCGTCCGATTCTTATCATATATGCAAACCATGGCTTCTTACTAGTACACCTGCCTGGCAAGCGGTAGTACCGCTCACATAAGCGGTAGTACCGCACAGCCACACGGTATTACCGCCAACGGGCACGGTAGTACCGCACCAGCGGTAGTACCACGGCTCTAGAACGGTAGTACCGTGTATCTGGCCCGGCACTGCACCAAGTGCAGAAGTAGGTGCGGAAGTAATTTTTTACTTCCACATCCTACGCGGTAGTACCACTTGTATCAAGCGGTAGTACCATGCCGTGTTTTGCTACTACCATATTTCTGCACATGTAGCTACGGATGTAATTTATTTCATCCGTGCTTGTCCTCAGCCTGCTTGTCTCTGCCTTGCGGTAGTACCGCAAGGGCAAGCGGTAGTACCGCTCAGGCAGTACTACCGCCCGTATGCCTTCGTGTCAGAGTGCAATCTAGCTAGTGCTGCTAGAGCGGTAGTACCGCACCCAGAGCAGTAGTACCACTGGCCAAGCGGTAGTACCGCAACTTACATGCGGTAGTACCGCTCTCTGCGGGCAGAAACGTGGGATAACGGTTGGATTTGTTCTCCCACTATATATAGGGAGTCTTCTTCCCCAAGAAGACTTACCTCTTCCCCCACATACTCCATTGTTGCTCCAAAGCTCCATTTTCACCCGATCTCTCTCCCTAGCCAATCAAACTTGTTGATTTGCTCGGGATTGCTTGAGAAGGCATCGATCTACACTTCCACCAAGAGATATTTGATTCCCCAACTAATCCCTAGCGGATCTTGTTACTCTTGGGCGTTTGAGCACCCTAGACGGTTGAGGTCACCTCGAAGCCATATTCCATTGTGGTGAAGCTTCGTGGTTTCGTTGGGAGCCTCCAATTTAGTTGTGGAGATAGCCCCAACCTTGTTTGTAAAGGTTCGATTGCCGCCTTCAAGGGAACCACTAGTGGAATCACGGCACCTTGCATCGTGTGAGGGCGTGAGGAGAATACGGTGGCCCTAGTGGCTTCTTGGGGAGCATTGTGGCTCCACACCGCTCCAACGGAGACGTACTTCCCCTCAAAGGGAAGGAACTTCGGCAACACATCCTCGTCTTCACCGGTTCCACTTGTGGTTATTTCTTTCCTTTACTTGTGCAAGCGTTACTTGTTTATCTCCTATAGCTTGCTTGTGAGGTTGTTATCTTTACTTCCTATTAGTTGTCATCTTAGTATCATATCTAGACAACTTACTTTGACGCTTAATTTAAAGTGGTTAAGAAAAGCTAAAAATTGTTAGTTGCCTATTCACCCCCCTCTAGTCAACCATATCGATCCTTTCACCAGTCCATATCTTGCTGGCCATGTCGCTGTCCCCCCCATCCTCAAGAAAGCAAACTGGATCATCCGCGATTTTCTTTGGCATGGGCGCAAGGACGCCCGTTCTGGATCCTGTCTTGTTAGCTGGGCACGAGTCCGCCGTCCGATCGAGCTTGGTGGGCTCGGAATTCGTGATCTGCAATGCACTGGCATTTCTCTTCGGGTGCGCTGGCTTTGGCTGCATGCCTCTGACAGCTCCCGGCCCTGGTCACACCTCCAGCCGCCTTCGGACCCCGAGGCCCTGCGCTTCTTCCGTGCCTCGACGACTTGGTCTCTCGGCAATGTCTCTACTTGCCGCTTCTGGACTGACAAGTGGCTTCAGGGCTATTCTATCGACGAGCTTGCGCCAAACCTTACAGCCCTTGTCCCGAGCCGACGCCGTCGCTCGCGCACTGTCGCCTTGGGCCTGCACAATCGCATGTGGATCAGCGACATCCAAGGCCACCTCAGTCCGGCTGCTGCTCTTGAGTATGTTGACCTCTGGTGCCGTTTGCACGCCATCATCCTTTCCCAGGAGCCCGACGCCATCTCTTGGCGCTAGACGGAGAACAACACCTACTTCGCTTCCTCTTGCTACAATGCCTTATTCACCGGCTCCACGTCTTCCGAGCATTGGCATCTCATCTGGAAGTCTGCAGCCCCCCTCTCCGTCAAGTTCTTCCTCTACCTCGCCTCTGTCAACCGGTGTTGGATGGCTGACCGGCTAGAGAGACGCGGTCTACCCCACGAGCCTGCCTGTGTCCTATGCTCCCAGCACGACGAGACCCTTCACCACCTTTCGATTGGGTGCGTTTTTTCCCGCATCATCTGGCATGGAATCCTTTCCTGGTGCTACCCCGAGGTCCCCATGCTGGATGGTACCCTCGACTTCCTGAGCTGGCTTAGTTCCGCTCTCGACACAATTGCCATGGAAAAACGATGTGGGCTATCTACTATTGCCGCGCTCACAGCCTAGTCCCTCTGGCGTCATTGGAATGCAGTCATCTTCGACAAGATTGTGCCCTCATCCGCCTCCCTCCAAACGGTGATCAAGGACGACGCCCGCTCCTGGGCCTATGCAGGAGCCAAAGGACTTAGCAACATTATCCGTGTAATGTACCCTATGTTGCCTGGGCTGAGCAACCCATCTCATGCTCTCTTTGTATTGTGTGCATGCCTCGTAGTGTACGTGACCACGATGCCACTCTGTATGTTCTAACCCCTTCTATCAATGCAATGATACGCAGACCATAGCGTATTCGTTAAAAAAATACATCAAAGCAGTCCTAGACGGGCTTTGAAGTATAATTAATACCTAATCTAAATGATCGCCAGTGTTCGGTCCTCGTTTCCGGCCATCAGCCCCGAGAAGTGAAGCTGCACCGTCTCCAGTTCCACCTCGGCGCTCTCCAGCTCCTCCTCCATGACCTCCGCCTCCGGAGCCTCGAAAACAGAAGTTGTCCGCCTCAACGTTGCCGCCAAGCGACTAGCCGACCGAAGATGGTGAGGCCACCAAGCTTGGCGTCGACGGGAGGGGAGGACCGGTGGCCTTCCTGGGACCCGAGCGGTGGCGACCTACCGTGCACCACTCTTCCTTGCTGTCGGCGGCACCCCCGCACGTGTCGGCTTCTTCGGGGGCGTGGTGTCGGGCGCGGTCTCGGCGATGTCCTCCTCGTCGGTGTCGTCGCCGAACAATGCCTGGTCCGCGTCGTCGTCGCACTCTCGTCCACTGGCTGCCACCTCAGGCACACGCTGCGGGTACCGTTGACGAGCGAGGGGGATCTCGCGGGTGGAGCGGTAGGATTCGAGCAGCGCCACATGCTTTGACAGGTCCGCGTCCAGCGCGACCGCCCTGCCGGCGGTGACCTGCTCCTCCGCATGCAAATGCTCCTGGAGGAGGTTGTGGTTGTAGTTGGTGTCGGCATGCGCCTCCCGGAACTGCTTCTCCTGCTCCTCCTGTACCATGTCCATATAATGGGCACATGCATTGCCGATGGTCAGGGTGCAACGCACGATGAGGGTGGAGCGGAGGAGGAGGGTGCCGCGAAGGAAGAGGAGGGTGGCGCTAGCTCGTCGCCGGAGGTGTCCTTTTGCTGCCTGCCGGCTTGCCAGTCATCAGCAATGGCGGCCATGGCCTTCTTCTGATCTGATGTCAGCCCGTCCCAGAGAGCTTTGGCCGCAGAGGGATCCATGGAGAGGAGTGGTGTGGAGAGGGATGACTGTGTCTATGGCCGGGCACCGGACATCGGTTTATATAGCACCGGTTGGCGGCAGGCGGACGGATGGGTGGCGCCGAACGAGATGCCTCAGCAACTGATAACCCAAGTATGGGGGATCGCAACAGTTTTCGAGGGTAGAGTATTCAACCCAAATTTATAGATTCGACACAAGGGGAGCCAAAGAATATTTGCAAGTATTACCAACTAAGTTGTCAATTCAACCACACCGGGAGATTAATTATCTGTAGCAAAGTGTTCGGTAGCACAGTAATATGATAGCTTTGATAGTAGTGACAGCAGCAACAGTAACGGTAACAGTGGTAACAGTAGATTTGTAGCAAGTGTAGCAGTAACGATAGCAGTAGTAACTTAGCAAGATCAATATAGGATAAATTCGTAGGCATTGGATTGTTGATTTGTTGGATGATATTCATCATGTGACAGTCATAACCTAGGGCGATACAGCACTAGCTCCAGTTCATAAATATAATGTAGGCATGTATTCCGTAAATAGTCATACGTGCTTATGAAAAGAACTTGCATGACATCTTTTGTCCTACCCTCCCGTGGCAGCGGGGTCCATATTGGAAACTAAGGGATATTAAGGCCTCCTTTTAATAGAGAACCGGAACAAAGCATTAACACACAGTAAATACATGAACTCCTCAAACTACGTCATCACTGGGAGTGCTTCCGGTTATTGTCACTTCGGGGTTGCCGGATCATAACATGTAGTAGGTGACTATAACTTGCAAGATCGGATCTAAAACATGAATATAATGATAATATCATAAACGGTTCAGATCTGAAATCATGGCACCCGGGCCCAAAGTGACAAGCATTAAGCCTGGGAAAGTCATAGCAACATCAATCTCAGAACATAATGGATACTAGGGATCAGCCCTAACAAAACTAACTAGATTACATGATGAATCTCATCCAACTCATCATCGACCAGCGAGCCTACGAAGGAATTACTCACTCCCGGTGGGGAGCATCATGGAATTGGCGATGGAGAAGCGTTGGTGATGACGAAGAACGAAGACCCCCCTCTCCGGAGCCCCAAACGGACTCCAGATCTGGCCTCTCGAGGAAGAACAGGAGGTGACGGCGGCTCCGTCTCATGGATCGCGATAATTCTTTCTCCATGATTTTTCTCTCCAAAACTAAGAATTTATAGGGTCGGGTTTGTCATCTGCGGGGCCACTAGGTGGGTATAACCCACCTGCGCGCGCCAGGAGAGGGGGCGCGCCCTGGTGGGTTGTGCCCACCCAGGGGCCCCTCTCTGTTGGGTCTTGGCTCCAGTAATTCTCTTTTATTCCATAAAAAATCCTGGCAAAGTTTCATTTCATTCGGAGAACTTTTATTTCTGCACAAAAACAACACCATGGTAGTTCTGCTGAAAACAATGTCAGACCGGGGTTAGTTTCATTCAAATCATGCAAATTAGAGTCCAAAACAAGAGAAAAAGTAGATACATTGGAGACATATCAACTCCCCCAAGCTTAAACATTTGCTTGTCCTCAAGCAATTCAGTTGATAAACTGAAAGTGAGAAAGAAAAACTTTTACGAACTATTTTGCTCTTGTTTGCATAAATAAGCTTAAACAACGCACAAGTTTTCAGCCAACATTATAGCTAACCATGTCAACAATAACATTCAAAGATTATATTAACTCATATCAATGACATAATCAACTAGCGAGCGATAATAAGAGATCTAAGACAATAACACGTTGTCAAAACAACCATGATATAATATGACAATAGTGGTATCTCGCTAGACCTTTCTGAGACCACAAAACATAAATGCAGAGCACCTCCAAAGTTCAAGCAGCGACTAAACATCGTAATTCATGGTAGAAAAGATTCAGTCATGCTAACACCCAACATTCACTACACACAATGCATAGGCATGACAACAATGCTCTCAGATCTGGCACTTATTAGAGAAGGTGATGACACAACATAAAAGTAAATAGAAAGTCTCTTCGCAGAGGGAAGCAGTGATTTGCAGAGGTGCCAGAGCTCAAAATTTTAAAACAACGGTAAATGAAATTTTTGAGAGGTGCACCCTTCTCATTCACTTCACGACTATCAGCTATCGACATCTCCCATGCTAAACGAGCTAGTGGCGGTTCCCAAGCAGAAAAGTAAATGTTTGAGCTTCATTGGGAGTTTTTGTTTGTTTATTTGTAAGCTTTTTCTTTTTGCAGTTTGGGACTGGGAATCCCTATTACCGCCCTTTTCTCATGCAAAGGCGAGTGAATAAACACTCAACCTGAGAATAACCCGCTTAGCATGGAAAATACCAACCACCTCCTGTCATTCCATGATCGATCCAGACACACAAAAAGGATATTTATTTGAAGTTTTTAGAGGTGGCACGTGCAAATTTACTTAGGACGGCATGGTAATACCGCATATAGGTAGATATGGTGGACTCATTTGTAATAACTTTGAGTTTTTGAATTTGATGCACAAGCAATATTCCCGCTTAGTATAGATGAAGGCTAGCAAATAGGTTGGCAAGCGGCCAGCTAGAGAGCAACAATGGTCATGAACATGCATCATGCATAATAAACATTGGACACCCGCATAAGTAGGATATGGACACCAGGAACATAAATATCATAGAGGCTATGTTGGTTTTGATTCAACTACATGCATAAACATGTGCGAAGTCAAGCCACTTGAACATTCAGAGGAGGATACCATACCGTCATGCTACATCACAATCATTTTAAGGCTATGTTGGTATCCAAGACAAATTGTTATTAACTCCTAGCTACTTATGCATGGCATGAGAAACTATAATCTCTAATTGTCATGGCAAACAAGTTTAATCATAATGGGTTGAATCATGGGTACTAGGTTAAACATATTTATACAAACAGAACAAGTCGAGTTCATACCAGTTTCTCCTTGCCACGTCCAGTTCATCGTATATCGTCATTATTGCTTTTCACTTGCACGACCAAATAATATGAAAATAATAATAGTGCAAGAATGTCGTGGACTAAGCTGGAATCTGCAAAACATTTTATTCAACAGGAGAAGACAAGGTAAAATGTGATCTTCATTAGTTCAACAATTATTCATATGAGAGCCACTCAATATTTTCATTGTGCTCTTCTCCTCGGTACAACTCGAATAAAAGGAAAATAAATTCAGAGAAGCACACTGAAATATTTTTGGAGTTTTTGGTTTTCTTGAACACACAAATACAAGAAAAAAGCCAAAACTAGAAAAACTATCTACATGGGAAAGCTTCCAACAAGCAGAAGAAGAACAAGGAAATCTTTTTGGATTTTCTTTTTAGTCTACTACTAAGCATGCATAGAAAGTAAATTACTACAACATTTCTTTTATTTTTCTAAAGTTTTTCAAACACACAAGAAGAAGGCAAGAAAATAATGTAGGCATGGATGATACAATGAAAAAGTGTGAGCACCGACAAATAGAATGATATATAAACATAAATGTAACGTCGGTGAGAAACACGCACTCCCCGAAGCTTAGGCTTTTGGCCTAGCTTGGTAGTCGATCAGTAGTCTGGAGGGTAGTAGTCAGCATGGTAGCTCATGGAGGCTCTTGGTATGGACACCTCGGCCTGCCGTGCTGCCACCACTGCTACGTTATGAGCTTGGGTCTCGCTCTCAAGAACAAAATATCTTCCCTTGTTGCTATAGTCAAAAAGAGCAGGCACAGGAAAATATGTGTCCACAACATGTGATTCGTTAAACAACATATTATAAGTGAAGTTATAAACATTTCCCTTGAGAATCTTATGCTCTTTCGAGGTGTCAAAATCTAAATACTGCATGGGTAGGATGGGATCAAAGGGTAAAGGTGAAACACACAACCCTCGTGCTAAACGTGTGGTGTAAATTCCACCATAGAACCAGCCACTGTTAGCATTATGCTGAAGTCTACGTGCAACGATCGATCCAAGGTTATAATTCCTTTCACCAGTGAGAGCACTGTGTATGAGGCTCAAGTCTGGCGCACAGAGTATGCTGCAGTCTTGCTTGCCTACTATGCATTTCTCGTTAAATAATGCAAAATACTGAATTGCGGGAAAATGAATGCTCTTTATTCTTCCTTGTCTCACTCCTCTATTTTCACCGTAGCAAAGGCTAATCAAGAAAGACTCATACTTAGCCGTTGGTGTTCATCAAGCGAACCCCAAAAAGGGAGTTTGCAATGATAAGCAAAATTCTCTAGTGGAATAGTGAATGGATTATCATAAAGCATAAACGACACCCTAAACTCTCATGAAAAATATTTAAATTCTCTAACAAATGATTCAGTGAGAAGTTGACGTTGTTCACACTTATCTGAAAGGTAGGGACCGAGGCAGGCATTATGAACATATTGCTCAAATTCCTCCTTAATGCCCACTCACATCATATACACATCGCAAGGCCATAAGCATGTTTCAGTAGTGGCACTTTGTTTGGAACTTCCACTTGGTTCAACATAAGACCGGCGGGCGGAACTGTCACTATAAGATGCCCCCGAGGACCTTCTCCTCGAATAACTACTTCCAAATAAGCTCATAATGTCCGCGTACAATTTTCCGAAAATAAAAATTTGGGGGTGACAAAAAATTTGTCAACAAAACTTTATAAAATTGATAGCAGCTACTCATAGGGATACATAGAAGCCATAGCAAGCATTCAAACTACTTAGAACACTACGAATTCAACATGCAAGCACATCTACAACAGTACCAAGAGTAGCTAATTATTCAAAGTATAAACCACTAAAACAAAAACCAATTGGACAAATGGTGGAGTCACATACCAAGCAACAATCCACCAAAACAGTTTCAAACGGAGCTTCGAGAAAAGAGATCGAAATATGCGGGTTTGATCTCAAGAACACATGAGAGATGGCAATGGAGATATTTTTACCTGGAGGTAAGTGATGATGTGGGCTAAAGAGGTAAGTGAGAGGGACCACGTGGGGACCACAACCCACCAGGGGGGGCCTGGGGGTCCTAGCGCGCCCAGGAGGGTTGTGCCCACCTGGTGCAGCCCCCTCTGGTATTATTTGCATAAATTTTTTATTAAATATTCAGAAACAAATTGTATAAAATTTTCAGGGCATTATGAGAACTTTTATTTTTTGTCATATTTTATTGCACGGGAAATTCAGAAAACAGACTAAACATGGCATTTTATTTTATTTAACTAGTAAAAACAGAAAACAAAAGGTAAGGACAGTAGGTAGTGCTTACTAAATTCATCAACTTCATACCGCTCAAAAATGATTCATTAATAAGGTTGATCGGGTCTTATTAACAACCACTTTCGATTGGCATGAAACCGAAGAACTTTCGTAAATCACTAAGTTATATCGATGGGGATATGGATGTCCCCAACAATAAACATTTCATATTTATTTTTCACAGTAGGTAGAGGTATTTAAAAACTTCCAATAGTGATTGTGAGAGATTGTTCAGTAACATTAATACCATTCACTTGGAATTGTTTCTTCGGAAAGTGCACCGTATGCTCATTACCATTAATATGAAAAGTCACCTTGCTTTTATTACAATCAGTAATAGCCCCTACAATATTTAAGAAGGGTCTACCGAGGATAATTGACATGTTGTCGTCCTCGGGCATCTCAAGTATAACAAAGTCAGTCAAAATAGTAATATTAGCAACAACAACGGGCACATCCTCATAGACACCGATAGGTAAGGCAGTTGACTTGTCAGCCATTTGCAAAGATATTTCAGTAGGTGTGAGTTTATTCAAGTCAAGTCTTTTATATAAAGAGAAAGGTATAACACTAACACCAGCTCCTAAATGACACAAAGCAGTTTTCACATATTTTTTTATAGAGCAAGGTATAGTTGGTATACTCGGATCTCCATGTTTTTTAGGTACTCCATCCTTAAAAGTATAATTAGCAAGCATAGTGGAGATTTCTGCTTCGGGTATTTTTTCTCTTATTTGTGATGATGTCTTTCATATACTTTGCATAAGGACGCATTTTTAAGATATCAGTTAAATGAGTACGCAAAAAGACTGGCCTTAACATTTCAGCAAAGCGTTCAAATTCTTCATCATCTTTCTTTTTAGTTGACTGGGGTGGAAAAGGCATAGGTTTTTGAACCCACGGTTCTCTTTCTTTGCCGTGTTTTCTAGCAACAAAGTCTCTTTTATCATATCTTTTATTTTTATGTTGTGGGTTATCAAGATCAACAGGTGGTTCTATCTCAACATTATTATCTAGTTCTTTTTCATTGTTTGGTTGAGCCTCTTCATGAACCTCATCATTATCTTTTTCATTATCACTAGGTGAGTGTTCATTACCAGATTGAGTTTCAGCATCTGAGATGGAAATATCATTATCATTGTCAGGAGGTTTTTCTACTTCAGGTTCACTAGTGGCATGCATAGTCCTATCATTTTTCCTTTCCTTTTTCTTTTTAGAAGGACTAGGTGCAGTAGTGTTATTTCTTTGTGAATCCTATTCAATTCTTTTTGGGTCCCCCTCAGGATAAAGTGGTTCCTGAGTCATTTTACCTCCTCTAGTTGCAACTCTAACAGCAAAGTCATGCATATTATGATTCAAGTAATTCTCTTCGAGATTTAGCAACTTGTTCTAATTGAGTTTGAACCATAGAAGCATGTTTTCCAACACCTCTAACATCATTTGAAATTCTAAATAGCAAGTCACTCAAGCGAGTAATCATGTCATAATTGTATTTCAATTATTTCATAACATTTGGATTGAAGTGATCTTGTTTTCTAATATAGTTTTCGAATTCATAAAGGCTTTGGCTAGGATGCATATTGTGAGGATGATCATTGTCATTGAACTACATAAGAGAAATTACCTCTACCACCTTAGGCAGTGGTGGTGCATTAATCCCATGTATTTCTTCAATAGGACATAAAATTTTAACATCCTCAACTGTAATACCTTTTTCCTTCATAGATTTCTTTGCTTTTTGCATATCTTCAGGAGTGAGATATAATATACCCCTCTTATTTGGAGTGGGCTTAGGCGGTAGTTCAGGAAGAGTCCAATCATCATAATTCTTCAATATATTATTCAATAATTCTTTAGCTTGTCCAATAGTTCGTTCCCTGAAAACACAACCAGCACAACTATCTAGGAAGTCCCTAGAAGCATCGGTTAGTCCATTATAGAAGATATCAAGTATTTCATTTTTCTTAAGAGGATGATCAGGCAAAGCACTAAGTAACTGGCGAAGCCTCCCCCAAGCTTGTGGGAGACTCTCTTCTTTAGTTTGCACAAAGTTAAATGTTTCCTGTAAGGCAGCTTGTTTCTTATGAGCGGGAAAATATTTTTCAGAGAAGTAATAGATCATATCCTGGGGACTACACACACAACCAGGAGCAAGAGTATGTCAACAAGCTTTTGCATCACCCTTTAATGACAATGGAAATAATTTGATTATAAAGTAGTAGCAAATTTTCTCGTCATGAGTAAAAAGGGTGGCTATGTCATTTAACTTAGTAAGATGTGCCACAACAGTTTCAGTTTCATAACCAAGGAAAGGATCAGATTCAACCAAAGTGATTAACTGTAGGTTGATAGAGAGTTCATAATCCTTATCATCAATAAAGATAGGTGAAGTAGCAAACTTAGGATCACATTTCATTCTAGCATTCAGAGATTTTTCTTTATACTTGTGTAGTAATTTCTCTAGATCATCTCTATCATTACAAGCAAGAATATCTCTAGTTGCTTCTTCACTCATAACATAACCTTCCGGTACCTTAGGCAATTCATATCTAGAAGGCTAGTTCTAGCAGGTGTATCATGAGTTTCAGTTTCAAGATCATCATCAGATTCAACAACATCATGTTGTATTACTCTAGCAATTTGTTCATCAAGAAATTCTCCAAGTGGCACATCATCATTATCAAACAAGGTACTAGCATCATCATAAGCATCATTCATAGTAGAAGTAGCATCTTCAATAACTTGCAAAATATTAGAATTGATAACATGTGGTGGTGTTGCAAGTTTACTCATAACAGAAGGTGAATCTAAAGCAGAACTGGATGGCAGTTCCTTACCTCCCCTCGTCTTTGAGGGAAATATCTTAGTCTTTGGATCCTTCATATTATTCATAGTAATAATATGATAATACTCCCAAGTGACTCAACAAATATAGCTATGCTCCCCGGCAACGGTGCCAGAAAAAGGTCTTGGTAACCCAAAAGTATAGGGGATCGCAACAGTTTTCGAGGGTAGAGTATTTAACCCAAATTTATAGATTCGACACAAGGGGAGCTAAAGAATGTTTGCAAGTATTAGCAGCTGAGTTATCAATTCAACCACACCCGGAGATTAATTATCTGCAACAAAGTGATCAGTAGCACATTAATGTGGTAGCTTTGATAGTAGTGACAGCAACAACAGTAACAGTAACAGTGGTACCAGTAATTTTGTAGCAAGTGTTGGGGATACACGGGAAGCACCGCGCAATCAACTCTAAACCTACATCCAGGTGTATCCATCCTTCAACACATAACCAGTCTTTCTCGGAAACTGTTTACCTCGGACCTTCGAAAAGCATCCACTATAACAAGCTATGGCAATACTCTCGAACTACCTCCCCAGTACTGGGTGATGTCGGGGTTATCTTGCCACTGGCCGTATAGGAGAGATTTTCGATGTCGGCCGTCTTAAGTATTTAGTACTGCCGCGATATGCTTGTGACAACAATACCCCGAAGCTCAACTCCTCGGGAACAGGAGGCATCGAGAACAATATCCTTGTCACAAGAACATCGAAACAATCCCAGAATACTCGCGAGATCCTAAAAAAAAATTGGTGCAATTTTTGAAAGTAGAAGAGACAAGAGTAGTCGTCAGGAGTCCTCACCAGAGAGAAAGGGGATGAGAAGCAAAGAAATCCTACTCTCCGATATATATATAGGACTCAAAACATTTTTCATGTGTGTGCCTAGACTCAACCGTCAACGATTCGATCAATCAGTGGGGGCTTCTAGGTCGGAGAAGGCTCTGAATACCAACTTGTAATGCCCAGGATGGGACTATATCTCCTACGTGTCGAGGCACGACTTAAAGATATAAGCCCATCCTAGAATGATCTCAAGTTTGGTATCTTTGCACGACTCATGTAAAAGAGGGATTAAATTGCAAAAGAAGATAGTTGGCTTACACTCGCCACTTCACACAATACATTACATAAGCAAACATCATTCACAACATCACAACCTGACTACGGGTGAAGATCCAAAAGAAAGATACCAAAACAACATAAAGCCACAGGTCAGGATCGAATCCTAGTAGAAACCACTACTGAACATCGAAACGTCACAAACAAACGGACACACTCTTCATCGAGCTCCCGGTGAAGAACTGAACCAACTCCTGCTTCAAACTCGGCTGAACCTGCATCTGGTGTGGTGAAGTAACTGTGAGCCACAGAGGACTCAGCAATCCCGTTCCCGGGTAACAAGACTATTTAAGCCTTGGGGGAGGACAAGGCTGAAGAAAGAACAAGAGGTGAAGGAACAACAAGAGTCTGCAGCAGCAACTAGCACTAGCTTACGTAATAGAGAGCGAGAAGATAAGTGCCTCGGTCGAGAGATGATCACGAAGTGATCCTAACTAAAGCCAGTCAAACATAACCCCACTGTGTTCAACTCCCGAATCCCTATTCGGAAATCGACAGTCACGGTACACACGCTGGTAGTGTATTGAATCATTGTGTCAAGTTATCTACAACCGGATATTAACAAGCTCCCATCTGCCACATAACCGCGGGCACGGCTTTCGAAAGTTCAAACCCTGCAGGGGTGTTCCAACTTGACCCATTACAAGCCCACGATCCGCGGAGTCGCAACTCCATAGGTGGGAAGACCCGAGTATTCTCGGAATCCCGTGCTCAAGTTAAACCGAACTAAGGTAAGGCTAATCCAGCAAATCCTCCCGGCGTGTCGACACCCTGATAGGTAGCCGCGCGTATCTAGTCTCAGGACACGACCGGATGGGCGATTCTACAGGTTTTTACCAAACCTTGAGTTTCCTCGAGGTGGCCCCGCAGAACCCCCGTTTCGGACCAACACTCATGTGGAGCACTGGCCCGGGGTTGTTGAATTAAAATAAAAGGGATAGCTAGTCCACATGCAAGTTTTTATTAGTTTGTTATTAGGCAAATAGTACCAAAAGTTGGGACTTGCTGGAAAAGACTTAGCACTTAGCGGTTTATCAAGGGGGTCCCATACACCCCAACCGTGTTAGGAACGCATAATCAAGGAACATAACACCGGTTTATACGGTTCCTAACGGCATGAGTGGAACAAATCACCAAGCAAAAGGCTTAGCCTTCCACCCTTGCCAGTATATAGATGATTTCATTTAAGCATTTATATAGTGTGATATAACCCAACCAAACTTCAACATGAAGCAAGCATCTTCAATCTTCACCTACAACTAACAATGCTATAAGAGGGGCTGAGCGAAGCGTACTTAGCCAAGCAACGGTTTGCGTAGGTAGGGTGGTTAAACATGGCAATTGGTTACAAGTAGGAGGCTGACAAGAAGATCATGGGCATCGAGGCAAAACTATAGATCGAGACTACTAGCAATAGGCAAAAATAGTAATGGTATCCGGGTTCGGTCATCTTGCCTGGGATTCCACAAGGGAGAAGAAACGGATCCACGAAGTAGACGGAGCAACACAGACGAGAGAATCCTCACAACTCCGGAACGAAACCGAAGCTATCAAGAGAAGCAAACCGGAAAGAAACAAGAAGACGAAAGAAAAAGGAAGGAGGAGCTAGGAATAGGCTTAGGGCAAGAGGTAAAATTCCCTGGACTCACAAAAATGTGAGGAATTTAATTAAAATGGATGGAGGGTTTTTGGAAGGACCTCGAAAAACGGAAAAAGAATTATTGGCAAGGTTTGGAAGGAGAAGCTCGAAGTGAAAAAGACATGGGGAAATATGCAAATGTGTTATACTTAATTCCAAGAATGGAATATTTATTTATATATAGCTCCCTAAATATTGAGAGGCTTTTGTATGTTTTAAAGAGAAGACATTCTTCCCTCGATTTAAATGGACCGAAGGTCCACACGGTTTATTTAGGTTGAGATGCAAAAATAAATAACATGATGGCATGATGACATGATGCAATGCAAAAATAAATAACACAAGCACAAATGAAACACACGGGCAACCCGGAACATCTGTAATCTTCTGGAATCTTCTGGGACGTCGGTCTCGGGCGTCACAACTCTCCCACACTAACAGAGGATCTCGACCCGAGATCCTAGAGATATCACCGGGTAAAAACGGAAAAAAGAAGAGGTAAAACAAAGTTGCTTCTTTGACAGACGAGTGAAACCAAAGAACCTTGAGAGGTTGAACAAGTTGAATAAGAGTACAAAGGAGATGAACGAAGATGAAAACACTCCGTTAGAAAAGAGGAACAAGGAGCATTGTGAGAACCTTGATAGTTGAAAGACATGAAACAAGAGCTCACGGATGACAAAAGAATTTCAAAACCACTCCGGTTAAATGATAAGCAAGGGAAAAACATGAACTCGATAAAACGATAAGATGGTTTGGAGAGAGCAACATCATAAAACCTCCGGAATGAAAGAATAGAGAACATAGTTCAATGATAGAAATGAACGGAGAAAAGTATGACAACTTCTCTCAAAATTGAATTTGAAAGAGCATCCTTACGAAGAAGGGCTGAACGGAGTTGTTGGAAATTCAACAACGAAAGAATAAGCTTGATGTGGGCTTATGGAAAACATCTCAAAATTATGAGGTGACAACCAGCCACTAACAGAAATGAATTGCTTGGATTGAGATCAACAAGCAGACGAGAAACTTATTCCACCAGAATGATGAATGAAGAACTTGGGACATTAATAAGCACCATAATACCAACAATCCTTAGGGAAAGCTTATAGGTGCAATACAACCCAAGATAACTCCAACGAATAATTGAAGGGTTGAAAAGATCTCCTGAACAAGGAAAATGATGGTTTTAAATATCTCATTCTTGACAACTTGTGAATCATGAAACATGAAGGAATTGTCAAGGATGAAATAACACCATCTGAAACGATAAGGTAGAAAGAATTGCAATTGGAAAGCATGAAGAAGAATGCTTGAGCTCCAACAAGAATCTTGATGAAGACTTCGAGGATGAATTAAAACTTGATGATCCACCATGAAGAACTCCGGTAATGAAAGCATGAGAAGTGAAAGATGAAAAGAATAAGATTCAAGGCCTGCGATGAATCAGATAGAACTCCGGAAAACAAGATGAAGAATTTAGAACCGAGAATATGATATGATGAACAAGCTCCAGACAAAAGAATTAAATCACCTTGAAGGAATAAGAATAAGAATTATGTAATGCATCTCCTTCACCAATTTAAATTGATGACAACCAAAGGATTTGGCATACTACTTATTCTCGTTGGAAAGAATTAAAGAGAGATCTCGCACAAGCTTGGATAAATCTTCAACGAACCACCGGTAGGATTATGAAAAGAACAAATGAATTAAAATGATAACAACAGAAGAGTAACTTGAAAGAACCACCGTAAGAATATGGAGACGAACGAAGAGACATCAATGAAGAATATTGGGAGGGCGAAGTTGAAAACTGAGAACGAAGAAGTATTCTGAAATGATGGCCTTCGGAGGATCACAAAGAAAAGAATTCAAGAATGCTTCGGATGGGTATAAAAGAATTCCTCACAATCAAACGATAATGAGGATGGCATGAAGCTAGAACCACGAATCTTGAGAGAACGGGCCAAGATTTTAGAGAAACACTTCTCCGGTCTTCAAATAATGAGAATGAAGACGAGAAATGCCATGAGAATTGTTGAGCACTCCGGAATGAAGATTATAAAGGTTGAACCAACGATGAAAAGAATTTGAAAGCGATCTTGGAGAAGGCATGTGACTGATGGAGATCATTCTTACGTCACATTTTGAAAAGAATTTGAGAATAACTCCGGAATAATTAGAAGAGTCAGGTAAGATCCTGGGAAAAGACCTGTGGGTTAGGGCCCACTCAAAAAATCACCGTTGGAAAAGATTGCTTAATAGATATTGCACCGGTTGAATTAAATGGCTTGAATAAGGAGACAAAGCTCAAAATAGCTTGAAATGAATAAGAATGGAATTATGAATCTTCAGCACTCCGTATATGAATAGCAAGAGGAGAATGAATAATTGGTGCACCAGAATAAGAAAGCATTGTGAAAAGAGGAAAGGGATAAGATCAACACCGAAATCTTGAATTACATCCACCGGCAGAATTGAGAACAAAAGAATGATGAACTTGGAGTTCTTGAGCATCTTCCTGAGAATCACCGGATAAGAACATAGAAGGAAAAGAATGAAGAAATATCACATGAATAAAATGGATACTTCATTAGAGACTCTGGCTCCAAGAAGAAAAGGGAGGGAGGGCGGGTAAAACAAAGACGACTTGGGACGAATGAAACAGACAAATCGTCAGATATCTCAACGATGTCCATATGAAATAACTTGAAGAGAAGGCACACCGGTTGAAAAGGATTAACATGAAGATCTCGATGGTCAAGAAGAATTAGCACTTCCATAGAAATATGAGAACACCGATTAGGAAAGGTATGGAATCAACATTTGACATTGAAGCAACTCGAATACTAGAATCAAAACAAGAACAAAGGATAAATATGCAACATGATCTTCACAATATCATCCGAACAGAGAATTGAACGAATGAATTCCGCAGGTACATGAGCTTGTCGAGAAGCCACTTGGAGAACAAAAGTAAATAAATAAAAAGGAACAAGGAACATGTAGAACAAATACAAGATAGAAGTTTCGTTTGACATCTTCGTGCTGAAAGCTCATGGAACGTGTTACAAAAGGGTTTTGCAATCCCCGGATCAGCATAGCCAAGGACCCTTTAAGATGCAACTCCCGATCAGAACAAGTCCATAAAACCACTTCACTCAATGTAGAACCCCAAACTTCATATCGTGCATCCGTTGGAAGAATGTCTAGGACTACTGGATGAACCCACCTATAGATTTCCGAAAGTTTCCAGTTATGCAATCAGGTGTTGGGGATACACGGGAAGCACCGCGCAATCAACTCTAAACCTACATCCAGGTGTATCCATCCTTCAACACATAACCAGTCTTTCTCGGAAACTGTTTACCTCGGACCTTCGAAAAGCATCCACTATAACAAGCTATGGCAATACTCTCGAACTACCTCCCCAGTACTGGGTGATGTCGGGGTTATCTTGCCACTGGCCGTATAGGAGAGATTTTCGATGTCGGCCGTCTTAAGTATTTAGTACTGCCGCGATATGCTTGTGACAACAATACCCCGAAGCTCAACTCCTCGGGAACAGGAGGCATCGAGAACAATATCCTTGTCACAAGAACATCGAAACAATCCCAGAATACTCGCGAGATCCTAAAAAAAAATTGGTGCAATTTTTGAAAGTAGAAGAGACAAGAGTAGTCGTCAGGAGTCCTCACCAGAGAGAAAGGGGATGAGAAGCAAAGAAATCCTACTCTCCGATATATATATAGGACTCAAAACATTTTTCATGTGTGTGCCTAGACTCAACCGTCAACGATTCGATCAATCAGTGGGGGCTTCTAGGTCGGAGAAGGCTCTGAATACCAACTTGTAATGCCCAGGATGGGACTATATCTCCTACGTGTCGAGGCACGACTTAAAGATATAAGCCCATCCTAGAATGATCTCAAGTTTGGTATCTTTGCACGACTCATGTAAAAGAGGGATTAAATTGCAAAAGGAGATAGTTGGCTTACACTCGCCACTTCACACAATACATTACATAAGCAAACATCATTCACAACATCACAACCCGACTACGGGTGAAGATCCAAAAGAAAGATACCAAAACAACATAAAGCCACAGGTCAGGATCGAATCCTAGTAGAAACCACTACTGAACATCGAAACGTCACAAACAAACGGACACACTCTTCATCGAGCTCCCGGTGAAGAACTGAACCAACTCCTGCTTCAAACTCGGCTGAACCTGCATCTGGTGTGGTGAAGTAACTGTGAGCCACAGAGGACTCAGCAATCCCGTTCCCGGGTAACAAGACTATTTAAGCCTTGGGGGAGGACAAGGCTGAAGAAAGAACAAGAGGTGAAGGAACAACAAGAGTCTGCAGCAGCAACTAGCACTAGCTTACGTAATAGAGAGCGAGAAGAGAAGTGCCTCGGTCGAGAGATGATCACGAAGTGATCCTAACTAAAGCCGGTCAAACATAACCCCACCGTGTTCAACTCCCGAATCCCTATTCGGAAATTGACAGTCACGGTACACACGCTGGTAGTGTATTGAATCATTGTGTCAAGTTATCTACAACCGGATATTAACAAGCTCCCATCTGCCACATAACCACGGGCACGGCTTTCGAAAGTTCAAACCCTGCAGGGGTGTTCCAACTTGACCCATTACAAGCCCACGATCCGCGGAGTCGCAACTCCATAGGTGGGAAGACCCGAGTATTCTCGGAATCCCGTGCTCAAGTTAAACCGAACTAAGGTAAGGCTAATCCAGCAAATCCTCCCGGCGTGTCGACACCCTGATAGGTAGCCGCGCGTATGTAGTCTCAGGACACGACCGGATGGGCGATTCTACAGGTTTTTACCAAACCTTGAGTTTCCTCGAGGTGGCCCCGCAGAACCCCCATTTCGGACCAACACTCATGTGGAGCACTGGCCCGGGGTTGTTGAATTAAAATAAAAGGGATAGCTAGTCCACATGCAAGTTTTTATTAGTTTGTTATTAGGCAAATAGTACCAAAAGTTGGGACTTGCTGGAAAAGACTTAGCACTTAGCGGTTTATCAAGGGGGTCCCATACACCCCAACCGTGTTAGGAACGCATAATCAAGGAACATAACACCGGTTTATACGGTTCCTAACGGCATGAGTGGAACAAATCACCAAGCAAAAGGCTTAGACTTCCACCCTTGCCAGTATATAGATGATTTCATTTAAGCATTTATATAGTGTGATATAACCCAACCAAACTTCAACATGAAGCAAGCATCTTCAATCTTCACCTGCAACTAACAATGCTATAAGAGGGGCTGAGCGAAGCATACTTAGCCAAGCAACGGTTTGCGTAGGTAGGGTGGTTAAACATGGCAATTGGTTACAAGTAGGAGGCTGACAAGAAGGTCATGGGCATCGAGGCAAAACTATAGATCGAGACTACTAGCAATAGGCAAAAATAGTAATGGTATCCGGGTTCGGTCATCTTGCCTAGGATTCCACAAGGGAGAAGAAACGGATCCACGAAGTAGACGGAGCAACACAGACGAGAGAATCCTCACAACTCCGGAACGAAACCGAAGCTATCAAGAGAAGCAAACCGGAAAGAAACAACAAGACGAAAGAAAAAAGAAGGAGGAGCTAGGAATAGGCTTAGGGCAAGAGGTAAAATTCCCTGGACTGACAAAAATGTGAGGAATTTAATTAAAATGGCTGGAGGGTTTTTGGAAGGACCTCGAAAAACGGAAAAAGAATTATTGGCAAGGTTTGGAAGGAGAAGCTCGAAGTGAAAAAGACATGGGGAAATATGCAAGTGTGTTATACTTAATTCCAAGAATGGAATATTTATTTATATATAGCTCCCTAAATATTGAGAGGCTTTTGTATGTTTTAAAGAGAAGACATTCTTCCCTCGATTTAAATGGACCGAAGGTCCACACGATTTATTTAGGTTGAGATGCAAAAATAAATAACATGATGGCATGATGACATGATGCAATGCAAAAATAAATAACACAAGCACAAATGAAACACACGGGCAACCCGGAACATCTGTAATCTTCTGGAATCTTCTGGGACGTCGGTCTCGGGCGTCACACGATGCTCCCATCACCAGAAGGACACCCACAGTAGAAGATAATCACGCGAGCCCACAGACGATGGGCCCCAGTAGACAGGCAGAGAGGCCGGCACCCAGAGACACTGACGGTCGGGGGCCACTCCGCCCAAATTACCATTGTACCCCTGGGGGGTAGGCCTATATAAACCCCCAGGGTCCTCCATGTGGAGGGGTTGGACCCTAAGAGACACGGAGAGAAAGAGAGAGAGATCGAGAGGGAGAAACCCTAGCGACCATTCCCGTTCCCTAGAGCGAAGGTAGAGAGCTAGCCTTGCCCTTCTTCCTCCTCTAGACGACACAACTCAAGGAGCAACCTTGTAGCTACCATATTGACATTAGTCATGACGCGGAGCCCCCGCAGAGGAGGACTGGGGGTGTTATCTCCCCGGAGAGCCCCGAACCTGGGTAAGATTCGTAGGCGTCCTAAGTACCGCCTTATCCCGCTTCCAGGGCCCGGCGACGTACTCTTGCCCCCATGCATGATAAGCCATCCTTTGGCATATGTCGCACCAAAACCCCGACATTTGGCACCCACCGTGGGGCAAGGTGCACCATTGTCCGGAGACATGTTCTGGACGGGAACTTTGTTCCTCCGTGGCGAGCACAGCCAGCCCGACATGCCCGTAGGGGTGGATGTCGGGATGCTTTGCAGCGTTGAGGCCGCATGCGCCGCAAGCGGACTCGCCGATCTTCTCAGCAGTGTCCACCTCCACGACGAGCCCTCTCCACTCGCAGGACCAGCTGGCTCGGAGAGTTGCCTCGTCGAGCTCCTCGACAGGCTCCATATCGTCGACGAGCGCGCCTCCGACATGGAGTCCGTGGGCTCGTCTGATCCACCCGTCGACATGATCGTCGACCTCGATGCGGCGTCCGCTGATTCCTTCCCCGACCACGTGGTGGTCATCGATGATCCCCTTCCCCCTGTGACCTGCGATACTAGCGTCAGCACTATCACGGAGGTGCTGGCCGCTGGCCACGACGAGCCTTCCAACGGGTCTGGCCAGGAACCGTTGCGGGCGGCCACGCAGAGCCTCTCCGCCCCCATCGCCGTGGGAACAGACGGCGCGACGCTAGAAGCACTCCGCGTCTCGCTCCTCGACAACGCCAACAAGTTAGCCGCCTCCCGGCACCTCACCAAAGCCTACAGCCGTGAGGTGGACCGTGCCATAGGCGGCACGCCGGCTGCTGGCGAGCCCAGCCGGGCCGGCGCCATTCGTGATCGAGGTGGGGTCCTGGCCGACATGCTGGGGGCCCACGACCGGTATACGCCACCCCATTGGAGAACCTAAGGGATGCCCATGCAACAGTTGATGAGCTTAGCCACCTGGAGGGAGATGAGCTTCGCTGCATGACACAACGCATCCAACAGCTCCTCGACACGGCTGCCGAGCAGCAGGAAGCCCGTCGCCGGGCTCTGGAGGCCGACGAGCAGGTGGACAACCGTCCTCTTCGGCATGAGCAAGGGGCTACGTCCCGTTCGACAACAGTCAGCACTTGCAGCCAGCGTGACTCAGAGCCGGCTGCTAGCCGCAGCAGGCACACTCGCATCACCATCGAGCGCGATCAAGACGGCCTGCTCAAGAGATGTAGAGCGGCGAAATGAGCGCTCGCCTCCCCCTCGCCGGGAGAGGCATGTGTCTCCGCCGCCTGTCGACCATCCGTCCCTCGGAGGCCGCTTGGGCCGCCGCGAGGGAGTTGGGGAGAATGATGCCCGCCACCGCCTTGACCGGCTGGCCCAGTCCCAGGCGGTCGAGGAAGAAGACGCACTCGGTCCAGCTTGCTTCGGTCCCCGCATCTGTGACGAGCCTTTCCCCAAAGGTTTCTCACTCCCCAGAGACACCCCCCTAAGTACAATGGATCTGTGAAGCCGGAGGACTAGCTGGTGGATTACTCCACGGCCGTCAGCATAGCTACCGTCAACAGGCGTTGCTGTGAAATATGTGCCACTCATGCTCCAGGGCATGGCCCGGACGTGGTTAAACAACCTCAAGCGCAATAGCATCAACAGCTGGCTGGACTTCACCGACGTCTTCACTCGCAACTTCACCAGCACCTACAAGCGGCCGCCCAAGCCACGACAGCTCTCCTTATGCGTCCAAGGTCCGAACGAGTCTGCTCGTGACTACCTGATGCATTGGGCCGAGCTACGCAACTCTTGTGAAGGGGTGCATGAGGTGCAATCCATCGAGTACTTTACGGCCGGGTGCAGAGAGGGCACCTTGCTCAAGCACAAGCTCCTCTGCGACGAGCCCACCACGCTGGACGGGCTGCTAAGCATAGCAGACAAGTATGCCACCGTAGATTCCTCCATGAAGTCCAAACTGCATGTGGATTCCCCTGGAAAGGTGGCCCCACCAGCTCCTCGGACGCCGGCTGGAGAGTCCAGTCGGTGCCAGCAGCAGACACATAATAAGCGCAAAGCCCCCCCCCCTCCGGTTTCCAACAGCCGGCTGGTGGCAGCAGTTGAAGGCCAACAGCCAGAAGCTCAAGCAGGTCCCAAGCGTCAGAAGGGCGGCAAGCCGGCCTGGTAGCCCGCCTTCTCCTTTGAGCAAGCCCTGGATGTCCCTTGCAAGTTTCACAGCGGCGCGAACCCTCCAATCATTTCACGCGAAAGTGTCACTGGCTCACACGGATTGCCAGAGGCGGAGCTCTGCCACCGCCGCCTGCTGGGCAGGCGGCTCTGCCGCCAAAACCATAGGTGGCTCATCCAGGCGGCCAGGTCTTGGATGAGTTCCCAGAAGAGAACGGAGCTTATGTCGTCTTCAGAAGCCAGACAGACGATAGGCACAACCGGCGTCAGCAGCTTAGAGAAGTCAACACCGTTGCCTCCGAAGCCCCAGAGTTCATGCACTGGTTCGAAAGGCCCATCAGTTGGAGCCGTGAAGATCACCCGGCTGTCATGCCTTTGCCAGGAGCTTACGCCATGGTTCTGGATGCAACTTTCTCCACCGACAGACGGGCCTGTCGTTTCTCCCGAGTGCTGGTAGATGGCGGCAGCAACATCAGCATCATGTACTGAGACACCATGGAGAAGTTGGGCATCAAAGAGAAGCAACTTCAGCCTACCAGGACCGTGTTCCACGACATTGTCCCCAGTCTCTCTTGCTCGCCTATCGGCAAAGTCAAGATTGATGTCCTATTTGGTGACAAGAAGCATTTCCGGCGGGAGCCGGTCTAGTTTGAGGTGGTGAATCTGGAAAGCTGTAGGATCGAAGAAGTATGTCTAGAGGGGGGGTGATTAGACTACTTGACAATATAAAAAATCTGCCTTTAGATCATGCAAAGTTTTTGGCAGTTTCACAACTAAGATCAAGTCAAGTAATACACTACACATGCAATTCTAGAGTATGGGCAGCGGAAAGTAAATTGCATATATAGTAGAGAGAGGTGGAGAAGATCAAACGCAGTTTGGTGACACGGAGATTTTTGTCGTGGTTCCGATAGGTGGTGCTATCGTACATCCACGTTGATGGAGACTTCAACCCACGGAGGGTAACGGCTGCGCGAGTCCACGGAGGGCTCCACCCACGAAGGGTCCACGAAGAAGCAACCTTGTCTATTCCATCATGGCCTACGCCCACGGAGGACTAGCCTTACTCGGGGTAGATCTTCACGAAGTAGGCGATCTCCTTGCCTTTACAAACTTCTTGGTTCAACTCCACATCTCGAAGACGGAGGCTCCCAAGCGACACCTAACCAATCTAGGAGGCACCACCCCCCAAAAGGTAATAGACGGTGTTGATGGTGATGAACTCCTTGCTCTTGTGCTTCAAATGATAATCTCCCCAACACTCAACTCTCCTCACTGATATGGCTGTGATGGAAGAAAGGTTTGAGTGGAAGGCAACTTGGGAAGGCTAGAGATCAAGTTTCATATGGTAGGAATGGAATGGCTTGATCTCAACACAAGGGTAGGTGGTTCACTTCTCAGAAAGTGTATGGTAGAAGTGGTGGTACTTTCTGATGGCTCTCCTCACGAATGAAGAGGGGGTGGAGGGGTATATATAGCCTCCACACAAAATCCAACCGTTACACACACATTTGACCAATCTCGGTGAGACCGAAGTGAAAACTCGGTCAGACCGAAAGTTCAAATATAGTGAACGTTGGGATTTTCGGTGGGACCGAAAATACCATCTCGGTGGGACCGAAAGTGTAACTGATATGAACGTTGGAGTTTTCGGTGAGACCGAGAAAGAAAACTCGGTTAGACCGATTTGAGAAAGAACAGGAACATGCCAGAATCGGTGAGACCGATAATGCAATCTCGGTGAGACCGATTTGACCCAAGACAGAACCTGGCCATTTCGGTAAGACCGAAAATGCAAACTCAGATATTCCGATATGATGTGAAATGGTTACAGAAGGTTGGCAGTTCAGTTTCGGTGAGACCGATCTCAAACTCGGTATGACCGATTTTTCTAGGGTTTGGAATATGGCAGAAGTGGTTCATCTCGGTGGGACTGAGTTGGAAGAATCGGTTTGTCCGAGATTACTTATGAGTGTGTATAGAAGTGAAAGGTGCTGATAGTTGAAGGAGCTAAATCACTAAGCACTTGAGCAACCAGATCAGCAACACAACCTCATCCCCTTTTAATAGTATTGGCTTTCCTATGGACTCAATGTGATCTTTGATCACTAAACCAAAAATGGAGTCTTGAGCTTTTGCCAATGCTTGCCTTAGCATTTGAGGGGTCCACTTCTTCAGTCATCTTGCCATACCAATGTGATTGGGTTTCCTGAAACATACTTGATAAAAGCATTAGTCCAACCCCAAAGTATGTTGTCATTAATTACCAAAACCACCCAGGGAGCAAATGTGCTTTCAATCTCCCCCTTTTTGGTAATTGATGGCAACACACTAAAATTATACTAAACAAAACATCAAAGCTTATTGAAAGAAAGACAGAATTATCATGAAAGCTTTGACAAGCATGTAGTACACAGGCTCCCCCTACAAGTGTGCAAGATTTTCATAGATTATGGTTTTGGACTACCACAAGCACACAAGAGAGATAAGCAAGATGTGCTACATGCAGCTTGGCTATATGCATCAGAGCAGAAGAAAAGGAAGTGAGTGATAATGCATATGTGCATGGTGATTTCTTGCAAACAAGTATTTACAAGCAAGTCACCATCATGCACATTCTGCAAGATGCATATACTTACCTTGAGGTTCCTTGGCATTGTACCTGAAGGGATAAACTTGAGAAAACAAGGTTAGATAACACAAGAGTATTCCTTCAATCAACTTGCAAGAACATCAAGAGTACCAAGCCAGGGAGGACATGTATAAAGAGTGTCTCATATTTGAGCACAGGCTTGAATCAGCAAACATGTCTCCGAAACTAAAAGATTTTCAATGAACTCTGAGAGATTTTGCTTTTCATAGGATATCAATTGTGACGATTCCTCTAAGTCTTCTCCCCTTAAGCTAAAAGATTCCATGAGATACCAATTGTGATAACAAGGGGTGTGATGGAACAAAAAAAGCAAAATCAAAAGAATAATGCCAATTGTAATGTCCAATGTAAAACACGACAAAGCTTTGATGTGATTCTCTCCCCCTTAAGATAAGATTGCTTTTCTTCTTCCCTTAAGTCTTATCTTCTCCCCTACTCCCCCTATTCCCCCCTAAGTTCTCTCCCCCTTTGACATCAAGTGCCGAAAAGGACAGCAAACTAGGTAGGACAGGAAAGATGGAAAGAAAGAAATAAAGAAAGAAGTGGGATCCTTAAGAATCACAACAGGACAAATAAGAACATTTCAAGAGTAACATTGAGTCTTCTCCTCTTTAAGATTTAAATTTTGAGTGGAGCTGCAGAAGTAGATGTCCTGGAAGATAAATCGGTGACACCGAATTAGATGGATCGGTGGTTCCGAATCCTTTTCGGTTAGACCGAAAATTTCAAATCGGTGACGCCGAGTTTATTCCAAGGGAATACAGAAATAATTCAGCTCACTTTGCGAGGAGTATTTCAAAAGATTTGCAATGAATTTGTAAAAGATTTTCAAGGAATTGATCAGAGTCATAAAAAGATTTCCAGAAGGATATTCACAAAGAAACATGAGAAAAGAAATAAAAAAAAAGATTCCTAGATGAAGTTTTTTTTTGTTTAAAGAAAACTCAATGAGAGAACATAAGAGAAAACAGAAAAAAACTCCAAAAGCATATGTACTTCATCTAGATAAAGTTCGGCGACAAAGTCACCTATGTTTGAGTATATTGACTTAGGAGTCAAATGAGGACATTTGATCATAGGTCATACTCATCGTTTAAGCTCAAAATGGGGTTGCCATTTTTCGATTAAGCATTTGATGTGATCACATCTTATGAAGCTGCTTGTACTCATGACTTTGAGCAAAGCTCCTCGAAGATGTGAAGAACATACCTTGGGCTTATTGTTGCTTTACTCATGTAGGTAAGCTTGATGTAGGTGCTCATTGAATGTGAAGTTGGAGCGCCGTTTCTACTTGTGTAGTTCATCTTCCTACATGGGTTAGGCAAGCAAGGAAATACTCAAGAATATCCAAGATGACAAGAGTGAAATACTAGAAGTATAAGGTGTCAAAAAGGATATGTGGAATTTTGTTCCTTGAACTCAACATCCCAAAGGGCTAGATACTTGGTCAATGACAAGATCACTCATGATTTGAGTGTGTGGTAATCTTGTGGAATGTAGATCATCCAAGTACCTGCAAAGAGTTAGATGCAATACAAGGAGGCAAATGTGTCCAAGACATATGATTATCATCATAAGAGAAATATCAAGGATTAGTCAAGAGGCTCATGCCTTGCATGCATCAATGGAGTTATCACTCCAAGTTTGAAGCATCAATGATGTTCAATTCACTCCTTAAGCGACAAAACACTTTCTCATCAAGAGGTTTTGTAAAGATATCAGCAAGTTGTTTGTCAGTACGAACATGCTTAAGATTAATGTCACCCTTGGCAATATGATCACGAATAAAATGGTGACGAACTTCAATATGCTTTGTTCGAGAGTGTTGCACAGGATTGTGTCCAATCTTGATTGCACTCTCATTGTCACAAAGCAAGGGAACACGTCTCACATGTATCCCATAATCTTTAAGCGTTTGTGTCATCCATAGTAATTGAGCACAACACGAACCAGCAGCAATATATTCTGCTTCGGCAGTGGATAATGATACCGAATTTTGTTTCTTGGAGGACCAAGATACAAGGGATCGACCAAGGAATTGACATGTACCCGAAGTTGACTTTCTATCAACCTTGTCACCGGCATAGTCCGAGTCGGAATAGCCAACAAGATCGAAAGAAGCTCTCTTAGGATACCAAATGCCAAAGTTTGGTGTGTGTATCAAGTATCTCACTATCCTTTTAACAGCTTTAAGATGACATTCTTTAGGGGCTGCTTGATATCGCGCACACATGCATACACTCAACATTATGTCAGGACGAGAAGCACAAAGATATGGTAGAGAACCAATCATAGAACGATAAACCCTTTGATCAACGGGTTCTCCATCTTTTGTCAAGTCATTATGTCCACTAGTAGGCATGGGGGTACTCATACCTTTGCTTTCTTGCATGTTGAACTTCTTGAAGAGATCCTTGGTGTACTTTGTTTGTGAGACAAAGGTACCCTCCTTAGATTGCTTGATTTGCAACCCAAGGAAGAATTTGAGTTCACACATCATGGACATTTCATACTTCTCCGACATGAGCTGTCCAAACTTCTTGCTAAAATGGGGGTTAGTTGAACCAAAGATAATATCATCAACATATATTTGGCACACAAATAGTTCACCATTAACCCTTTTTGTGAACAGCGTTGAGTCTATCTTACCAATCTCAAAGCCTTTTTCAAGAAGAAAGCTAGTTAAGCATTTGTACCAAGCTCTAGGTGCTTGCTTAAGACCATAAAGAGCTTTATGCAATTTGTAAACATGATTAGGCTTTTTGGGATTCACAAATCCGGGAGGTTGTTTAACAAATACTTCCTCCTCAATTTCACCATTTAGGAAAGCACTTTTGATGTCCATTTGATAGAGAGTAATATCATGATGATTGGCATAAGCAATAAGAATGCGAATGGACTCAAGTCTAGCAACGGGGGCATAGGTCTCACCATAGTCCATACCTTCGACTTGTGTGTAACCTTGAGCTACGAGACGAGCCTTGTTGCGGATGACTTGTCCATCTTCATCTTGCTTGTTCCGAAACACCCATTTGGTTCCAATGATGTTTTGATCATCGTTGGGCTTCTCTACCAAAGTCCACACCTTGTTCCTTTCGAAGTTGTGTAGTTCTTCGTGCATAGCGTTCACCCAATCCGGGTCTTTAAGTGCTTCTTCTACCTTCATAGGTTCAATACTAGAGATAAATGAGTAATGCTCACAAAAGTTAGCTAAGCGAGTTTTAGAGCGAGTAATTCTCCCGGAGTTGATGTCGTTCATCATTTGTTCCACGGGATGATTCTTCTTGACTCTTGCTCGGACTCGGGATAGCTTTTGTTGATGTTGTGGCTCAGCTTCCTCATCATCTTCATCTTCTTCTTCTTCTTCTTCATTGTTGTTGGTGTTGTCTTGAGGCGGTGGAGAAGGAGGTTGCGGTAGATCTTCTTGTTGCATTTCCTCATCTTGGTGAGTTCCACTTGTGGAGGCCTCCATGTTGCCTTGAGGTTCATCTCGCCGTGAGGTAGGTGGCTCCACATATGTAGATGAGGTACTCTCCTTCACTTCCATGGGACGGATCTTTCCAATAGATAAATCTTGGATTGCTTCCGATGGGTCCTTGTCTCCTACATCAATAGGCATTTGCTCTACTTGCGAGCCATTAGATTCATCAAACTTCACGTCTACCGTCTCTTCAACCTTTCGGGTGAAATTATTGTAGACACGGTAGGTGTGGGAGTTTGATCCATAACCAAGAAGAAAGCCTTCATGAGATTTAGGAGCAAATTTAGACCGACGATGCTTATCAAGGATATAGCATTTTGAACCAAAGACACGAAAGTATCCCACTTGGGGTTTGTTACCGGTGAGGAGCTCGTATGATGTCTTGCCGAGAAGCTTATGAAGATAAAGCCTGTTGATAGCATGACAAGCTGTCTCGACCGCTTCTCCCCAAAAGTGCTTCGGTGTCTTGTATTCATCAAGCATCGTTCTTGCCATCTCGATGAGCGTTCGGTTCTTCCTCTCAACAACTCCATTTTGTTGAGGAGTGTACGTAGCCGAGAACTCATGTAGAATCCCTTCCTCATCGAGAAAAGAGTCTACATTGGCGTTCTTGAACTCCGTTCCATTGTCACTCCGAACTTTCTTGATCTTCACCTCAAATTGATTTTGGGCCTTTTTGGCAAAGGTCTTGAAGATCCTCTGAACCTGCGATTTATCATCAAGGAAAAATACCCATGTAAATCTGGAATAATCATCAACTATAACTAGACCAAAGGAGTTACCACCAAGGCTTTTGTAAGCATTGGGACCGAAGAGATCCATGTGAAGAAGCTCAAGCGGTCTCCTAGTGGTCATGATGTTTTTCACGGGATGACTTCCACCAACTTGTTTTCCTGCTTGACAGGCACTACAAAGTCTATCTTTGTCAAAGAAAACATCTTTAACACCAAGAATATGATCACCTTTGATCAGCTTGTCTAGATTACGCATACCAACATGTCCTAGCCTTCTATGCCATAACCAACCTTTAGAGGATTTAGCAATGAAACAAGCTCTAGGTTGGGCTTTCTTAGTGAAATCAACAATATATAGATCACCTCTACGAATACCAGTAAAAGCCATGTTTTGATTATCACGACGAAAGACTTGGCAATCTACTTTGGTGAATAGCACATTGAATCCAAAGTCAGCTAATCTAGACACGGAAAGTAAATTGTATCCAAGAGATTCTACAAGCATGACATTTTGAATAGAGCTATCATGAGATATGGCCACCTTACCAAGGCCAAGTACCTTACCCTTGGAGTTGTCTCCAAAAGTCACATACTTGCGTGGGCCATCGTTTTTTGCAAGCTCTCGAAACATGTCTTTATCTCCGGTCATGTGATCGGTGCATCCACTGTCAAGAATCCACTCTTTTCCGCCGGACATGTAGTCTCTCATATTTGCCATGAGATTGAGACTCTTCATGACCTTGTCTAGCTCGGTGTCCGAATAAGAGTAATCATCATCATGCTCATGCTCATCATCATATTGACCCATAGATTGTTCATCATCGACACCTAGGTCAATTTGATAAGTATTTGCATTAGTTTGGTTAATGGAACAATAATCTTCGGAATGCAATGCAAGAGCATTTCTAATTCTAATATTGATAAGACCGGGATCACCCTTCTTTTTCATAAGATCACGAAGCTCAAAGAAGCATTTATCAAAGTTAGGATCATTGGGGTGCAACTTATCAAATTCAATAGTCTTGTGTAGAATTTCATCAAGACTTCTCAACGAGTAGTCCGGATAAAGTTCTTCCAAGAATTTCCACATAGCATAGGCACACTCAAAGTTTGTAACAAGATTAAGCAAGTCATCGGGTAACCCTCTAATGATAAGATTTACAGTTCTAAGGTTACGAAGCAAATCAAGCTCTTCATCCATGGTAGGGTGCAAGGGATCAAATGGAGGCACATATGGGGTCTCAATATATTTGCACAAATTGTACATTTTAAAGATACTAAGCATTTCAGACCTCCAAGAGTTATAAAACCTTCCATCAAGAACAGGCACTCTATGGCTAACACTCCCATCCGTAGACACGTCCATCTTCCTCCAATGGTGTGTAAACCAAAGCAATGGAGACCAAAGCTCTGATACCAATTGTAGGATCGAAGAAGTAGGTCTAGAGGGGGGGTGATTAGACTACTTGACAAGATAAAATTTCTGTCTTTTATCAAGGACAGATTTTGGCAGTTTTGCAATGAAGATCAAGTCAAGTAACACACTACACATGCAATTCTAGAGTATGGGCAGCGGAAAGTAAATTGCATATATAGTAAATGGAGATGGAGAAGATCAAACGCAGTTTGGTGACACGGAGATTTTTGTCGTGGTTCCGATAGGTGGTGCTATCGTACATCCACGTTGATGGAGACTTCAACCCACGGAGGGTAACGGCTGCGCGAGTCCACGGAGGGCTCCACCCACGAAGGGTCCACGAAGAAGCAACCTTGTCTATTCCATCACGGCCTACGCCCACGGAGGACTAGCCTTACTCGGGGTAGATCTTCACGAAGTAGGCGATCTCCTTGCCTTTACAAACTTCTTGGTTCAACTCCACATCATCAAGACGGAGGCTCCCAAGCGACACCTAACCAATCTAGGAGGCACCACCCCCCAAAAGGTAATAGACGGTGTTGATGATGATGAACTCCTTGCTCTTGTGCTTCAAGTGATAAACTCCCCAACACTCAACTCTCCTCACTGATATGGCTGTGGTGGAAGAAAGGTTTGAGTGGAAAGCAACTTGGGAAGGCTAGAGATCAAGTTTCATATGGTAGGAATGGAATGGCTTGATCTCAACACAAGGGTAGGTGGTTCACTTCTCAGAAAGTGTATGGTAGAAGTGGTGGTACTTTCTGATGGCTCTCCTCACGAATGAAGAGGGGGTGGAGGGGTATATATAGCCTCCACACAAAATCCAACCGTTACACACACATTTGACCAATCTCGGTGAGACCGAAGTGAAAACTCGGTCAGACCGAAAGTTCAAATATAGTGAACGTTGGGATTTTCGGTGGGACCGAAAATACCATCTCGGTGGGACCGAAAGTGTAACTGATATGAACGTTGGAGTTTTCGGTGAGACCGAGAAAGAAAACTCGGTTAGACCGATTTGAGAAAGAACAGGAACATGCCAGAATCGGTGAGACCGATAATGCAATCTCGGTGAGACCGATTTGACCCAAGACAGAACCTGGCCATTTCGGTAAGACCGAAAATGCAAACTCAGATATTCCGATATGATGTGAAATGGTTACAGAAGGTTGGCAGTTCAGTTTCGGTGAGACCGATCTCAAACTCGGTATGACCGATTTTTCTAGGGTTTGGAATATGGCAGAAGTGGTTCATCTCGGTGGGACTGAGTTGGAAGAATCGGTTTGTCCGAGATTACTTATGAGTGTGTATAGAAGTGAAAGGTGCTGATAGTTGAAGGAGCTAAATCACTAAGCACTTGAGCAACCAGATCATCAACACAACCTCATCCCCTTTTAATAGTATTGGCTTTCCTATGGACTCAATGTGATCTTTGATCACTAAACCAAAAATGGAGTCTTGAGCTTTTGCCAATGCTTGCCTTAGCATTTGAGGGGTCCACTTCTTCAGTCATCTTGCCATACCAATGTGATTGGGTTTCCTGAAACATACTTGATAAAAGCATTAGTCCAACCACAAAGTATGTTGTCATTAATTACCAAAACCACCCAGGGAGCAAATGTGCTTTCAAAAGCCCCTATCACGTGATATTGGGCCGGCCAGCTCCTGCAAAATTCACGGCAGTACCCCATTACGCCTACCTCAAGATGAAGATGTCGGGCCCCAGAGGAATAATCACTATAGTCGGGGACTATGAGAAGTCCATCGCATGTGCCACGGCTAGCAGCCGGCTGGCCGAGTCCCTTGTCTTAGCTGAAGAGAAGCGCCGCCTTGATCGGTTGGTGGTAATAGCTGGCAAGCAGCCGGCCATACCATCCGATCCCAAGGAGGCGGAACCACAAGGCTCATTCCAGCCGGCCAAGGAAACCAAGAAGATTGCTTTGGACCCGTCACACCTTGAGCGATTTGCTGTCATAGGGTCAAATCTAGACAGCAAATAGGAAAGCGAGCTCGTCGATTTCCTCCGTGAGAATCGGGACATCTTTGCATGGTCCCCCAAAGACATGCCGGGTGTACCGACGGATTTCGCCGAGCACAAGCTACATGTGAGAGAAGACGCGAAGCCGGTCAGGCAGCCACTCTGCCGCCTGTCAGAAGAAAAAAGAAGAGTTGTTGGAGAAGAAGTCGCCCGCCTGCTAGCAGTCGGCTTCATTATGGAAGTGTTCTACCCAGAGTGGCTCTCCAACCCTGTCCTAGTGCTGAAGAAGAACAACAAATGGCGCATGTGCATTGATTACACCAGCCTCAACAAAGCTTGCCCTAAAGATCCATTTGCTTTGCCGCGAATAGATCAAGTGATTGACTCCACAGCTGGATGCGAGCTACTGTCATTCCTTTACGCCTATTTCGGATACCACCAGATCAAACTGGATCCGGACGACCGCCTGAAGACCGCCTTCCTCATGCCATCTGGGGCCTTCTGCTACCTGACTATGATGTTCGGCTTGAGAAATGCTGCGCCACCTTTCAGCGTTGCATGCAGAAGTGTCTCTTCAAGCAACTTGGCAGAAACGCCCATGTTTACGTGGAAGATATCGTGGTGAAGATGGAGAAGAGGGGAACTCTCTTGGAGGACCTCCAAGAGACCTTCAAAAACCTGCACTGCTTTCAGATCAAGCTAAACCCGGAGAAATGCGTCTTCGGGGTACCAGCAGGCCAATCTCCTTGGTTTCTTGGTATCTGAATGCGGCATCGAGTGCAACCCCTCAAAGATCAAGGCCATTGAGAGGATGGAGAAGCCAACTCACATACGAGACGTCTAGAAGTTCACTGGGTGCCTGACATCACTCAGCCGATTCATCAGCTGGCTGGGCGAGAAGGCACTCCCTCTGTACCAATTGATGAAGAAGACCACCTGCTTCGAGTGGAATGACAAGGTGGATGAAGCCTTCCACCAGCTCAAGAAAGTGTTGTCCACGTCGCCTGTCCTGGCGGCTCCAACAGACAAGGAACCCATGTTCCTTTACATAGCCGCCACCAGCCGGGTGGTCAGCACTGTGATTGTGGTCGAACGCCCAGAGGACGGCAGAGCCTTGCCTGTCCAGAGGCCGGTCTATTACTTGAGCGAGGTGTTGTCATTTTCCAAGCAGAACTATCGCCATTACCAGAAGATGTGCTATGGTGTGTACTTTGTCGCCAAGAAACTCAAGCAGTACTTCCAAGAGCATCCGATCACGGTCGTATGCACAACTCCGCTTGCTGAGATCATGGGCAACAGAGATGCTTCAGGCCGAGTGGCGAAGTGGGCCATTGAGCTAGCCCCCCTTCACCATCTTCTACCAGCCCCGCACCACCATCAAGTCACAAGCGATGGCCGACTTCCTCGTCGACTGGGCCGAGACCCAGTACCTGCCGCCTGCTCCAGATTCAACCCATTGACGGATGCACTTTGATGGATCAAAGATGCGCACCGACTTGGGAGTCGGCGTCGTCCTCACCTCTCCCAAAGGCGACAAGCTCAAGTACACCTTGCAAATCCACGTTGCTGCCTCCAACAACGTGGTCGAGTATGAGGCACTCATTCATCGGCTCCGGATGGCCAAAGAGATTGGCATCCGCCGAGTGTTGTTCTATGGTGACTCGGACTTAGTGGTCCAATAGTCGTCTGGTGATTTGGACAAAAAAAATGCAAACATGGCAAGTTACCGCTTCCTGCTCCAGCAAATCAGTGGGCATTTTGACGGTTGCAAGTTCCTCCACATACCACGAGCTGACAACGTTCAAGCCGACGCCTTGGTGTGAATTGGTTCCACCCGGCAAGAAATACCAGCCGGCGTGTCCCTCCAATGCTTGCGCAAGCCGTGTATCCAGCCGTCACCAGAGTCAGAATCAATCTTCATGCCAGCCAATCCTGGGGCAGACGGCCCAAAAACCTCAGCAGCCAGCCCGGGGACTGCTGGGCCAGCACCCGGCCAAGGGACTGCTATGCCAGCACCTGGCTCGGGGACTTCAGAGCCCAGCCCCGGGACTGCTGCGGCCAGCTCAGGAGCTCGAGCAGGTGGCCAAGAAACTTCAGCTCCAACAGGCGGTCAGGGGACTGCTGCACCAACACCTGGCCGGGGACTTCAAAGCTCGGCCCGAGGACTGTTGCAGCCGGCCCGGGGACTTCAGAAGCACAACAGACGGCTCACTCCAGCCCTCTACCTCCCGGCCCAACCACCCTGGTTTCAGCAGCAGGAGTAACAGGAGTCTCAGCACCATCTTGGGCACAACCGATCCTCAAATTTCTGCTCAGAAGGGAGTTGCCAGCAGATGAAACCTTGGCACGACAAGTTCAGCGCAGAGCTTCAGCATACACAATAGTAAACAGAGAGCTCGTCAGACGCAGTGCAATCGACGTCTTCTAGCGCTGCGTGGAAGCAGAAAAGGGTCTGGCCATATTGAGAGATATTCATCAAGGCGAATGCGGCCACCATGCGGCCTCAAGATCCCTCGTCGCCAAAGCGTTCCGCCACGGTTTCTTCTGGCTGACTGCTTTGTACAACGCCAAAGAGTTAGTCAAGAAATGCAATGGCTGTGTCACAGCCCTAGACCAGCCCTTGCCTGTCTTGCTTGGTCTTCGTGTGCATCATGTTTACTTTCACAGAAAGTTGAAAGGGGATGTTCAAACCCTAGCACCAAATGAATTCAACTAGGGTCAATTAAAATCTTTTTCAATGAACCCGAAATGCCCTTTGGAAAAGTTCATCATTTTTGGATTGATTAAAAACCTCTGCCAAAAAAGTTGCACATATTTCTAGGACCATTCTGGATTTTTGATTTAAATCTTAAAGTATTTGCATTTGGGCATTTAAATATTATATATTATTTTAAATGCTCAAATAATCATAAACTAAAATGTTTACTGTTGGATTTATTCTAAACAGTAGCCATGCTTGGTTTCATGATTTTTGAAAATGCTCTTGCATTTTTAATAAAGCCAAAACAAATGTCAAAATTAGAAAATAGTAAGAGAACTAGAAAAGGAGAGAGAGAACACCTACCTGGGCTAACTTACCTGGTGGCCTAGCACGGCCCAGCCCAACTGGCCGACGCTAGTCATGTCCCACCTCTCGCCAGGAGGACAAGGGGCGCGTGGCCGCCGCGCGCCAGCACACGCCGTGGCCACCTCCTACCTCTCTGCCTATCTCCTCGTCGCCCTGAGGTTGCCACGCACCTCCCTGCCTCTCTCTGTCACTCTTCCTCGCTCTCTCTCCCTTCTCCTGTCTCTCTCTCCCGCATCACCGAACACGCCGTCGCCGCCGCTCGTCGTTGCCACGGCCACCGCCTCTCCCTCACCCCCTACAGCTTCCCACGAGCTCCGTGACGTCATCTTCGACCCTCTCACCGAGCCTCGCTCCGCCGGACGCCCTGGAGCCTCGCCAACGCCGATGTTCCGCCCTCGGGTGGCGGCGATCCCCGCCGTCGTTTCACCGGACCCCGTGCCTCCCCTGCCTCGCCAGCAGTACCAGAAGAACCGTGGTGAGCCCCAGTTTCATTTCCCCCATGCCCCGTCGCCTATCGTGTCCCCTAACCGCATCAGCCACCAGAGCCGAGCGCTCCTCACCGCCGGCCATGGCATCGCCGCCCGCCGCGGCCACAGCGGCTGCCACCCGCGTCCGAGTGCATCACCGCACTCAGCGCATCACCACGGGGCCGTAGCAACCAACCGTTGCTCCTGCCATGCCCTGCGGCGTCGAATCCGTCGACGGCCGAACCACGGCCGCCGCAAACCTCGTCGTCGGCGTTGATTCTGGCGACCCCCGCGTCCAGCTTCACCGTCGTTTGATGCGGGCGAGCAAGGGCTATGCCCTGGTACCCTCAGCAAGCCAAACCACCGCCCGTAGCACCGTTTCGTTCATCACCCGAACGCAGGCCGTCACGTTTGAGGTCGTCGCCGTCACTTCAGGCCACCTTCGGCGAAGCTGAGGGCACCAATCGACGCGCGCGAGCTCCAGCTACTCGTAGATGGGCTCAGCCGTTGATTTGGTCGCCGGAGGGCGATTTCTGAGCACAACCGCTGACTCGGGCCTCGCCGGCGGCTAAACGCCGGCGGGTTTGACCCGTTGACCGGCGTGGGTTAACCCCACTGCCTGGTTTGACTCCCCCCCTCTCTCACTGGCTTGCGGGCCCGCCCTGCTAATTAACCTAGATTAGTGCTAATTAATGGTTAGTTAAGTTAGTCACTGACGTGTGGGCCCTGCCCTGTCGAATTATAGTTTAGGATTAACTAGTGCTAATTAACCTTGTTAATTAGCAGTGTCAATGACCAGTGGGCCCCACTGGTCAGGTTTGACTGGACCAGCCCCTGTTGACTTGCTGATGTCAGCATGACCTAGTGCTGACGCAATAACTATTTTCTGTGATTTAAAATAATTCAGAAATGATTTATTTATTTCAGAAAATAGCCAAAAGTTCTAAAAATCATAGAAAATAATCTATAACTCAGATGAAAATAATTTATATATGAAAATTGATCAGAAAAATTCAAGGAATCTGTTTATGGCATTTTCATGCATGTTTGAACAAGGTAAACCTGCTGTTCAGGTCAAATCAATTAAATGGCATTTAAATAATCACATATGGAGTTTGAATTTGAACCTTTGGTTCAAACCAACTTCATTTAATATGGTTGCTAGTTGCATTAGCTCAATCAACAGCATATTGCCATGTCATGATCATGCATCATATTTTTGCATTGCATTGATTGTGTTCTCTCTTGTTTACCAGTGTTTGTCCCCTCTCAGTAGACGTTGTTCCGACGATGTGATCGATGACACCGATGAAGACCCAGTGTTATCTTCAGAAGTGCCAGGCAAGCAAAACCCCATTGAGCATTCCGATACAATCCCACTCTCTCGCTCTTGCTCTCTTTTACTGCATTAGGACAACAACGCTTCAATTGTTACCTGCTGCGGTAGTTGAACCCCTTTCCACTTCATGACCCGTCATTGCCATAGTAAATAGTTGAAACCCACTAGTATGAGTAGGAGTTGTTTGAGCCATGCCCTGCCTACTCATTCATGATTTTTGGTTATGCCTGCTATTGCTTAGAGTTGTGTCAGGTCTGGTTCATCGGGGATGAATTGGAATGTGATGAACATGTCCTACTGTGTGTGAGCTAAGTGGGTGAACACGATTTGGTAGAGGTAGCGATGAGAGGCCATGTAGGAGTACATGGTGGGTTGTCTCATTGAAACCGCCCTCAGGAACTGAGTTCCGTGTTGGTTGATCCATGAAACAGCTACTACCACACATTGGGCCTTGAAATATGACCCCGCTCGACTTATTGACTGTCCTTGTTCTCTGTCCAGGAGTTGCAACTAGTTTCTGGTGTTTGTAGATTACTAGAGGTCGTGCGCAGTGCTGACCCTCGGGGTGGGCTGTGACGCGGCAGGTACGTGGCACGGTGTACCGGTCGCCCGTGTGGTGACGCGGGAACCCTGTACACATCGTTTGGGGCCTCGAGCGACACCCCGGCCGGATCTCGCCACGGATGGAACCCAAATAGGGGATAAACATGGATGAGAGACTTGAGTGGTTGGTTAGGTCGTGGTCTACACCCACGTCGGCTTTCGCTTGAAGTTTGCCGAGCACATGTCGTGTGCAGACGCTAAGTGGTGGAAACATGTGTGAAGAAGTACACCCCTGCAGGGTTATATATGATCTATTCGAATAGCCGTGTCCGTGGTAATGGACTTCTAGGTTGCCTATAACAGTTCATAGACAAGTGAAAGTGGATACTCTAAAACACGCAAGATAAGCGTGAGTGCTATGGATGGCCTTCTCGTAGGGAGACGGGAGCGGATCCATAATGGTGTATTGATTGGTGAATATGTGGACTCGTGTGCGCCACCTCAAAAGAGTTACTTGCAGTCATAGTTCAGGATAGCCACCGAGTCAAAGCTGGCTTGCTGCAGTCAAACTCCACCACCCCTTTGTTGATACTGATGCATATGTAGCTAGTTCTGATGTAAGTCTTGCTGAGTACCTTTGTACTCACGTTTGCTTAATTTATGTTTTGCAGAGAGACTTCAGTCTCGCTAGTGATTCCGCGTGGACTTCGACGTTTAGCTTGTTACCTCAGCTACGATCTTGTACCCTTGGGAGGGTCTTGTAGATAGTCAGGCTCCTCAGCCTTTTTCATTTGTAGTTGTCTGTACTCAGACATGTTTTGCTTCCGTTGCATGTATGCTCTGTATGTGGGGTCATGTGACCTCTGTTTGTAATAAATGCTATGATGGCTCTTCTAGGCCTTTATCTATATGAGTTGTTGAGTTATATTGTGATGCCATGTTGTACATCACATACTTGCATGTTATGCGTACGTGTAATGTGTATTGCTATGTGTGGGATCCGACACCTAGTTGTTTACCCTTGGTAGCCTATCTTACAGGGTAATGTCTCCTAGTGCATCCACTGAGCCTTGGTAGCTTGCTACTGCTCCGGAACACTTATGCTGGCCGGCATGTGTCCTTCTTCGTTCCTGTGTCTGTCCCTTAGGGGGAATGTCACGCGTTCTTCCTTTAAGTCCTTGTAGCTTGCTACGACTTGGGTTCGTACGTTGATGACCGACACGTTCGTTGCTGGGTCATGTATGCCTGTCTCTGTAATTTAGTGCCACTTTTGGTTTATAACTGGTCATGTCGGCCCGGTTCTCTGTCATATGGATGCTAGCAACACTATCATATACGTGTGCCAAAATGCGCAAATGGTCCCGGGCCAGGTAAGGTGGCACCCGTGGGGATACCGTGCGTGAGGCCGCAAAGTGATATGATGTGTTACAAGCTAGACCTGTGTGACTTAGGATCGGGGTCCTGACAGCTTTGGTATCAGAGCCTGACTGCCTGTAGGATTAGTAAGCCAAACTGGTCGAAGTCATGTCTAGAAATTCTTTAGTTATGTAAGGGAATTGATTGTGGAAGGGAAAGTAAGGCTCTTTTTACTCTTTTACCTTATGACCTTCTGATCCGAGTCATCCTATTCTTCTCTACGGGGTTAAGAAACTAGGCTTCCTCTTCTGTCTATCAGGATCACGTTAATGGTGGATTCAACCCTCAGTTTAGTTTCTACTACTTCTGTTTGTTCAACTGTTGGTCACAGAACCTTGACATTATGATGTTGAGTGGTTATGCTATCTTTGTGCATGAGTCTCAAAAGTATTTTCGAGCATTTACAGCCGTTATGTTGTCCGAGTCTTCCCAAGTTTCTAAACAATCTGATGCATTTGCAAATCTTTCCTTCATGTTTCCGATGTTCCTTTAGGCCAGAATAACCACACTAGTCAGTGTGTTGAGGTACTCTGTTGCCTCGATATATATGTTGGAGTTATTACTATGACCCTAGGTGTCTTAGAAGATCACCTAGTAAGCTAGCAATGCTTTATATTCACAGTGTGATGATTCTGGCCATCATTCTCGAAAGCATCCCATGATGCCATTTAGTTAGTAGGCATTCTACTCTTGGGTTCTTGGACCCGAGATTCACTCTACTTACTTCATGTTGATAGTGTTTGCTCGTTCCTTTAGGATATTAGTAACCTTGTGATAGTCCTCGAGGTCCGTGGTTATCGTTCTTCCAATACCATGAACCATCATGGCAGGAGTTCTTCTGAACCAAAAGATCGCAACCAGAGTGCTCTTGAGTAGTACTCCATTCATTTTGTGACTCTGCCAATTCTACCTTTCTGCATGGGTTATCCGAAAGAAATATGTTGAACTAGTTCGACATGCTAATCTATGCATCCAAAACTCAGAAAGTTATATGTTCCTTTGAGTTGTCCCTTTCAGTTGTTTTATGACCTTCGTCTATCAATTGATAGTCAGGAGTAGTCGTGCATTCGTGTACATCGATGCCTTTTACTCTTGTGGTCCGTCAAGCCATTCTATTCTGGAATGACTAGGAGAAACAAACTCCAATACCTTATCCATATCTAGGATTGGGTCAAAGAAGTTGTACTTCGTAGATGGAGAATGCTAATACAACTTCTAATCTGTTCTATCTTGGGGTATTACCATCCTTATGTCAAGAATGTCAAGGGAATTGCACCACCTCCTATGAACTTTTGATAAGGTGATACTTCTCGCCATCATCATTTATTCCTCGGCCTCCGTGCTATTGTAACCGGAATGCTGACAAGTGAATTGTGATGTGTGAAATCAATACTCCTAGCAACTTCGTTGCTTGGTAGTTAAAAGGACAACAATCTCATTCTAGCGTGTTGGCTATTGAATCACCATTCTAAGATTGATCGTGCTACTAGTCCATCTTTCCTGGTGCACTCCTTGATCAGTGAGTTAGGATTGTGTCAATTCCGCGCTCACTTGATCATATCATCTTGCCCTGAAAAGCAAGATTGATCTCGAGCTTAGTAACATAGCGGTGGTTCGTGATTTTCCGAATATCTTCTCGGAAGTATTACCAGGTTGTCATCTGACCGCTATGTTGAGTTCGTGATCGAGTTAGTTCTTGTAAACCAGCCATTCCCCAAGAATCTGTGTCGGTTACCCCGTGAGCTAATTGGTTAAGCTAAACAATAACTTGGAGAGTTGGAAGATAAAAGCTTGTCAGCTTAGTTCATTTCAAGGGGTATATTTGCGTGTGTTGAAGATAGATGATATCTTCATCAATTGGTCCCTGTGATCAGTTGTTGGACCTATTGTCGTATCAAAACTTTGATTTGAGTGTGGGCTATCCTCAAATCAAATCAGAACCAACGGTATTCGTAATGTTGTCTTACTCGTGGTTGATCCCTCGAGCATACACAGTTACATCTATTGGTCTGACCAGTGCTATCACCTTGTTCACATAGTTATGGAATTCCATTTTATGGAAGCCTCGATGAATTGTTGTCGAGCCCATCGGCGACATGTTTATCCTCTCCATGATTCATGTTGAACGTTAAGCTAACATTGGAAACTTTTGTAAGCAGCATCTTTGTGTTAGCTCATGAAGTAGATGTCCTGATGTAAGAAGTGGCTTCCCCTAATTCATGTGTAATTGATGTAAGTTGCCACCGTGAGTTCGAGAAAGTTGTTTTGCTTCCTGTGGAATCATCCCAAGTTAGTCATGCATACGTGCGAAGTATTCTGTGGTTTGGAGACTTGCAACCTTCACTCTATATGTATCCCTAGCACACCAAGCCACTGATTGATTTGTTCAAGGAGAAGAAGTTTCTTCTTAAGAGCTAGACTTATGCAAGGACTTCGATATCCTCGATGATGGTTCCCACCTGAACTCGGTAGTGTTTTATCATAAGACTACTACGTGGTCATGCTTGTCTTGGACAACGTGTTCACAAGTTGTGGCAGAACCAGGTCATGTTTTGGAGCTTGCTATCGTAGTTCATTCCCGAGAATCTCGCAACGTCGTCTCGTCGATTGGGTTGCAAACTTTCACTCTTCTTCTAGACTCGATGAGTCTGGAATATCCTGACACCAACCAGAACTGAATCTCAGGCAGATATGATGGTTGGAGCATTTTCCAAGAACTATAATATTGGTCTCTCGATAACCGGTAAAGTGTATGTCGTGGCCAACACACCCAACCGGAAGACCTATTATTGTAGTATCTTGATTGAAGAAATTGGCCACCTCCCCATAAGGACTTCGTAGGATTTACTCCCTAGTTGTTCCTTACGGATTTTTGTGCTCTTGACGTCCGACCTTTTACTTGACGTTCTAGGTACCAAACCATTTTAATAAATGGGTTGCGCTAGCACATCAAGGAGAACATTAGGAGCGTAGTGCTAAATGTCTCTCGGTCGATCATCCAGATTTTGCCCCTTGACTCCACTAAGGTGAAATCTGAGAAGTGTTATCTTCCTTTGCATCTGCATCATCCATCGCTATTCATCATGGACGTATGTTGTGCTGCCAGGGTCCTTGACACGGATATTGGTAAAACCTTGATGAATATGGGAATGCTCAAGTTCTTGAGAGCACGCACAAGCGCTAGGTGTTATCACTGGCACTAACAGGGATTGCTCCCAGTGTTCTTGGTTATGCTATAACCTCTCAAACAGTAGATTCACTTTCTACTGTTGGGATTCACCCCAGTTACCAGAATCATTCCCAGCATTTGCATTTTGTTCCCAGCTTGCACCGCCAATGTGCCAATTTTCCATGGGTTACCGTTCTCAGCCACTGCTGTTCAGGATTATCTTCAGAAGTGGACTTGCCATGGGTCCCATCCATCTCCGGTGATAACCAAAATCATCCCTTGTGTTGTCTTCAACAAGGTAGTCCACATCATCCATTCTGGCCCGAGAATGTCGTTCTCTCAGACTCCGTCAAACCATCGATTGTGATTTGCCTTGGGCTGGTTTAGAGAATTTCAATGATCTCTATATCAAAAGTAATTCTTTTTGCCACTTAAGGGAATAACTCTACGAGTCACCTTCTCTAAGGTACCCCGTCTGGTGACATCGATCACTATCTTCTTAAGTGCGGAATTATTGCCTATCAAGTGAACCTTCATAATTTGCTTCACTCCATTCCCCTGGATGTGTACTCCGTGTCTCAACTCAAGAGATGTTTCAACGTCTCACTCCATGAGTTGATCTTGAGTTACTCGATCTTTCAGAAGATCAATTTTGTAGAGTTCTTTCGTCGTCATCGTGTTGGGCAAAGACCTTGAGAGCAAGGATGTCAAGATCAACATGACGCAAGCAATCGACATTCATATGACGGACACCTGGATCATGAAGATTGTGTTAGTTAGTGTCCCCTCTGATTTCTTACCCTACGCTTGAATCTCGGGACGAGATTCTTGTTTAGTGGGGGTGAGTTGTCACAGCCCTAGACCAGCCCTTGCCTGTCTTGCTTGGTCTTCATGTGCATCATGTTTACTTTCACAGAAAGTTGAAATGGGGATGTTCAAACCCTAGCACCAAATGAATTCAACTAGGGTCAATTAAAATCTTTTTCAATGAACCCAAAATGCCCATTGGAAAAGTTCATCATTTTTGGATTGATTAAAAACCTCAGCCAAAAATGTTGCACATATTTCTAGGACCATTTTGGATTTTTGATTTAAATCTTAAAGTATTTGCATTTGGGCATTTAAATATTATATATTATTTTAAATGCTCAAATAATCATAAACTAAAATGTTTATTGTTGGATTTATTCTAAACAGTAGCCATGCTTGGTTTCATGATTTTTGAAAATGCTCTGGCATTTTTAATAAAGCCAAAACAAATGTCAAAATTAGAAAACAGTAACAGAATTAGAAAAGGAGAGAGAGAGAACATCTACCTGGGCTAACTTACCTGGTGGCCCAGCACGACCCAGCCCAACTGGCCGACGCCAGTCATCTCCCACCTCTCGCCAGGAGGACGAGGGGCGCGTGGCCGCCGCGCGCCGGCACACGCCGTGGCCATCTCCTACCTCTCTGCTTGTCTCCTTGTCGCCCTGAGGTTGCCACGCACCTCCCTGCCTCTCTCTGTCACTCTTCCTCGCTCTCTCTCTCCCTTCTCCTGGCTCTCTCCCCCGCACCACCGAACACACCGTCGCCGCCGCTCGTCGTTGCCACGGCCACCGCCTCTCCCTCACTCGAGCTCCGCGACGTCATCTTCGACCCTCTCACCGAGCCACGCTCCGCCGGATGCCCTGGAGCCTCGCCAACGCCGCCGTTCCGCCCTCGGGTGCCGGCGATCCCCGCCATCATTTCGCCAGACCCCGTGCCTCCCCTGCCTCGCCAGCAGTACCAGAAGAACCGCGGTGAGCCCCGGTTTCGTTTCCCCCATGCCCCGTCGCCTATCGTGTCCCCTAACTGCATCAGCCACTAGAGCCGAGCGCTCCTCGCCGCCGGCCATGGCGCTGCCGCGGCCACAGCGGCTGCCACCTGCGTCCGAGGGCATCACCGCACTCAGCGCATCACCACGGGGCCGTAGCAACCAACCGTTGCTCCTGCCGTGCCCTGCAGCGTCGAATCCGTTGACGTCCGAACCACGGCCGCCGCAAACCTCGTCGTCGGCGTTGATTCCGGCGACCCCCGCGTCCTGCTTCACCGTCGTTCGATGCGGGCGAGCAAGGGCTACGCCCTGGTACCCTCAGCAAGCCAAACCACCGCCCATAGTGCCGTTTCGTTCATCACCCGAACGCCGGCCGCCGCGTCTGAGGTCGCCGCCGTCACTTCAGGCCACCTCCGGCGAAGCTGAGGGCACCAATCAACGCACGCGAGCTCCAGCTACTCGTAGATGGGCTCAGCCGTTGATTTGGTCGCCGGAGGGCGATTTCCAAGCACAACTGCCGACTCGGGCCTCGCCGGCGGCTAAACGCCGGCGGGTTTGACCTGTTGACCGGCGTGGGTTGACCCCACTGCCTGGTTTGACTCCCCCCTCTCTCACTGACTTGCGGGCCCGCCCTGCTAATTAACCTAGATTAGTGCTAATTAATTGGTTAGTTAAGTTTTTCACTGACGTGTGGGCCCTGCCCTGTCTAATTATAGTTTAGGATTAACTAGTGCTAATTAACCTTGTTAATTAGCAGTGTCACTGACCAGTGGGCCCCACTGGTCAGGTTTGACTGGACCAGCCCCTGTTGACTTGCTGATGTCAGCATGACCTAGTGCTGACGCAGTAACTATTTTCTGTGATTTAAAATAATTCAGAAATGATTTATTTATTTCAGAAAATAGCCAAAATTTCTAAAAATCACAGAAAATAATCTATAACTCAGATGAAAATAATTTATATATGAAAATTGATCAGAAAAATTCAAGGAATCTGTTTATGGCCTTTTCATGCATGTTTGAACAAGGTAAACCTGCTGTTTAGGTCAAATCAATTAAATGGCATTTAAATAATCACATATGGAGTTTGAATTTGAACCTTTGGTTCAAACCAACTTCATTTAATATGGTTGCTAGTTGCATTAGCTCAATCAACAGCATATTGCCATGTCATGATCATGCATCATATTGTCGCATTGCATTGACTGTGTTCTCTCTTGTTTGTCGGTGTTTGTCCCCTCTCAGTAGACGCTGTTCCGACGATGTGATTGATGACACCGATGAAGACCCAATGTTATCTTCAGAAGTGCCAGGCAAGCAAAACCCCATTGAGCATTCCGATACAATCCCACTCTCTCGCTCTTGCTCTCTTTTATTGCATTAGGACAACAACGCTTCAATTGTTACATGCTGTGGTAGTTGAACCCCTTTCCACTGCATGACCCGTCATTGCCACAGTAAATAGTTGAAACCCACTAGTATGAGTAGGAGTTGTTTGAGCCATGTCGTGCCTACTCATTCATGATTTCTGGTTATGCCTGCTATTGCTTAGAGTTGTGTCAGGTCTGATTCATCGAGGATGAATTGGAATGTGATGAACATGTCCTACTGTGTGTGAGCTAAGTGGGTGAACACGATTTGGTAAAGGTAGCGATGAGAGTCCATGTAGGAGTACATGGTGGGTTGTCTCATTGAAACCGCCCTCAGGAACGGAGTTCTGTGTTGGTTGATCCATGAAACAGCTACTACCACACATTGGGCCCTGAAATATGACCCCGCTCGACTTATTGACTGCCCTTGTTCTCTGTCCAGGAGTTGCAACTAGTTTTTGGTGTTTGTAGTTTACTGAAGGTCGTGCGCAGTGCTGACCCTCGGGGTGGGCTGTGACACGGCAGGTACGTGACGCGGGAACCCTGTACACATCGTTTGGGGCCGTGAGCGACACCCCGGCCGGATCTTCCCATGGATGGAACCCAAATAGGCGATAAACCTGGACGAGAGACTTGAGTGGTTGGTTAGGTCGTGGTCTACACCCACGTCGACTTTCGCTTGAAGTCTGCCGAGCACATGTCGTGTGCAGACGCTAAGTGGTGGAAACACGTGTGAAGAAGTACACCCCTGCAGGGTTATATATGATCTATTCGAATAGCCGTGTCCGCGGTAATGGACTTCTGGGTTGCCTATAACAGTTCATAGACAAGTGAAAGTGGATACTCTAAAACATGCAAGATAAGCGTGAGTGCTATGGATGGCCTTCTCGTAGGGAGACGGGAGCGGATCCATAATGGTGTATTGATTGGTGAATATGTGGACTCGTGTGCGCCACCTCAAAAGAGTTACTTGCAGTCTTAGTTCAGGATGGCCACCGAGTCAAAGCTGGCTTGCTGCAGTCAAACTCCACCACCCCTTTGTTGATACTGATGCATATGTAGCTAGTTCTGATGTAAGTCTTGCTGAGTACCTTTGTACTCACGTTTGCTTAATTTATGTTTTGCAGAGAGACTTCAGTCTCGCTAGTGATTTCGCGTGGACTTCGACGTTTAGCTTGTTACCTCAGCTACGATCTTGTACCCTTGGGAGGGTCTTCTAGATAGTCAGGCTCCTCAGCCTTTTTCATTTGTAGTTGTCTGTACTCAGACATGTTTTGCTTCCGTTGCCTGTATGCTCTGTATGTGGGGTTATGTGACCTCTGTTTGTAATAAATGCTATGATGGCTCTTCTGGGCCTTTATCTATATGAGTTGTTGAGTTATGTTGTGATGCCATGTTGTACATCACATACTTGCATGTTATGCGTACGTGTAATGTGTATTGCTATGTGTGGGATCCGACACGTAGTTGTTTACCCTTGGTAGCCTATCTTACAGGGAAATGTCTCCTAGTGCTTCCACTGAGCCTTGGTAGCTTGCTACTGCTCCGGAACACTTAGGCTGGCCGGCATGTGTCCTTCTTCGTTCCTGTGTCTGTCCCTTAGGGGAAATGTCATGCGTTGTTCCTTTAAGTCCTTGTAGCTTGCTACGACTTGGGTTCATACGTTGATGACCGACACGTTCGTTGCTGGGTCATGTATGCCTGTCTCTGTAATTTAGTGCCACTTTTGGTTTATAACTGGTCATGTCGGCCCGGGTTCTCTGTCATATGGATGCTAGCGACACTATCATATATGTGTGCCAAAATGCGCAAACGGTCCCGGGCCAGGTAAGGTGGCACCCATGGGGATACCGTGCGTGAGGCCGCAAAGTGATATGATGTGTTACAGGCTAGACCTGTGTGACTTAGGATCGGGGTCCAGACAGGTTGTCAGCGCTTCAGCTCCAAGCAACACCTGCCGACTTCTGCACTCAAGACTATTCCGATCACTTGGCCGTTTGAAGTTTGGGGACTGGACATGGTGGGTCCCTTCAAGACAGCACACGGTGGCTTGACTCATTTGCTTGTGGCCGTGGACAAGTTCACCAAGTGGATCGAGGCGAAGCCAATCAAGAAACTCAACGGCCCAACTGCTGTGACCTTCACCGCAGTTATCACAGTCTGGTATGGCATACCACACATCATCATCACCGACAACGGCACAAACTTTGCCAAAGGAGCATTGGCCCGTTTCTGCGCAACACAGGGCATCCGACTGGACTTAGCGTCCATTGCCCACCCGTAGTCAAACGGCCAAGTTGAGCGTGCAAACGGCCTCATCTTGTCCGGCATCAAGCCCCGACTGGTCGAGCCTTTGGAACGATCGGCTGGCTACTAGATAGAGGAGTTGCCGTCTGTCCTCTGGAGCCTCAGGACAACTCCGAACAAGTCAACCGACTTCACTCCCTTCTTCCTCGTCTATGGGGCCGAGGCCGTCATCCCAACAGATGTTGAGTTTGACTCGCCTCGTGTCACCATGTACACAGAAGCCGAAGCAAGAGAAGCACGAGAAGACGGCATGGACCTGTTGGAGGAGGCCCGGCTGGTAGCACTCCGCAGATCCGCCATCTACCAGCAGGGTCTCCGTCGCTACCACAACCGGCGAGTTAGGCCGTGATCCTTCCGCGAGGGGGATCTTGTGCTCCGGCTGATCCAGCGAACAGCCGGCCAGCATAAGCTCTCAGCCCCTTGGGAAGGACCATTCATCATCAGCAAGGTACTAGGCAACAATGCCTACTACCTTATCGACGCGCAGAAGCCAAGAGCACGCAAAAGAGATGACTCAGGCAAGGAGTCAGAGCGCCCGTGGAACGCGAACCTCCTTCGCCGCTTTTACAGCTAAAGGCAGTATGTATCGTACTATCTACTGTATTTTGAGAAACAATGGAACCCTCGAGGAGCTCTCGGGGACTGCCCCTCCCTTTATCTATATGATAAGTTTTACGCCTGTGAATGTGTTTTTTCCATTCCTTCGCCCGTCACCAGGACCAAGCAGATGGCCCGGGGGCTTGCCGCCTGGCCCTATGTTTAAAGCTTTTTTTCTCCAACAGTCGGACAAGTAATGTGCCGGCATCCAAGCCCTCTCCCACCTAAAGGTCACAGACTCGCAGAACGCATCTGTCTGACTAGTGGGAGTCAAAGTCAGGATGTGGTGCTCACATGAAAAATGGCTAAAGAAAAATAAACATAGGGCAAGACGGCCCTTGAGACAAGTTTGTCAGCTGCCGAGCAGCCGGCCAGCCGGATTCTAGCTTAGCTGAACCGCGTTCCATAGGGCGGGATACCTGCCTATCCAGAAAACAGCTAAGTACCTGATCCAATCACAGACCACAGAGTGGCTGTCTGGCTGGCAGGGCGGCAGTTACAGGAGACGACAAAAGAAAAAACGCCCGAAGGAACAAAGGACGGTGCTAACTCTAGAACCCGGCAAATAGCATAAATATATGCAGAATTAAGAGAATATTTACAAAACAAAGGGCCTCCGCGGCCACCTTCCAGCAAATGTTTGCGAATATACCCAGTGGGTGGAATTGTTCGAGACTAACTCTACCAAGTCTTAAGAGAAACAGGAAATAAGAGATAGCATGGCCGCCTAGGCCAAAGGTGCAGCAGGCGGAGCAGGTGGCACAATGGGGTCCGCTGGGCTGGCTGCTGAGGGGGCCACCTCGTGGGTCTCGGCCTGGTCGCCTTCCGTGGCAGACGGCGCAGTGCCGCAGGGTCCGCTCGTCGAGGCTTGGTCGGGCTGATGATGAACAGGCGACTCCTCCTCCAGAAAGATGCCTTCCACGTCGTCGTCATCCTCGTCCTCACCCTCATCGCTTGAGGCGATCTCCTCATCCAGCTCCTCCGGCACCGCCAGGTCCAGTCCAAAGTTGTCAGGCGGCACCACATGACCGGTTTCATCAATTCCGGGATGAAGACGGCGGTGTCGGCATATTCAACGACCGTGGCGGCGTGCTTGATGAGGTCTCCCTGTACCGCCGCCAGCTCGGGCTCGGCTTCCTGGCGAAAGGTCGCTAGCTGAGCGAAATCCAGATCGGGGTACCAGCCCTTGGCAAATTCTAGGGCGATTCGCGTGCCGGCTCTCGCTGCAGCACCCTGCCAAGCCTCGAAGCGGCCAACGGCCGCCTCCAGCCATTCAGCGGCCCAGCTGGGAGTGCGGGGTGCCGGAACGTCTGGCCAGAGGGCGGCCAGCACCTGGGATCCGACATGTTGCAGGCGGCGGAGTAGACGGTGGGCCGGCTGGATGCGTGCCTTGACGGCGAAGAGTTGCTCGATGGGAGTCCGGGGCACATTAGGTGCGATCACCTGACCCGCCCGGCGCCTCTCATCGCGTTGGGCCTCAATGGCCTGGCTGGCAGCAACATAATGGCCCGGGAAGTATTCTGCGCCAAGTACAAGACATAGAATCAGGAAAAAGGAGCCGGCTGCTATGAAAGACGGTGAACACGTGAAAGCAAGGAGAAGCAGCTTACCGTCAACCAGGTCCTCAATGGCCCCGTAGCTGTCCTGCAGGGCCGTCTCCGTCTTGGCCCAGTTCGAGCGCTCAGTCTCAAACTCGGCCCAAAGAAGCTCCTCAGTGTCCGCCAGCTTCTTGAGCTCCGCCTTGTGTGTCGCCGCCTGCTCTGCAACCTCCTTGGCTAGGCGGTAAGGTTCTTGGACGGCGAGGCTACGCTCCTGCACCTTGATGGAGAGTTCGGCCTAGACTCCGCCTAGCTGGTTGCGGAGGTCGATTACGGTTGCTGACAAGAAAGAAGGATGAGCATTAGCACCAGCGAGAAGACAAAACAACCTTGGAGTTCCAGGCCGCCTGCTCAGGAGCCGGCCCGGAACTCGGGGACTACACCCAGCGGGTGCGCTTACGCGCCCCCGCAAGGAGGAAAAAAAGACACTCCGGCTCTCGGCCAGGGCGGCCTTCAGCTGGGTCAGCTCCTGATGCTGGGAGTTGTAGGCCACCAACCGAAGATTGTGGTAGTCATGCAACAAGAAATAAGTTAGCTCATAAAGCAGCACCTTGGAGTTCCAAGCCGCCTGCTCAGCAGCCGGCTCGGAACTCGGGGACTACACCCAGTGGGTGAGCTGTTGCACCCCCACGAGAGAAATTGAAGGAATAAAAATTGAAGCAGAAATCAACATACCCGGACGGAAGTCCGCGTGGCCAAGAACTCCCGCAGGACCATTTGCATGATCTCGCACAGAGATTTGAATCGGTCGAGGACATCCCGAGACGCGACGTTCAACACGCCGCCGCCACCGGGCGTCCAGACTGGTGGTGCTGTGCTGGTGGCCTCGTTGTCTGGCGACGACGAGCTGGCAGCGCTGGCTTCCACCTGCCGCGGGGCTGAGGCCGCCCTCGCCGGATGCGGGCGGGCTGGAACTCGGGTTGTAGGCAGCGGGCATGCCACCAGCATGCCTTCCGCCAGCGGCACGTCCGCCCCCAGGGGCCGGCTGTCCTGCGCCCCAGCAGGCGGCACGGGGGGAGTTGCTTACGCCTCCATGATGGCATGGCCGTCCCCCTCCTTGTCATGAGCCGGACGATCGCCGCCGGCTGGCACTTGAACAGACGGCTCTGGCGGAGCCGCGTGCTGAGGATCGGTGCGGTTCGCCGACTGCTGGAGGGCCGCCTCCTGTTCCTGGGCTCAGACGGCGGCATCCACCTGCACCTTGGTGGCCGCCTCGGCTTCGGCCTTAGCTGTGGCGTCGGCCGCCGCCTGATGGTGGGCCGCGGCCTCCTGCTCTTCCTGCACCTCTCGCGCATTCCTTTCCATCGCTTCTAGGAGGGCGGTGGCAGGATCCACGCGGCGCGGCACAGAAGGGGCGCCCGTGCCCCCAACCACCGAGCCCACAGGGGCTCGCGAGAGGGAAAGCGGGGCACTGTTTCAATGTTCCCAGGAAGACGGTAAAATCAGCCATGAAGAAGTCAAAGGGCTAGAAGAAATATAGAGAGAAAGATAGGACATGGCACTTACACGGATATGGTCGGCCTTTGCTTAGGGACCCTAAGAAGGGCCGCCTTGGCGGCCGCCTCCTGACGTTTGATGGTAGCAACCGAGGCCTTTGGCTTCTTGGGCTAGGCTCTGGGCAGCCCGGTAGAGTCCCGGCGCTTCGTGCCACCGGCTGCAGTTGGCGGCGCCATCGAATAGCTGCTGCTCCCAATTGGGTCCGCCTCTCGGGTGTGAGGCGGCACTTCCTCCTCCTCGTCATCATCCGACCAGTCCTCGACTTCACCTCCTAACGAGCCGCCTGCTGGCTGGCCCCCGCCGACTGTGACCTCCTCCTCCTCCATGGCGTCCGCCCCTAGATTAGGGTCGCTCGTGTCGCTCTGGGAGCGGTCCGGCATCAACGGGCGGCCCAGCTGCTCAGAGCCCAGCTGCGGCTGGCCGGGGAAGATATGCAAGGCGGCACCAAGGTCAAGCGACTGAGGCAGGCGGAAGAGGGAAAGAAGAAGAAAGAGAAAGGGGGCTCACCACAGGCGGCGGGTTGCAGCGGCTGTACGGTGTCTTGCCAAACGCCCAGCTCGAATCAGACAGCTTGTAGTTGGAGACGGAGTTCACAAGAAGGGCCACCTCCTTGTACGACATCTGCTTGGTGCAGGTCCGGCTCGGGTCCCGGTGCCCGCTCATGTCGCAGATCAGGTGCGGACGGGACTATAGTGGCAGCACTCGGCGCGCCGCAAAAGTGGCCAGGAGGTCCAAGAACACCAGGCCCTCGTTTTCCTTCATCTCCCGAAGGTGCCTCATGGAAATAGAGGCTCCAGGCGTGAGGGAGAGGGCCGGAACTTCCAGGTGGCGCGGGGCTCGGCAGGCTGGCCGGCGGCATAATCCAACAGGTTGATGAAGTTGTGCTCCGGGTCGACATTGGAGACATAAAAGTATGTCTTTTGCCACAACTTCGAAGAATGCACGAGGGCAGGCGGCGGGAAATGGTTCTTGACCCCGGTGCGCTTCACGGCGATGCACATGCCGCATTGGGAAGCCTCGCCCCGGAGTGCGGTACCGAGCTTCAGGTAGAAGAGCTCGCTGCACAACTCGACCATGGGGAATATTCCGAGGTACACCTCGCAGAGGACGACGAAGGAAGCCAGCGTCACCATCGTGTTTGGCGTGAGGTGGTGGGGCTGCACATTGAAGAAATCGAGTAAGGAGCGGAAGAACCCGCCGACGGGGAGCCCGAAGCCGCAGGGGAAGTACGAGCGGAAAACTACCCGCTCGCCCAGCCGCGGCACCGGCCTGATCTCGGTCGACGGCACAATGCGCACGGCGACCTTCTCAGCAGGAGGTAACTGCCGCGAGCGGCGGAGGTAGTACACATGCTCGTCGAGGACCTCGCTCCTGTCCCACTCACCGGAGCGGTGGACCTGCGCTTCCGCGGCCATGGCTTGGGGCGCGGGCAAAACTCCAGCGGAGCGATGCGGGCAGCGGTGGCGAGGTGCGCAAGAAGGGGCGAGGAAGAAGAAGAGGGAGCAGGGGTGTGCGCGTGACCAGCGCTCGCCCCCTCCCGCGCCTACTTATAGGCTCGGGACGACGAAGCCGATGGGGCGGGGGCATAGGATTAACTACGCCACGCCCCGCACGACCCACGCCTTTTTCACGCCTAATCTACGCGCATTAAATGCACGTGGGGAGGGCAATCGATTGCCTCCGCCGCAATAGATCCGCGTGCGTGCCGAGGCCCTGTAATGGTGGGCCCCGGCCTGCTGCTGCATCCCATCGCGCGCGTGGGCTGACAGGAAGGCTTGGCGAGATGATGACGCGTGGAACGCCGCCAACGGGTGGCAAAACCACATCGCAGCCTGCCATCCATGTGGTATCTTCCCCCCGAAGACTCAAAGACAAATTCCCGGCTGCTAGAAGCCGGCCCTTCCAGGAGACAATGGCCCGGCCGCTAGAAGCCGGACCTTCCAGAAGACGGACCAGAAGCACAACCGAACCTTACTTGGAGTGGGAAGCTGCTGGAACCCCGCACTCCCACTTGCGACTGTAGAGCTCTAGCAGCTTCAGGGACTACTGTCGGAGACATTGACCACGGGTGTCTTCATCGACCACCCATGGCGTTTCAAGACAAATAGGGGCCGCCTGTCATCCTCCGGCCGCCTATGCATCGGGCCGCCTCCTAGGGCTGCAACGCCCAGGAGACGGCTGCCAGCAGGCGGCGGAGCCCGGACAGGCAGCAACCTAATGACCAACGTCCAGAAGCCGGCCCTGTGCCTCCCTCTCGGGACGTGTGCTGGGGAACCGCGACGAGACTAAGGCATGGCTACAGTTAAGCCTGTCCTTAGAGAATCTATAAAGACGTGGCTACAGTGAGAGTGTACCTTAAGGACACTCCTTAAGCAACGTATCACTGTAGCCATGTTACCGATGACCTAGCCCTGGTCAGAAGAAGCCATGATCCCACTACCCACAAGCGGAGTGGCCAGCAGGCGGCAGGCGCCACCCACCAGTGGGCCACCCAGAAGCAAGCGACCTTTGGCAGGTGGCCTGGGGGACGGGCCGCCTTGTAGCAGGCGGCTAACCGTGCCCTGGGAGTCTGAACCCCATCAACATGACAAGACAGGACATGGTGGCAGTGTACGACCAAGAGGCGGCGGCACTGTAGCCATTCCCGTCCTGACGATGCTCCCGTCAGCAGAAGGACGCCCACATTAGAAGACAATCACGCGGGCCCACAAACGGCGGGCCCCAGGAGACACGAGGAGAGGCCGGCACCCAGAGACACTGAAGGCCGGGGGCCACTCCGCCCAGATTACCATTGTACCCCTGGGGGATAGGCCTATATATACCCCCCAGGGTCCTCCATGTGGAGGGGTTGGACCCTAAGAGACACAGAGAGAAAGAGAGAGATCGAGAGGGAGAAACCCTAGCGACCATTCCCGTTCCCTAGAGCGAAGGTAGAGAGATAGCCTTGCCCTTCTTCCTCCTCTAGACAACACAGCTCAAGGAGCAACCTTGTAGCTACCATATTGACATTAGTCATGACGCGGAGCCCCGGTAGAGTAGGACATGGGGTGTTATCTCCCTGGAGAGCCCCGAACCTGGGTAAGATTCGTAGGCGTCCTAAGTACCGCCTTATCCCGCTTCCAGGGCCCGACGACGTACTCTTGTCCCCATGCATGATAAGCCATCCTTTGGCATATGTCGCACCAAAACCCCGACAGCATTGGATTACTGATTTGTTGGATGATATTCATCATGTGACAGTCATAACCTAGGGCGATATGGCACTAGCTCCAGTTCATAAATATAATGTAGGCATGTATTCCGTAAATAGTCATACGTACTTATGGAAAGAACTTGCATGACATCTTTTGTCCTACCCTCCCGTGGTAGCGGGGTCCATATTGGAAACTAAGAGCTATTAAGGCCTCCTTTTAATAGAGAACCGAAACAAAGCATTAACACACAGTAAGTAGATGAACTCCTCAAACTACGTCATCACCGGGAGTGCTTCCGGTTATTTTCACTTCGGGGTTGCCGGATCATAACATGTCGTAGGTGACTATAAATTTCAAGATCGGATCTAAACATGAATATAATGATAATATCAAAAACGGTTCAGATCTGAAATCATGGCACCCGGGCCCAAAGTGACAAGCTGATATAGACCGAACCTTGCGGCGAGATCTGATCTGTTGTTGCGGCCCGATCTTTCACGACACTACACCACCAGCAGTAGCAACCTCTCACCCGCGCACGCAATGTACACGAAGTAGAGGGTTTGAACCTTGCGGCCCAGCACGAGAAAACCAATCTCGACGAAGGTACTCATGCACAAAATAGTTTTCACGAAGAGAAATCGCAACACAGAGGTTTTCTAAAGATCCCTCCAAAAGTTGATACAGGTGTCTATCCTGAAAAACACATCGTGACTATTTCATAAAAAAAATAACCTCCTTTACATGGAACATGATATGGCTGTTTATAGTAGTATAGCCGACCCATCCAACAATGATTAAACACACGCAATCTTTCGTTTCTATTCCTGACTTCCAAACGGAAACAACTAAAGATAGGAACCGACTCAATATTTTTCCTAAACATAACTCTAACATTGACACAATATCTTGCGATATCTATGGGGTGGGCCCCAGTCAACAGAACACAATGAAAGATATTCACGTGCGTCAGGACTCCTCCTGGCAGCTTCATGTGTCTTCTCTTTCCATGGTAGAAAAATAAATAGCTCTCTATTTTTAATCTTCTTGACCAAACCAGACCAATCTGATCTCGTCTTAGTCTTTGTATCATAGTAGGACTCCTTTTTTTCCATGATGTAACACACGCCAGTATTGCCTTGCAAAACTCAACACATCCATCGGAGTAACTAGGCCAACATGCAGACTTGCATGCATGTACATCTTCAAGCAGTAATATTCCATCAAACTCTTCCTCACGTGATATATTTAGTTGTAGGTTTCTCTCTTTAAACAGAACCAAGCACATCTCTTTTAATGTCTCATCACCTGTACAAGTTACATTATCGAGCTCCTGGTCATCTTCACAGATCTGTAATATTTTGGGCACATATATATATCTGCGATCTTAAGCGGCACAACAGTACATGTGGCCATATCATCCTCTCCTCCTTGAAACGAAACCGTCCTCAGTTTCAAGTCAATCTCTTCGACAATAATGTTTGTGTCAATCTCCTCGGCAATATTTATATCTGCACACTGAACGACCACAATAGAAATTTCACCAGCTTTGACCATGTTCTTTTTTGCATGTTCATCTTCTTTTATTTTCTTCTGATGTTCTCTCCTCCAAGCAATAAACGGATGCGCACCCATGGGCACGAGGTTGCACTTCTTACCCATCTTAACAGTGTATCTATGTGTTAGGCAATCATAGGCAACATCATGTCCTATATACCATGGAAACCATCGGTGTCGGAATCACGTCACACAAAACCTCGCAAAAATAATTTTCCAAAAAAAATGGTACCTTTGCTTGGTGCGTGACAATGATCTCTTCATGACCCCAGCGAAACAAGTAAGGTTGTAGGCGTGGTGTCATTGGTACTCTAGCTTCTCCATCATCTCGATGCTTGCGGCGTTGATCAAATTCATGTGATCGATCATCATGGCACATGATCTCTCTCTCACCACCACACGGGTGTGAAATAGCCCGGCCCAGCGGCCTTCCTCCTCCAACTGAAATCCATAGCTTAATTTACTGAATGACAATGCGCTCGTCATGTTCTTCATAGTGTCGTGAACAACCTGATGATCTGAATACCACCTGATATAGACCGAACCTCACGGCGAGACCCGATCTGTTGTGGCGGCCCGATCTTTCACGACACTACACCACCAGCAGTAGCAACCTCTCGCCCGTGCACGCAATGTACATGAAGTAGAGGGTTTGAACCTTGTGGCCCAGCACGAGAAAACCAATCTCAACGAAGCTACTCACGCATAAAACAATTTCCACGAAGAGAAATCGCAATACAGAGGTTTTCTAAAGATCCCTCCAAAACTTGATATGGGTGTCTACCCTGAAAAACACATCGTGTCTATTTCATAAAAAATAACCTCCTTTACATGGAACATGATATGGCTATTTATACCAGTATAGCCGACCCATCTAACAATGATTAAACACACAAGCTTTCGTTTCTATTCATGACTTCCAAACGGAAATAACTAAAGATAGGAACCAACTCAATATTTTTCCTAAACAGAACTCTAAGATTGACACAATATCTTGTCAATCTCTATGGGGTGGGCCCCAGCCAACAAAACACAATGATAGATATTCACGTACGTCAGGACTCCTCGTGGCAGCTTCATATGTCTTCTCTTTCCATGCTAGAGAAATAAATAGATCTCTATTTTTAATCTTCTTGACTGAACCAGACCAATTTGATCTCGTCTTAGTCTTTGTATCATAGTAGGACTCCTTTTTTTTCCATGATGTAACGCACGCTAGTATTGCCTTGCAAAACTCAACACATCCATCGGAGTAACTAGGCCAACATGCAGACTTGCATGCATGTACATCTTCAAGCAGCAATATTCCATCAAATTCTTCCTCACGTGACATATTTAGTTGTTGGTTTCTCTCTTTAAACTAAACCAATCACATCTCTTTTAATGTCTCATCACCAGTACAAGTTACATTATCGAGCTCCTGCTCATCTTCATAGATCTGTAATATTTTGGGCACATATATATATGCAATCTTAAGCGGCACAATAGTACGTGTGGCCATATCACAAGCATTAAGCCTGGCAAAGTCATAGCAACATCAATCTCAAAACATAATGGATACTAGGGATCGGCCCTAACAAAACTAACTAGATTACATGATGAATGCCATCCAACTCCTCACCGACCAGTGAGCCTACGAAGGAATTACTCACTCCCGGTGGGGAGCATCATGGAATTAGCGATAGAGAAGGGTTGGTGATACGAAGAACGAAGACCCCCCTCTCCGGAGCCCCAAACGGACTCCAGATCTGGCCTCCCAAGGAAGAACAGGAGGTGATGGCGGCTCTGTCTCGTGGATCGCCATAATTTTTCTCCCTGATTTTTTCCTCCAAAAATAGGAATTTATAGGGTCAGGGTTGTCGTCTGCAGGGCCACCAGGTGGGTACAACCCACCTGGGCGCGCCAGGAGAGGGGGGCGCACCCTGGTGGGTTGTGCCCACCCAGGGGCCCCTCTCTGGTGGGTCTTGGCTCCAGCAATTCTCTTTTATTCCATAAAAAATCCTCGCAAAGTTTCGTTTCATTCCGAGAACTTTTATTTCTGCACAAAAACAACACCATGGTAGTTCTGCTGAATACAACGTCAGTCCGGGGTTATTTTCATTCAAATAATGCAAATTAGAGTCCAAAACAAGAGTAAACGCGTGAGGAAAAGTAGATACGTTGGAGACGTATCAGCAACTGCATGCCATAAATGCATGCGGAAGACGGACGGACGGGCGACCGTCGTGCCATTTGAACATGCAACAGTCGCATGCATCGGGAATCGACGCGGGCGGCTCTTTGTTGAACGGCGCGCCGCTTCAATGCTGGCGCTAGTGAGCGGTCGCATCCGCTCTGGGCAGGCATGAATGCGGGCGATGGCGCTCTGGAACGTCACTGACCGAAAACACGCGCGAGGGGGTGAGTGTTTTTTGGCGGGCCAGGGCGGTCAGAAACGGGCTTGGGAGCGGTCCGGACCCCCGCAAACCTCCCCACTTTTGTCTTCGGTTTGCGGGAGAAATCGTGTCTGGACCGCTATGCGGACTGATAGAGGCCCGTGTTGGATGGCTTCCGCGGTCCAAAAAGAGCCAAAGAAAAAATAGAAAAAGAGAAGGGACATTGCTACTATCCTTTACCACACTTGTGCTTCAAAGCAGAACCATGTTTTTCATATAGAGAGTCTCATATGCTTTTACTTTCATATACTAGTGGGAATTTTTCATTATAGAACTTGGCTTGCATATTCCGATGATGGGCTTCCTGAAATGCCCGAGGTCTTCGAGCAAGTAAGATGGATGCACATCGACTTAGTTTTCAGTTTGAGCTTTCATACACTTATAGCTCTTAGTGCATCTGTTGCATAGCAATCCCTACTCCACACATTGATATCAATTGATGTGCATCTCCATAGCCCGTTGATTAGCCGCTTCAATGTGAGATTATCTTCCTTTTTGTCTTCTCCATATTAATCTCTACCACCGCATTCTATTCCACCCATAGTGCTATATCCATGGCTTGCACTCATGTACTGCATGAGACTTGAAAATGCTGAACACTACCCAAAAAATACACTTCCATGATGATACGTGTTTGTCAAAGCAGGCCACGTTCTGTGTCATGCATGTACATCCATGACAAATTTATGACAGAATGAAGATAGTCATACATGTGCTGTCGTAGAAGTGTTCCATGACATTACCAAAATTATCATCACGGAAGTGTCCACTTCCGTGATGATAAATCGCGTGTCACAGAAGTGCTTTCGTCAAGGGTGACTGAAACATGGCATCCACCGTAATGGAACGCCGTTAAGCTATCGCGTCCGGTTTTGGATCCGATAACCCGTTAACAGCCCCGACAAATGGGGATTTTCCACATGTAAAATCATCATTGGCTGGAGGAAACACGTGTTGCCTCACCGTTGGGACATATTTCATCCACTCATTGGACATGATGCGCCTATGATAGGTCGACACGTGGCACGGCCCAACAGTGGCCCTTTCCGGTGAAAAAGACCGACCTAGTAAAAAATAGCAGGCTGGCCCATATAAGGCCTACTTGTGTCAGGTCCACTTAAGTCCACGACCCATACGAGATGTGCCAATTCAGCCCGTGAACGGTTCGTTAAAGATTTGGCACCATTGCAGCCCATCGTCAGTTCGAGCCTGCTAACAGCCTGCTATATATTTGGGCTCAATATCGGCCCGATGAGATTTCGGCCTGTTAACGGCCCATTCAGTGGATGGGCCAATTTTCACGATGTATAACTTTCGGCCTTTTAGCGACACATTTAAATATTGGGCTAATTTCCGGCCCGGTGTGTCTTTCAGCTTGTTGACGGCCCATAAATCAGTTGGGCCCTTTGTAGTCGGACCTGAGTTTCGGCATTTTAGCGACCCATTTAAGTGTTGGGCCAATTTCTGGCCCGGTGTGTCTTTCAGCCTGGTGACGGCCCATATATCTGTTGGGCCATTTGTAGTCAGACCTGAGTTTTGGCCTTTTAGCGACCCATTTAAGTGTTGGGCCAATTCTCGGCCCTGTGTGCCTTTCAGCCTGTTAACAGACCATAAATGAGTTGGGCCATTTGTAGTCGGACCTGAGTTTTGGCCTTTTAACGACCCATGCCCTTCATGGTCCAATACCAGACCGGTTTCTCTTTCATCCTGCTAAAGGCCCACAACACAGTTGGGCCATTTACAATACGACCTGACTTTCAGCCTCTTAGCGGCCCATGCTCTTCATGGTCCAGTACAAGCCCGCTGTCTCTTTCGGCCTGCTAAAGGCCCCCAGTATAGTTGGGCCATACGTAGCCCGAACTTAGTAACAGCCTGTTAACGGCCCGTGAAATCACATGGGCCCACCTGTTGCCCGCTTCGATGTCAGCCTGTTAACGACCCGGGAGTTAAGAGGGCCGACCATTAACTTTCGGCCTGGTAACGGCCCATTAACATAATGGGCCCACTAAAGTTCGTACATGTCTTTAGGCCAAATTAGATAATTTGAGCCCATTACAACGAGCAATTATGCACAGAACCAAAACCGATCAAGCAAAGGTACGGCATACAGGGAAAAATGTTTCACATCCAGCATATATTATAGGAAATTACATCCACTGGGCAATCAAAGATTGATGCTAGTGCAAATAAATGAATAGAACCTAATGATCTACAATGTCACAATCTGCAACCTCGGCACAGATGACGCCCATAAGCATGTGGGCAAGTTCTTGCTGCTTTGCTACACTGTCTCTGAAAACATTGATCATTTGTTGTGTCTCACGACTCTGCATCTCTGATTCCTCCACCATTTCCATCATTCCTTCAGCCATTAATTGGTTCGCAAACATACATTTTTTCCATTGCATTCGAGACAGAGGGTACTGAACAGATCCAGATGGCGATTTTTGGCTGGCTTGTATTATTGATAGGGGAGAGTGTCTCGACCACTGCATCATAACATAAATTAGGAGGGGAACCAAATAGATTAATCATGAGTTATTGGCATATTACCTCACCTAGATTTATTGGAAAGAAACAATGGGGTTGCCTTGCTGTTTTCAGAGTTTGTCTTCTTATCTTCAGGAGCCTGCACCAAATTAAGACACTAGCATTGCTATCATTGGCCAAGTCAGATAATAGGAAAGCAACATCGGCACAACGAACGTTTAGGCAACTAGCCAACACCAAATTAACACAATATGGCACAGCTATCATCAGCCATGTAAGGTAATACGAAAGCAACATTGACGCAATCAATGAATGGGCAACCAGAGCAGCACTACAATTCAGTAATGTGCATGATATGAGATATTACACTCATGCAAATCAGTATGCAAAACTACCAGACAGTTTTCTTTACAAAAATCAACATTCCGCCTTTAACATTTTGCTACAACTAATTTTAGATCAGACAAAGGTTGGATTCACGGCGATTAACAAAATACATGCTGATGTAAAAATACAGTGATATACAACAGGTACTTACATCAGCATTGGAGCACAGAGAATTCCCGCAAGATATTTTCCTCGAATACAATGCCAATGAAAGAAATCTTCTATCATTTAACCTTATTTTCTAAAAGAGAGATGGGTAAGAAACATGTAGGAAATATGATCAGAATGCTATAAAATTTCATGATGCGAGGATACGCACACGCTTCTTAGAATGCAGTTGACATTCTTTTGCTGGACTGAAGCGGACTAGTTCTTTTTCCACTGCAATCTGCTTATTATCAGTGGGAGTTGGGTTTCTATGTGCTGGAGCAGTATCTATGAAAAATGGAGTTGGTATTATCTACTGGTGTTTGGATCTTTTGCAAAGACCTGGTTTGTAACCCTTCAGATTCTAACATAGCCGTCTTCCCCTTGCATGCCTTATATAGAAAAATGGCGGTTCAATTATAAAACATGCTACAACAGAGATGGAATAGGTACTGAAGAATAAAAAGGCATGACATATTGACATGAATTCCCTCCATCCGAAAATAAATGGATGGGTCTAGGCGTATTTCAGTTCTAGATACATCCAGTTTTATCCATTTCCGCGACTTGTAATTTGGACGGATGGAGTATGATGTAAGAGCTAGGGATACGACAGGACAACACAATAAAAAAACACTGAAAACCCACTACAGAACCAAAGTAATCAAACCCACTTATATGAGATAGTACACTCATGCAACTCAGGATGCAAAACTACCAGGCAGTTTCCCTTACAAAAATCAACATTGTGGCCTTTAATCATACATTTTGCTACAATTAAATTTAGATCACACGAAGGTTGGATTCACGCCGATTAACAAAATACATGCTGATGTAAAAATATAGTGATATACAATAGGTACTTACTTCTGCATTTGAGTACAGAGAATTCCTGCAAGAATCTTTCCTCACAGACGATACCAGTGCAGAAATTCTTCTATATGTTAAGCTTATTTTCTAAAAGAGAGATGGGTAAGAAACATGTAGGAAATATGATCAGCATGCTATAAAATTTCATGATGCAAGGATACGTACACGCTTCTTAGAATGGACTTGACATATTTTTGCTGGACTGGAGCGGACTAGTTCTTTGGCCACTGGAATCTTCTTATTATCAGTAGGAGTTGGGTTTCTCTGTACTGGAGCAGTATCTATAAAAAATGGAGTTGGTTTATTATCTCCTGGTGTTTGGATCTTTTGCAAAGACCTGGTTTGTAACCCTTCATATTCTAACATAGTCGTCTTCCCCTTGCATGCCTTGTATAGAAGAATGGTGCTTCAATTATAAAACATGCTACAGCAGAGAGATGGAATAGGTACTGAAGAATAGAAAGGCATGACATATTGACATGTATTCCCTCCATCCGGAAAAAAATGGATGGGTCTAGGCATATTTTAGTTCTAGATACATCCTTTTTTATCCATTTCGGCAACATGTAATCCGGATGGAGGGAGTATGGTGTAAGAGCTAGGGATACGACAGGACAACACAGTAAAAAAACACTAGTTGGATGTAAAACCGTATGCTCGTGGAATACGTACAGAAAAAACTAAGGCAACATACACGCGTATTTTTGGGAAACTAAGATGGCATTGCAACAGAGCACTAGAACAGTACTTCAATGTAAAAAAACATGGTATGGTAGACAGATGAAGTACATACTGATGAATAACAATGCATAAGATATTCAGAAGCATGATGTCCAAATTAAGCAGATGGCGTTGCGATAGAGTAGAATGACAGTACTTGAATTTGAAAACATGTTATAATGAATGGAATAGGTACTGAAAAATAGGAAGGCATGACATATTTACATGCATGGTCAGCATGCTAAGCACAGGGCATTGCAACAAAGTAGATACACTCCATGACATTATATGCATGTTGTACCCATATCACGGGCCAAGTTAGAGCAAGGACCTTGTGGGGTGAAGAGGATTCAACATCTTTCTGCAAGTCTTCTGAAGAACTGCCTTTAGATGTTGCATCATATTGGGTATCATTGACATCAAGTTTATTGGCCTTTACATTGCTCTGTGAGGTTCTTGTGGATATATCAGTGTGTGCAATTATATCTAACATGCATGAAAGACAACTAGTAGTTAGATTTATGTAATGAGTGCCTGTAGGAGATGACATAAATAGTAGGACTGGGGTTAACTAGCAGCAATAGGTCTCAAAAACTAAAGAGAGAACACAGATGAAAGCTACAGAATATGTATCGTTTGTACTCGAGATTAACTAGATGGCACACAAAAGTATTAAAGAACAACATAGGTAATACTAGAAGTGGTATAATACTAATCACCAGACTATGGGATAGCATTGGCTGATGGATGATAACTATGGAATAACGTTACCTAAAGAACAAGTATCTTAGATGAACTATGGAACAACGTTAACTCCTGAACAAGACACGTAAGAGATCAGCATGAATATATAGTGAAATGTGATAATCTATTTTCCATGCTTAGATGAATAACAAAGCCATAAATGTTGCACACAAGTAAGATGAGGGTACAACCTATCTGGCCGCTATCCATAGGAGTGAGCATCATGTGCTGACTTGTCGATGGCCCTGCAGTTGTTGTGGCTGTCCATGTCGGGCACGCGCATTCGATGCAGGGAACTATTGAGTGGGGACTATAGCTCCCTTCTGGTGGATGCTTCCCTTGTTGAAGCAGCTGCGGTGAGTCGAAAGACGGTGTGGATGAGGATGCAGATAACGCATAATGTTAAGAACGACACATCTCTTTGATCTGAAGAAATACACTACGAGAACAACAACAAGGTATGAGACTGTTCACATGTTTGTTGACTGAGACTAAATTGGGGTCACACGATTTTATTTTATTTTGGTACTGTCCGATCTACGCCGGATGGCTTGATGGCCGTCTTGTGCCTCCCGACTGACACTGTTAGGAATATTCCCCGAAGAGCCAGCGACCAACGGCAGAGCAGCTTGCCTCCGTCGTTCGTGGCCCCGGCCAAAACCCCGCTCCCCGCCCCACCGCACTGCCGTGGTTGCGACGCCCCCGGGCCAATCCACAAAGACTCCCCGTCATCCAGATCCGTGGGCAGCAATACCTTGAACCCACACAACTCTAAGATAGACATCTAAGCGCTGCTTCCGCGGTGAACTTGTGGCCCCGCACCCTTACGTTAGACACCAGCCAACTGGCAGCCTAGGAGCTCCGCCGCCTCGAGGGGTGCTACTTCCCATTGGGAATCAATTGGCCCAGAATAAAATTTCAGACAACTGATGCCTAAATAAAGTGATTTGAGATGAGGGTGCGACTTATCTGGTGGCATGGTGAAGTAGGTAGGTCCAGCTGCCGAGTCGGTGAGGTCGGCGCGGTTGCGGTGGCCACCGGCGGCAGGGAAACATCGATGTCGCGATGGCCGACGGCTACGGGGAAGCAGTGCCGGGACTCTGGACGGATCCGAAGTTGGAGCCGCTCCGGTGCCGTGAAAAACGGTGGGGGTGAATCGGCTCCGGTACGGTTCACGCGGCCGTCGTCGAGGCAGCTCCAGCAGCACGGAGTAAGAGGCACACAGCCTAGTGGATGACGGCAAATGAACAGCATCTCCGGCATTAGGGAGGAGGGCGGCTGTGAAATTGGTGCGGTGGGGGCGCCATGGAGGAGGGGCTCAGGTTTCACGGCTCAGGAGAAGGGAGCTTCCGGGGAGAAGTGATTTGGCGCCCATGAGGTATGAATGGGAGGGCATTGGGAGGGGAGTGGAACCATGTACGCATTTGTCTGAAATGTGAGGGGGAGTTATAGTTCTACCCCTACTTTTAGGCTTCTTGGCTTGGGTCTGTGTACTGAGGGTCAGGGATTGTAGAGTAACTTTGCTTCTCCCAAAATAGTGGGTGGGAGCGATTTCGGGCGAGGAGGGCGTGTTTTGAAATATAGTGGGCGCGAGCGATTTCGGGCGAGGAGAGCATGTTTTCAAATAGTGGGCGCGAGCTATTTCGGGCGAGGAGAGCATGTTTTGCCGACCATGGTTTATTAATTATTCGGCACATGTCATTTCGACCGAGGAGAAGGCGCGCTTGGATGAAGTTACGAACCTACCCTCGATGCACAATGGGCCAATTAATGTGTCTCCCACAAAGGACGGTAATTTCGCGTCTCCCATTTATTTGCTCGGGCGAATTCCACTGAGCAGAGGATGTTTAACGGTTCGTTCAAAATTTGGGAGAACGAGCATCCACGTCTACCTTACCAAGTTGATCGAATCAAATTTAGAAATATTAGCTTGCCACTTCTTTTTTAGATGGACAGATGATGCTCGGGAGTAATGTGTTTTTACATGCTCGTTGCTAGCGATTTACTATATGACAAATAGTTGAGCCACTCAAAAACGGGAATCAAACCCAAAATGAAATATCTCGATTCAATGAAATAGCCCGTTCACCAGGTCGAAATAGTGAACTAAATCCAAAATTGAACACTTCAATCGAATAGCATGTTGTACAGTATTACAGTACTCCATGAACATGTTGAAAGTCAAATTAATGAACTTGTTTGATATACGCATATATCCGTTCATGTGTGGATTGCAGACAACATGTTCTCCAATTTAATTATTTGAATGCAAGTTTATATCGAAACATGGTTTATATCAGTCTTTGATGCATAAAACGCGACCTCCCCCTCTCCCGGACTCTTGCCCTCTCTCTCTCGCCGACAATCTTCAATTATGTCGCATGCATCCAACACACAAACCTTGTTGGTCCTCTCTCTCTCTCTCTTTCTCTCTCTTTGTGTGTGTGCGTGGGGGGGTCTTTCTAGTTCGCATGCATATATACTCCATCTATAGGTCTCTCTCACACACTATGTATGATTCTCTAGTCCAAACTAGATATCTTGGGTGCACTCATTGTATGCACACAAATTCCTTGGCTTGTTGCCCGTAACTCTCTCACGCACCACTCTGTCGTCTCGGAGCTCTTCCACCTCTCTCTCAAACTCTCCATCTACCTGGGTCACACATACACATGCATATTTCACTCGCACTCAATAGGCCCATCTAAAACTCTATCTCTCTCCCTTGTTCTCTCTCCATCTCACACGCACACACACACAAGCTCATGCCTAGCTAGCCAAATATGATGGTATCTCACTCAATTGTAGGCAGATGCAATCCCCCTATTGGTATATTATTAGCTAATCTTAGTCTCCATCACAAACATGTGCATGGTCTATTTCGATTTCTCTCGGGGCATCTTTCTATCACGCACGCACCTCCCTCGATCTCCCACCCATATAGCCCCCTCACGATCTCGAGGGGGTCTCTCTATCATAAACACACCCTCTTGCCATCACCATGCGTCCATGTTCTCCATGTGTCCCTCTCAACCTTTGTACCTTGTTGGCCAGACCTCTATTGGACATGTGCTATAGGGGTGTCTCTCTCCGTTGCAAACAATCACACACTAGCTATCTTCGTGTATCTCCTCGCCTCGCTTTTCTATCTCGGAGATGCATGCGTGATATGTAGGCCTAAGAAAAGAAAACACACACTCTCTATCTAATTTATCGTTTGTTGTCACTTTCTCTTTCACACGCATAACTCTTTTTGCACACTTACGCATTGTCCTTCACACGCACTTGATCCCTCTCGACTTAGGCACTCTCCTCGGTCCATAGCATATTGATTTATTGAAAAGTCAAACATCACAAAGTTTAACCATGTACGTGGAGAAAAACAATTACATCTGGAACGGAAAATTATACGATTAGATTCACCATGAGATGTAGTTTCGTATGATGTATGTTTGGTATTGAAGATATAAATAACATTTGTGTAAACCTGATCAAAGTTTCCAAATTTTGACTTCCAAAAAAATTACATGCACTGCATTATCGAGCGGATGGAATATCTCTTTCCCCCTCTCAGCTATCTGACGCACCACTCAGCCTTATCGGGGCTCCTCAATCTCTCTCAAACATTATATCTCCCTGGTTCACACATACACATGTCTCGCTCACGCTATACATATAGACCCATCCAACACTCTCCGCCCTTGTTCTCTCTCTCTATGTGACACGCACCCCCTAATAAGTACCATAATCTCTCACTCCATCATAGGCGCAAGCACTCCCCCGCTCCCAAGTATGATTATCTCTCACTAGCCATCAGGAACACACGTATTTTCTCCTTCCATCCATACGTCTATCTCGATATCTCTCGGGGTATCTTCTATCGCGCACACACCTTGTCACTCGGTCTCCCTCCCATGTAGTCCCATCACGGTCTTGAGGGGATCTCTCTATGACAAACATACACTCTCTCCTCCCCATGTCTGCATTTCCTCCGTACATCTCTCTCGATCTCTCTCCCTTGTTTGTTAGACCCCTCTTGGCCACGTGCTAGGGGTCTTGCTCTCTCGGTTGCAAACAACCACACACTATCTCCTCACCTTGCTTCTGTTGTCGAAGATGCATGTGTGAGATGCTTGCATAAGACACACATGTTTTTTCTCGACTTTTATCGAGTGTTGTCCATGTCTCTTTCACACATGCACACACATTTTTTTCACTCACTCTTTCTTTTTCACTCTCTCTCTCTCTAGTTAGGGACTCTCTCACGTCGATAAGCATATGGTTGTTTTGAAAAGTCAAACCTCAGAAAAGTTTGACCAGGTATATGTGGAGAAAAACATTTACATCTGGAAAGATCATTAGATTCATCACAACATGTACTTACTTCATACTATCATTTATCTTTGGTATTGTAGATATAAGTAATTTCTTTATAAACTTGGTCAAAGTTTCAAAAGTTAGACTTTTTAAAAAAATGTTGGAACTACATTATCGAACGGAGGGAGTAGCTCTTTCTCTCTCTATCTCTGCTATCTCTCACGGGCCTCCCCTCTCACACGAACACTCTATACCGACGGATTATACGCTCACTATGTCAGCGTATAGCTCCGTATATTTTTTAGTTGATCGGTCAACCAGTCCACATGTTGCCTTGTCAGCTCGTGTTCTGTATCTTCGTGTGCTGGCCCATGTGGCAGTGGGTGAAAATAAGTAAACTAGAGGCCCATCTGACACGCAGTGAAGTAAGCAAAGTTGAAACCACTCTGGGTAGAACCCCGCACGCTAGTAAATTGAGGGCGCATTGAGGACTGAGGCAATAAAAACACTTGTTTGGCAGAGTGAGAGGCTGGTGTAGTTGGTTTGATTGATTTGTTTATACATGTGGGTTTGTGTGCAAAGTGGTGCCAACTCTCTCACATCGCGAGAGCGGTGTCAAAATCTCTTGATTTCACATCGATGCGTATTATATGGCATACTTTTGCGAAATATGGCATCGGCCACATAGTGGAAGGCAACAAATGCCCAAGCTCTTCACGTACTCCTAGGTAAATGAGAGGAGAGAGAGAGAAGGAGAGAGAGAATATCACTAGCCAGCCAACCCGATGATATGAGCAAATGATATTGATACCTCTTGATGATGCGGCAATCTTATACATCCAGCTGCTCTAATATGTTCTCTTCTTTTGCAGATAAAGAAGACCCGAAAGTGAAAAATGTGATGCACTATAACAATCTCATCGAATGCCTTGATCTCCATCTTACAGAAATTGATTTGATCGACTATCGAGGCAGCACATCTGAGATTAAATTGGCTAGGTTCTTTGTTTTGGAGGCAAGTGCGCTCAAGGTAATGAGGTTTGGCGTTCTCTGGCGCAACAATGAATGGCGTGCTGATCATCGCAAAGCGTCTAAGCCTAAATTACAAAGTCTCCGCAGAGGCTGAATTTGTTTTTGAAACATCAAGTGGCCAGAGACTCGAAAAGTTATTTGCCCATTAGTGACTTGTCAGGGCGGTGGATTTTAGTTTGTACGATAATGCTGCATCCACCTAAAGTAACGAAAGTTCTTACGTAAACTTCCTAGTAATTCCCTCTTCGTAGGTGCAGCATTACTCCTAACATTTGTAATATCATTTTGAAACTTGTAATATTGCCGTGTCCTATCCCTGCGTTTTCAAAATCCTGCAAATCAAACAGGTCCTGAGTTGGTGATGATGTTGTGCCTGCCATCTTTCACCAATAGCCGTTGGATCTAGATCTGACGCATACAAACCAAACTTATTCAGTTTTACAAAAAGATGCCCGCACTTGTTCACTATTTACAAACAACTACTTGTCTCTCACAATCAGCCTTGTCTCCTTCCCACCACATCTAGAAGGCCATGGAAAAATCTGGCGCGATGGCCGCTGCCGGCGCCGTCCACCCCCCAATCTTGGTGTTCCTTGCAATGCACGGACATCTACGCACGGGAAATTATGTCGAACACGGCTAGTTGTAAGCAGGCTAGGTCTACAGCCATTATGATAGTGACTGCAGACAGTGAGGCTGATTATGGTATGCCGAACACCGCACCTATACTCAGGTGTCATCTTCGGCGTACGGTCTTGTCACTTCACTGTGAGGAGCAACACGTAATAATTTGACCAACGGGTAGCACAGTGCTACTACATTGGTAGTACTACTACTAGTAGTACTAGCACCACCGTCTGGATTTAGTAGTACTACCACATCCATCTGGATTTAGTATTTGACTAGCAATATCTAGTAATGCATGTCACAAAAAATGTACTACTCCCTCTATAAATAAATACATGGTGTATTGTTTTATTCCTATCGGCGATATAACTTAATGTCTTTTTGCTACTTAATAGGATTACATGCAATTAACTAACCACTGCATGTGATGTTTGGTAGTCTCAAGTCATTGAAAGCATGCACGGGCACGGAGGGGGACGCAACTTCATTGACTTACTGCACCTGCCTTTGGGTGTATGACACGTGGGCCCGACGGGTGGCTGGCCAACCTGTCATACAGTCAAAGGCAGGTGCAGTAGAGGGGCGAGGAGTAGATGGCCAACATGCACGTGAATTCAACGCGGTCTGCACTTCTCATATAAAGGCTCCTGCCAGTCCAATCTACAAAATCCTACGCACCTACACACCCAACGGCAAGAGTGATCACTCCAATCGCAAGATCAGTTGACTAGAAGCTATACCCATGGAGGCGATGAGCGCGAGCATCAGCCGGCTGTGCCAGATGGTCCATGATGCTGGCCTACGGCCCGGCACCGAGGAACGTCCCCAGGTAGTGCTTGAGGCCGCCAGGGCGAGGGGCCGCTTGGACGACAACTTCGTCTCCTTGTTCGACGAGGTCCTCGTCGGATTCCTTGACAAGTTCACCGTCGTCAAGAAGCTCATGGACGACCTTGACGTACGCCTCCAGCCCACGCGCCCAGGCTCTGCGATGCCTGCCACCCTCAATGGCCTCTATGGTGACAACCTCTTCGATGCATTGGTGGCCCTACGACTGCCCGCCGTCGCGCCGGAGAATGTCCACCTCGAGGTCGCGCTCGCCGCGTAGCGCCTGGCGCAGCAAGACACCATCGACATAATCACCCACGTCTACGCGCAAATCGTCCAAAAGGACTACTACATGCAAGAGGAGGACGATAGGATGCTGGCCTTCATGGACCGCAGGGCAACCATGGACGACATTGTTCAGAAGCACGTTGAGCTTGCCGCCAATGCCGCTGCTCCTCACACGTCGGTTGGTGACCCGGTGCACTAGGGCGTGAGGATGTCGTTGATGGATCCGTATGTATCTTTATCTTTCCGTCAAATCCATGTAGTAGTATATGGTACTACTAGTAATTATCTTACTTTTTGCATCAACTTCATAATTTTCCTACGTACACCATGCATGAACCGCGCCAAAACCAAACCTCTCATTACTGGGAAAATCGTTATTTCTATCTATCGATCGCGCCATGGAGCATAACTAAATTTTACAAGTTACAAGTTCAAAAGGAAAAGCATGCAGTGTTCGCGTCGCACCCCCACACGGTTGGTCCGGCACGCCGCTCAAGGAGGAATGCGTGTTGTGTTGCATTTCCACTTACAAGTGGGACTGCAGTTGAGCAAACCGACTATCGGCAAACCCCCACCGCGCCCACCGCGCGATGGCTAAGAAAACAGGAGGGAGAATAGATGGTTGTAGCACGAACTCTAAGAAAATTGGTGTCGGATGGGACTCGTGTGGGTGGCGTGTGCAGCACTGCTAGACATGAATGCTAGTTATGGCCCATGCCATCCCACTATATCGAGGTGCTGGTTGCGTAGAACAAATTTCCTGGAGTCCGTGCCCAGCCCTCCTCTATCTCTCTTCTCAGCTAGCCAGCAGACACGCGGAGCCCATCGTCTGTTTGCTCATATGCGGTCCCACATGTCAGTGAAAACGCAAGAGGACCCACTGAACCTGCACATATTTCACCTTGATGTGCTGGTGATGAAAAGAAAATCCAGTAAAGATCTTCGGTGGCCGCTTTTGGAGTTACTTAAGAGTAGTAAGATTCTATTTACAGTTTAACCCAAGATGCACATCACGTGGCTTCAACTACCACTCTATTTTCTTGCATGACACGACCTGGATGTTGGATGTCCCACGTGTCGGCAAAAGGAGGAAGAACTCGACCAAATCTTCGGTTGTGCTCTCGGATTAGACTAGTTGTGCTAACTTAAAATTTTATTGTGTAGAATGGATGCAAGTTTTGGTATTGGGAAGAAGAGTACAACGATATATTGATAGAGCGCAATTTAGTAGATGTTCTAGCACTTTTAGCTAGCATAGAGGCTAGAGATGAGACTAGTGCACTTGTTGATAGAATAGAGGCTAGACACGTCTACTTCTTTACACTCGAAGAAGAAAGAAGCATGTAAGATCGAGCCTCCGCAGATCAACAATGAATGTATCAAGAAGGCACTAATCCAACTTACAGGAGCAGTTATGGAAGTTGGATATCTTCTAAAATGTATTCTTGTGGTTCTTGTTTTTCTAGTCAAAATTTTGGTGATGTATTTCCATGTACCAAAAACTCAATGTTGAAAAAAAGATATGTGTTTGCAAAGAAAAATGTACGCGGCCGGGATGCGTCCGCGCATTCACCGCACGGCAAAACGGAGGTTCGTTTGGGGTCGTGCGTTGGAGTTGGCCTTACAAGTGGGACCACAGTTGAGGAAACCGACTATCGGCAAACCCCCACCTCGCCCGCTGCGCGACGGCTGAGTTAGAGAAACGACGAGGTTGAAGAGATTGATGTAGCACGGACTCCAACAAATATGGTGTCAGATGGAAGTTGTGTTGGTGGCGTGTGTCTTACTCCTGGACGTGAATGCTGGTTTTGTCCCATGCCACCGTACTACTCCTACTACTTATAGTAGTAGTATCGAGGATTCGAGATGCTAGTTACGTACAAGGAACACATTAACATATGGCCCACCTCACACTGTGGCCAAATTTCCTGGAGTCTGTGCTAGGTTAAAAAGTGTTCTTTGTGAGGATGGGTGGCTGGTCTCAAGTTTAAAACTTGTTGTATTACGTATGTAGACGTAGAGATAGTGCGGCATGTGAAGCTAGTACAAATAGTGTACTATTGTTGATTGGCTTCATCCGATAACCTGTTGCAATGCACGTACAATTATGTATTCGGAAAATATATTTTTTTCCTCATCGCAGCACCCACTCAGAGAAGCGACTCGAAAGCCATTCATAATTTTAGTAAGTTTATCACATGCATATCATTTTATTACCTACAACAGGTCATCAACCCACAACGAAAACAAGGATACATTATAAATACTAAAGTTTTCATCACACAACAAATAACAAGCAATGAAATGAACTTCAACTCAACCAATCCTCAGCGTTGGAAACACTTGCTTTGAACCACAAGTGATTCTCTGGGAAGGGCCAGCTAGTGTCAATCTCGAGACCAACGCAGGACTGATCATCCAGGCTGAAGCGGCCTACTATATCACGACCAGGGGTGTGGCGTACCGCAAAATGGAGGAAACAGACTCGTGTTGGAGCGCTATGGTCGAAATGGGGGTCCTGTTCATCGGGAGGGGTGTAGCGTACCTCAAAACGGAGGAAACAGACTTGTGTTGGACCGCTACGGTAGAAACGGGGGTCCTGTTCATCGGGACGGGTGTGGCGTACCGCAAAACGGGACTCCACGGGATACTGTTCATCTCCACCGTCAACCCCTTCCAGCTTCCACAGGCTACAATTCATCCACCGTCGACCTCCTCCTGCCTCCACCTGCGACTGTTCAGCCTCCACCACGTGCTACTCCACCGGCTACTATTCAACCAGCCCTCTTCATGGGCTCCTGTTCAACCACCCCTCCACCGTCTATTGTACATGCAGCCCTCTACGGGGTGGTCCTGTTCATGCAGCCCTCCATGGGGTCCTGTTCATGCAGCCCCAACCGGCTCGATCGAATGGGGTCATGTTCATGCAGAGGCAACACGACGGGATCTTGTTTAGCCACCCCCACCGGGAACTGTTCATCCAAACCCCACCAGCAACACTCACTGTTCATGCAGAGGCAGCATCGATCGGTGATACGTCTCCAACGTATCTATATTTTTTATTGTTCCATGCTATTATTTATGAAGTCTTGGATGTTTAATGGGCTTTATCATTCACTTTTATATCATTTTTGTTACTAACCTACTAACCCAAAGGCCCAGTCCAGATTGCTATTTTTTGCCTATTTTGGGGTTTTGCAGAAAAGGAATATCAAATGGAATGAAACCTTCGCGAGATATATTTTTGGAGGAAATCATGCTCGGGAAACGTCAGGACCAAGTCAGGGGACGAAGGGCCAGCCCTCGAGGGTGGGGGCGCGCCCCCCTGCCTCGAGGCTGGCCCACACGGCCCCCAGTGCCCTCCTTCTTCCTATATATACCTACGTACCCCAGAAACTCCATACGCAGAGAGAAAACCCTTATTCCACCGCCCTAGCTTCTGTTCCCGTGGAGATCCCATCTTGGAGCCTGTTCCGGGAGGGGGATCCATCACGGAGGCCTTCATCATCATCATCATCGCCCTCACCATGAGTTGTGAGTAGTTCACCACAGACCTTCGGGTCCATAGCTAGTATCTATATGGCTTCTTCTCTCTCTCTGGATCTCAATACAAAGTTCTCCTCGGTCTTCGAGGAGATCTATTCGATGTAATCTCTTTTTGCGTGTGTTTGTCGAGATCCGATGAATTGTGAGTTTATGATCAAGGTTATCTAAGAAAGATATTTGGTTCTTCTCTGAACTTCTTAAGTGTGCTCACAATATCCTTGCAAGTCTCTTCGAATTATTGGTTTGGTTTGGCCTACTAGATCTATAGTTCTTGCAATGGGAGAAGTGCTTGGCTTTGGGTTCAATCTTGTGGTGTCCTTTCCCAGTGACAGTAGGGGCAGCAAGGCATGTATTGTATTGTTGCCATCGAGGATAAAAAGATGGGGTTTTCATCATATTGCTTGAGTTTATCCCTCTACATCATGTCATCTTGCTTAAAGCGTTACTCTGTTCGTATGAACTCAATACACTAGATGTATGCTGGATAGCGGTACGTTGTGTGGAGTAATAGTAGTAGATGCAGGCAGGAGTCGGTCTACTTGTCTCGGACGTGATGCCTATATACAATGATCATGCCTAGATAGTCTCAAAATTATTCGTTTTTCTATCAATTGCTCGACAGTAATTTGCTTACCCGCCGTAGAATACCGCTATCATGAGAGAAGCCAGTAGAGAAAACTATGGCCCCCGCGTCTATTCTCAACATATCAATCTACATCTACTTTACTTTTCTTTCTTTTATTTCCTATTTTATTAAACTAAAAATACCAAATATATAATTATCATCTCTATCAGATCTCACTTTTGTAAGTGACCGTAAAGGGATTGACAACCCCTTATCGCGTTGGCTACGAAGTTCTTATTTGTTTGTGCAGGTGCAAGGGACTGGCGCGTGGTCTCCTATTGGATTGATACCTTGGTTCTCAAAAACTGAGGGAAATACTTACGCTATTGTGCTGCATCTCCCTTTCCTCTTCAAGGGAATACAACGCAAGCTCAAGAGGTGGCAAGAAGAATTTCTGGCGCCGTTGCCGGGGAGGCTTACGCAAAAGTCATATACCAAGTACCTTTCACAAACCCTTATCCTTCGCATTACATTTATTTGCCTCTCGTTTTCCTCTCCCCCACTTCACCTTTGCCGTTTTATTTGCCCTTCTTCCGCCGTGTGTTTATCGTTCGCTTGCTTCTTGTTTGCTTGTGTGTGTGGCGTGCTTGCTTGCCCTCATGTGTGAGATGGGGGACGATTTTGTCGAGAAGGGTAGCAAAGCTGAGGGCAACATTCATGTTGACCCCCGGATGAAGCTACCACTTTACATGTTAAGAAGTTCCGGGTTGGTAGTGGTAATATTATTGGAAAAGGGGTTCTTCAAGACTTCTTTACTTGTGCCGGTGCTTTTCCCACTATGGGTGGCTCTATTCTTCACAGAACTAGTAGTCTTGCAGATGTTGTATCTATGCTCATAGTAGAAATTGAAAGGCAATTTATCCATATGCATCCCTGTATTTAGAGAGTATTTTTGGAGTTCTCCAATATTGAGCATTCTTCCGTTAAGCGTGCAGCTACTATCTTTTTGGCTCATGAATTTAGATATATCATGAAAGAGGTGAGAGAAATCTTTGCTCATTACGGAGTAGATGCCGGTCAACCTCCTATAGAGGCTATCTTGTTCAATCAAGAAGACCTTATGCGTCTGCGATCTCCTGATCACGTTGCTTTTAATGAAAACCTTAGAAAAAAAGGTTCCTGTTGAGATCTTGATTGATAGAATTTCTGAGATAAACGATGACTTTGTTGTTCAAAATAATGGGTTAGCTTCTCCTTTGAACGAAGGCTTATGGCCTTCTGCCAAAAGAACGCCTATAATGATGAATTGGTCATCCACTACAAAGGGCCAAAGGAGGAACATGTTCCTCCCGAGCTTGATGTAGGGGACTTTTGTCCCATTAAATTTAGCACTTTTGATTAATTTTGCTTGCCACAAAGGAAGCTTGCTACTGAACATAGGGAATATGAGACGAGGTTTCGCGATATATCGTACCACTATGGCTATCCCTAGATCTATCTTGTATCGTGCCTAGCTAGGGGCGTAAAACTATAGCGCTTGTTGGGAGGCAACCCAATTTTATGTTTTTTGCTTTTGTTGCTGTTAGGGAATAAATATTTCATCTAGCCTCTGATTATATGTGTTTTCATGTTTTGTTTAGTGTTTGTGCCAAGTAGGACCTTTGGTAGGACTTGTGTGAAGTTTATACGATCTTGCTGTGAAAAACAGAATCGTTAGCGCTTGCTAAAGTAGTGTTCAGATTTTACTCGAGCTTGATTTTTAGTTGATTATTTTTACTGCTGATTGGTAGACAAATTGCGAAAATTTACCAATTTAGTTTGAATTTTTTGGAGTTCCAGAAGTAGGCGAACCCAGCAGATTACTACAGACAGTTCTGTCTTTGACAGATTCTGTTTTTCGTGTGTTGTTTGCTTATTCCGATGCATCTATGAGTAATATTGGAGGATATGAACCATAGAGAACTTGGAGTACAGTAGGTTTAACACCAATAAAAACACTGAATGAATTCCTTGCTGTACCTTTGAGTAGTGGTTTGTTTTCTCTTACTAACGGAGCTCACGAGAATTTTTGTCTAAGTTTTGTGTTGTGAAGTTTTCAAGTTTTGACTATTGCTTTGATGGATTATGGAACAAGGAGTAGCAAAGGCCTAAGCTTGGGTATGCCCATGGCACCCCAAGTAAATTCAAGATAATCAAAACCCTAAGCTTGGGGATGCCCCGGAAAGGCATCCCCTCTTTCGTCTTCATCCATCGGAAACTATACTTGGAGCTATATTTTTATTCGCAACATGTTATGTGTTTTGCTTGGAGCGTCTTGTATAATTTGAGTCTTTGCTTGTTAGTTTGCCACAATCATCCTTGCTGGACACACCTATTTGAGAGAGTTAAATATGGCCTAGAAATTGTTAGAACACTCTATGTGCTTCACTTATATCTTTTGAGTTGAATAGTTCTTGCTCTAGTGCTTCACTTATATCTTTTAGAGCATGGTGGTGGTAATATTTTGTAGAAATTGTTGAACTCTCATGCTTCACTTATATCTATTTGAGAGTCTATTAAAACAGCATGGTAAAGTGTTTAGGCTAAAGAAACTAGTCTTCACATGGTAAACATCCAATGTCAATGTAGTAAAAAAATCACATCAAGTGCATTGAATAGAAAGAGATGTTGGATGCTTAATAATTGTTTTGAGACATGAGGATAGTGATGTTAAAGTCATGCTAGTGGAGTGATTATGAAATTGAGAAAGATTTGTGTTAAGGTTAGTGACTCCCGTAGCATGCATGTATGGTGAACCGTTGTGTGACTAAGTTAAAGCATGAGGTATTTGTACAGTGTCAACCTTTGTGTGGAGGTCGGGGGCACGCGATGGTTAACTCCTACCAACCTCCCCCCTACGGGCATGCATTGATTGCTTTGTTTTGATGACTCGTAAATTTTTATAATAAGTATATGAGTTCTTTTGACTAATGTTGAGTCCATGGATTATACGCACTCTTACCCTTCCACCATTGCTAGCCTCTCTTGTATCGCACAACTTTCGCCGGTGGCATAAACCCACTATATATCCTTCCTCAAAACAGCCACCATATTGTTCCTCAAAACAGCCACCATACCTACCTATCATGGCATTTCCATAGCCATTTCCGAGATATATTGCCATGCAACTTTCCACCGTTCCGTTTATATGACACGCATCATATTGTCATATTGCCATGCATGATCATATAGTTGACATCGTATTCGTGGCAAGGCCACCACGCATAATCTTTCCATACATGTCACTCTTGTTTCATTGCACATACCGGTACACCACTCGAGGCATTCACATAGAGTCATACTTTGTTGTTGTAGTATCGAGCTGTAATTTCGTGTTGTAATGAAAGTGTGATGATCATCATTTTTTGAGCATTGTCCCGTGGGAGGAAAGGCTGAATCTATAAAGCCCCTCCACAAAAAAAAGGAAAAAAAGGAAAAGCCAAAGAAAAAAAAAAGAAAAAGGCAAAAAAATAAGAAAAAGAAAGAAAAAGGGACAATTGCTATTATTATTTTCCACACTTGTGCTTCAAAGTAGCACCATGTTCTTCATTGTAGAGAGTCTCATGTTTAGTCACTTTCATATACTAGTGGGAATTTTTGTTATAGAACTTGGCTTGTATATTCCAATGATGGGCTTCCTCAAATGCCCTAGTTCTTCGTGAGCAAGCAAGTTGGATGCACACCCACTAGTTTCTTTTGTTGAGCTTTCATTCATATTTAGCTCTAGTGCATCCATTGCATGGCAATCGCTACTCACTCACATTGATATCTATTGATGGGCATCTCCATAGCCCGTTGATACGCCTAGTCGATGTGAGACTATCTCCCTCTTTTTGTCTTCTCCACAACCACCTCTATTCCACCCATAGTGCTATATCCATGGCGCACGCTCATGTATTGTGTGAAAGTTGAAAGGTTTGAAAAGATAGAGCATGAAAACAAATGCTTGGCTGAAATCGGGGTTGTGCATGATATGAATATTTTGTGTGATAACAAGGGAGCATAGCCAACACTATATGACTTTTTAGGGATAACTTTCTTTAGCCATAGTATTTTGAGAAGACATGATTGCTTTGTTAGTATTGCTTGAAGTATTGTTATTTCTTATGTAAATATAGACTTTTATCTTGAATCCTTCAAATCTGAACATTCATGCCACAATTAAGAGAATTACATTGAATTACTATATTGGTTAGCATTCCACATTAAAAATTATTTCTTTATCATTTACCTACTCGAGGACGAGCAGGAATTAAGCTTGGGGATGCTTGATACGTCTCCAACTTATCTATAATTTTTTATTGTTCCATGCTATTATTTATGAAGTCTTGGATGTTTAATGGGCTTTATCATTCACTTTTATATCATTTTTGGGACTAACCTACTAACCCAAAGGCAGAGTCCAGATTGTTGTTTTTTGCCTATTTCAGGGTTTTGCAGAAAAGGAATATCAAACAGAGTTCAAACGGAATGAAACCTTCGCGAGAGATATTTTTGGAGGAAATCACGCTCGGGAAACGTCAGGACCAAGTCAGGGGACGAAGGGCCAGCCCTCGAGGGTGGGGGGCGTGCCCCCTTCCCAGAGCGCGCCCCCCTGCCTCGAGGCTGGCCCACACGGCCCTCGGCGCCCTCCTTCTTCCTATATATACCTGCGTACCCCAGAAACTCCATACGCAGAGAGAAAACCCTAATTCCATCGCCGCAACTTCTGTTCCTGTGGAGATCCCATCTTGGAGCCTGTTCCGGGAGGGGGATCGATCATGGAGACCTTCATCATCATCATCATCGCCCTCACCATGAGTTGTGAGTAGTTTACCACAGACCTTCGGGTCCATAGCTAGTATCTATATGGCTTCTTCTCTCTCTCTAGATCTCAATACAAAGTTCTCCTCGGTCTTCGAGGAGATCTATTCGATGTAATCTCTTTTTGCGGTGTGTTTGTCAAGATCCGATGAATTGTGAGTTTATGATCAAGGTTATCTATGAAAGATATTTGGTTCTTCTCTGAACTTTTTATGTGTGCTCATAATATCCTTGCAAGTCTCTTTGAATTATTGGTTTGGTTTGGCCTACTAGATCTATAGTTCTTGCAATGGGAGAAGTGCTTGGCTTTGGATTCAATCTTGCGGTGTCCTTTCCCAGTGACAGTAGGGGCAGCAAGGCACGTATTGTATTGTTTCCATCGAGGATAAAAAGATGGGGTTTTCATCATATTGCTTGAGTTTATCCCTCTACATCATGTCATCTTGCTTAAAGCGTTACTCTGTTCGTATGAACTCAATACACTAGATGCATGCTGGATAGCGGTCGATGTGTGGAGTAATAGTAGTAGATGCAGGCAGGAGTCGTTCTACTTGTCTTGACGTGATGCCTATATACAATGATCATGCCTAGATAGTCTCAAAATCATTCACTTTTCTATCTATTGCTCGACAGTAATTTGTTTACCTACCGTAGAATACCGCTATCATGAGAGAAGCCACTAGAGAAAACTATGGCCCCTGGGTCTATTCTGAACATATCAATCTACATCTACTTTACTTTTCTTGCTTTTATTTGCTGTTTTATTAAACTAAAAATACCAAATATATAATTATCATCGCTATCAGATCTCACTCTCCTAAGTGACCGTAAAGGGATTGACAACCCCTTATCGCGTTGGCTGCGAAGTTCTTATTTGTTTGTGCAGGTGCGAGGGACTGGCGCGTGGTCTCCTACTGGATTGATACCTTGGTTCTCAAAAATTGAGGGAAATACTTACGCTACTGTGCTGCATCTCCCTTTCCTCTTCGAGGGAATACAACGCAAGCTCAAGAGGTAGCAATGGACTTCACTTAGCAGCAGTAGTGAAGGAATCGCTCGATCGGGTTCAGTTAATAGCCATCGATCGATCGCTCGGGTTCAGTAAGGCGTAGCCTGCAGTGCAATCGCTCGGGTTCAGTTAGAGCCCAACGCCTCGCTAGGGTTCAGTTAGAGCCCAGCACCTCGCACCCACATGCGTGCGTGTACGAGAGAAACGCGCATTGCTCGGCCTAGACCACCCACCGTAACCGGGGACACCCCGATATTTTCCTCGCCCTCACTTCTACCACTGTTTTTTCTATCATGGACGGCCCAAAGAATGTCATACAGCTGCGTCTCCGACCCGCCCAGGACGAAAAGCCCATTTTCTGTCATGATTTTTTGTCATAGAAGTAGGACCCCCACCACATCTATGATGATACCGTGTTTTGTCACAATTATTGTCATAGAAGTGTCATAAGTATGACAGAAAAAAGTTTCGCTCGGCCAAAATTGTCACGGATGTGTCTTTTTTTGTAGTGGAAGCGCGTTAATAAGTATGGACCAATTGCTTGGCTGACACCGGCATAGTGCATGATTTATACTTTGTGTTAAGAAGATGGAGCATGACAAGGCTATATGATTTTGTGGGGATAGCGTTCTTTAGCCTTGCTTTTTGAAAGACATGATTGTTTGTTGGGATGGCTCGGTATTAATGTCTTTATGTCAAATTGTAGGCTATTGCTTTGAATCACCCATGTCTTAATATTCATGCTGTCGGATTTAGGGACTCCGCAAAACCCAAGAATTTCGAACACAGGGGCATGAAAACGAAGATCTCTCCCACTCGCGTCTACCTAGTGTCTCGCCCTCGCCTGGTGAAGAGATTCAAGCAAACAACAAGTGAAGCACGCAAGAGTTTACCCAGGTTCGGGCCACCACGTGGTGTAAAACCCTACTTCCTGCTTCGGTGGATTGGCCTCAGGAGGGCTGGAATATGAACTAGTACAATGGTTCCTGAGCTCACGAGGTGAGCTCAGGAGGGTTAGGAGGCAAGTGTTCTTGCTCCTTTGCGTGGTGGCAGAGTTTATGGATCTGCTTTTCTTCCCTCATAGTGGGGATCCTAGCTACTTATATAGGCGCCCAGGGTCCTCTTCCCCCGAAATGTTTAGGCAGGAAGGGATCCCACAATGGCCATTTTTGAGCGGGAACACAAGGACATTCCTACCCTGACAAAAGCAGTCTTCGCCTGCAAAAGGATCAGGCGGTGACGCGGTGGTGGGCTCGGCGGTGACATCCTCCTTGCCATCCTTGCGGTCTTCGGTCTTGTTGCACCAATGGGGAAACCTTTGTCCCGCTCCTCGTGAACCTACGGCTGCGCTGTCCCCCTTGCACCGAAATGGCAACTGCGCCGCTGGCGGACGCTGGCACCTGCTGGCCCGGTGCGTCATTGATGACATCACTGCCTCCTCCTGAGGCAAGCTTGGCCTTGGATTCTCCGCCCCTCCGGAGCACCTTGCCGAGGCCGCTCCTGAGGGGGTCTTGACGTTGTTCTCCTCGTGAGGCTTAGGTCCCTCGCGAGGGTCTTGGGCAGCTGGTCGATAAGCTGGGCCGTACTAGGCCGCTGGAGGAGCGCCTCGCGGCCCGCAGACAAGCAAGTCTGAGCACCCTGGTTCCTAGGACGCCGACAGTAGCCCCCGGGCCCAAGGCACGCGCGGAGTTGGCTTCGGGGCGAAACCTTAGTCGAGGATGAAGCGCCACGGGCCCTAAAAGGCGGCGGGCCAGGCCGACGTGCGACGATTGGATGGGACGTGGCAGCTTCACTCCCCACGTAGTCTTGGTGATCGTGTGACTTGACAACTCGTTGGCGCAGATAACGGGGGCGTTAGGGCTGCGATGCCAGTGGCTGGCGGTTGGGCTCCTCTGCCCTATAAATGGGACTAGGGGGAAGCCCCCAAGCCGTTTTCAAGCTAGCGCCATCTTCTCCTTGCTTGTTCTTCACTCTCTCTCTCTCTCTTGCTGCGAGATCTCCATGGCGCCCTCGAGGAAGCCGTCTGCCGCGGAGAAGGGGAAGGCCCCGAAGGATCTGGCCCCGCTGCTGCCGAAGAGGGGCCGCGGGCATCCCCGCAAGCATGCCGCTGCACCCGCAGCGACTCCTCGGGGAGGCGGGCGCAGCCTTCTGAGTTCTGCCGTGGCCGCTGGTGAGAGGCGTGGTACGTCCTCCCGTGGTGAAGGTGGTCGTGGCCGTGGAGGGAGAGGAGGCGGGCAACGGTGCCTGTCAGTCGCGCGTCCTCCACGCCCGCAGCTCCACTCCTTCGACATGTCGTCGGAGTTCATGGTGTGGGCGGAGAAGCCTGGTTGCCCGTGGCTCCAGCTTCCCCACTCGTTCGGCGACGTGTTACCAGCCGGAGGCCTCGGCGGCATCTGGCTGCAGGCTAACGGTTGCTGTAGTGGTGCGTTCTGGGTGGAGGTTGATGTGACTCCCTCGGGCGATGTGTTCCTGGAGTGCAGCTGACAATCGTTTGCTCGTGCACGCCGGCTGCAGGGGAGGTGTGCAATCCACTTCAGGTACGATGGCGCCTCCACACTGTTCGTCAGGGTCTTCTCGGAGGAAGGGAGGCGCCTTGGGTGTTGTCCTGAGGCCGATGACGAAGAGGATGGCGGGGACCAAGGTTGTCAGAATTGCGATTCTTTTGTGCGATTCTACGACTTTATGATCCGAACTAACCCCTCTAATTCTACGATTTTAGTTCATAGAATCTACGTTTTTACGATCCTGATAGTTAAGATTCCACGATTTGCGATCCTAGTGTCAGAGCTCCGATCCGATTTAGAATTGCGATTCTGACAACCTTGGCGGGGACGGCGTCCAGCGGAGCAGCTCCTCCTCCGAAGATGATCTCAGTCCTAGGGGGCGCCATGGGTCCCCCCTCTGTGGCAGCAGCAGCTCCTCTAGCAGTGGCGGCCGCGACAAACCACCACGCCACCGAGCTCGGCCTGGCGAGGGGAGGGGGTTGCCGCGCCGCTGTGGCTCGGTGAAGCCGGAGGAACTGGAAGACTCCGACTGAGCGGGAGCGGCCTCTACTTTTTCTCCTTTCCTTTCCTTCATGTCCTTTTTGCATCAAAGTTTCATGCTACCTCGAGGAGGCGTGTAATGGACTGTGATATATGTATGAAGCGAGAACTTGTTGTCATGTTTTTTTGTTGCCTTGGTGAGATTACTTAGCTTTTATACGTCGCGATGTCTTGAGGCGAAGTCCTCCTGACTCTTTGGCGTCATGATCCCCATCGGGTCGTGAGGGCGGTCGAATCTAGAGAGCTTGTGCAGCCCCCGAGCAGGGGTGAGCCGCTGAGAGCTGCTGAGAGCGCCGAGCGCGGGTTAGAGCACCAAAGCCTGGGCCGGCTCGGTAGGATAGGTTGCGCGGACTGAGAAGCCCGGCACCAAAGCCTGAGCATGCTTGGCCAGGCGAGGTCACGGGGCCGTGGCAGACGAGGGCCGGTGACTGACCGTGCCCCAGCCCCCACGCGCGAGGGGCACGAAGAAGGGCGAGTGGCGCAGCCCTGCTGAACTTAAAATCGGCGAGAAAGATCCCAAACAAGACTTTCAACCAAATGCAGGAAGCGCGAGAAACACGAGAACTTCATAGCACAGGGTAGAGGAAGGGCTGATAGCCAAGGAAGTAGAAAAGGATGATAGCCAAACACCAAGCCAAAAAAGGAAAAAGGTCACGTCCGACCCCTACACTATGTCTTCTTCCCAGCGCGCAGCTAAGGACTACCACTGGGACGTGGGTGGGAGCCCCGCCTGAGGGCCCGTAGGCAACGCACAGGAGACTCCGAGGCATGTACAGCCCCAACTCATTATTACGTGAGAGACCTTCACGGGCACGGGGCCTTGATTATTTATAGAACCTCCTAAGGTGCTCAATGTTCCAGGAATTCTGGATAGGTATCCCATCCTGCGTCTCCTGGCGCACAACACTAGGCCTAGAGACATGGGCGATTCTGAACGGGGCGGGTACAGCCCCACTCATTATTACGTGAGAGTGTCACGAGCGGAGATCTTCTGACGTGTCCGCCCCTTCACTTTTAGGGCCCCGCCCCGCGCTAGTCCACTCCCGCCATGAGCTCACCAGAAGGTGGCGTTCATGAGGTGGGACACTGCGCATAGTGGGAGGATGGGACCTTGGCTATAGGCCCCCCTGCCGAGCACTAGGCACACCGCTTACGCGACCTCCGGGCGCGCTTCGCCCTGGGGGGCTAACGTCGTCCGGAGGCACGGCGTCCTGAGGTGCTAGGGGGACCCCGCCCCACTCACGCTCCTAATGACCCCTGAGCCCTCCTGATCAGGGCCGGGCCAGAGGGTGCGAGATTACGCGAGCGGGGGGACGGAGCCGTGGTCTTGGGCCCTCCTGGTGCGTGTAGGACGGGCTGCCGTACCACCAACAGACGTACCCTCCGCAGCCCGGGGGATGGTACGTCGGGAGGCGCGACGTCTTGAGCTTGAGTGGAGGGAGAGGAGGCCCGTCCCAACGCGCATCATACTCGCCGCTGGCGAGCCCCTGGTGAAATCCAGGGCGGGCTCATGCGCGACGGGTCACGCGTGAGGGGACGAGGGCCTGACTCGGGCCTTCCCTCCATTTCTGTCTTGATGCGACATCATGACCTTAGTGGCAGTGAGGACGCCAAGCATATAGATAATGCAAGTAGGGAGAAACAACTAGCCTTGATTTATGCGCAAAAGAGACAGCTATGGGGGTGAGCCCCCAACAGCTCGAGGATGATGCAGCCCGGGGGGCGCCCTCGACTGAATACCTGAGACATCACCTGATACTTGTCGTTGAAGAAGAGTTGGGGTAGCTCAAGACGCGAGTCGTGCGGGTCGCTCCTGAGGATCGCCGGGCTCCTGAGTCCTAGGGGCTCCGGAGGCCCTCAGTGGTCACGGGGGTCCGGCTCCTGCTCCGTCAGGACCGCCTGCCGCTGAGCCTCCTGTGCCCCCCAAGCCTGCCGCGTGAGGTACTGGAACGTGACAGCCGCGTTGCAGAAGCCGAAGAGCGTGCGAATGTAACTACAGGGGAGAGTCCTCCCAACAGCCGCCAGCCAGAAGGGCTCCAGAGAAGCAGCTCGGTTGAGTCCTGCGATGTCGACGTGGACGCGGAATTGGTTGCTTGGGTTGCGGGCAGGTGAGCTTGGTGTCGTGAAGTTGCGCCCACCGCGTATGAGCCTTGCGTAATGAAGGTCCTCGGTAGCCTGGTCGATGAAGTCCTGAGCCCCCAGGGTTGTACGGCTCACGCTGGGCTCACAAAAACACGCGTCGAGACACGCCTGCAGGTGGTGCCCGAACACCTCCCTGGAGACGCTGGTCAGGCCGGTGACACTCCAGAGGAGAGCCCCCGATCCCATCCTAAGAGGGGCAACGGGCGCGCCCCGCTATGCGAGGGTGGAGGGCGCTTCGTCGGCAGGCACGGGTCCTGAGGCGGAACCGTCAGGAGCCCCTGCGTCCTGAGGTCCGTTGGCGGGCAGGTTCTTCTTCTTCTTCTTGGGGGCGGTCTGCAGGACGAAGACGGCTCCATCCTCGTCGGAGCTCTCGACCGTCGCGGTCTGGTAGGCACGCTCCAGGGAACGCGCCGCTTCCTTCTCGTCGGAGGCGATCGTGATGACTCCGCCACTCCCGGGCATCTTGAGGATGTTGTAGCCGTGATGGGTCGTTGCCATGAACTTAGAGAGGGCAGGATACCCGAGGATGGTGTTGTACGGGAGGTGGATGTTGGCGATGTCAAAGTCAATGAGCTCGGTGTGATAGTTGTCGCGGTCACCAAAGGTGACGGGGAGGCGGACCTGCACCATCGGGAGTGTGGAGCCATCCGTGACTCCGTAGAATGGCTTGGTCGGGTGGAACTAATCGTACGGGACCTGGAGTGTCTCGAAGGTCTGGGCGGAGAGGACATTGAGCCCTGCTCCACCGTTGATGAGGGTCTTGGTCACGAGGACGTTGCTGATGGTCGGGGTGCAGAGCATCGGGAGAGCGCCTGGGCTGCGGTGCACTTGAGCTAGTCCTTGGGATCGAAGGCGATGACCTGCTTGGTCCACATGAGGTTATGTGCGATGTCCGGCCTGGGAAGCGCCGCGTTCACCTCGCGAGCGAACTGCTTGAAGATGCGATGGAAAGCCGGAGCGTGGGCTCCTCCCAAGATGCATGCAACCGCACGCGGCTCCTGAAAGCCCCCTTCTCCATCTCCCTGGCGGTCGTCGTCGTTCCTTCTTGGTGGTGGTGGCAGCGGAGGTAGACCTCCACTGCCCTGAGGGCGACCCTCACGAGGCTGGTCGCGCCAGGGGGCGTCACGAGGCTGCTCCTGCCAGTGGTCTTCACGAGGCTGCTCACGCCACCCTTGGCGCGAGCTCCTGCCGTCCCAGCGTCCTCCACCACGGCCTCCTCCGCGGCTGTAGCCGCGGTTGTCGCGCTCAGGGCGGTGCCCGCCGCGCCCACCGCGCATCGCCCTGAGCTCCTAGCAGTCGTTGGTGTTGTGGCTGTGGACATCGTGGAAGATGCAGTACAGACGGTTGTCTCTGGGGGGGGGTCGTCGTAGCCGCAGCCACGCTTCACTTCTGGCTCTGCAGCCAGCATGGTGGGCCCCTTGCGCTTTGCTTCTTTGGCCTTGGTCTTCTTGTCGTCCGCCTCCGCTTCAGGCAGCCCCTGGAGGGAGAGGCGTCCTTCCCCCGCCCTGACGCACTTTGCTGCAAGCTTGAACATCTCGAGGGCCGTGCATAGGTCCTCATGGATGACGAGCTCCTCCCTCATCCTGATGTCATGGACACTGTCGGAGAACGCTGAGATGATGGCCTCGTCCGAGACCCTGGGGATCCGGAGGCGCATGGTGTTGAAGCGTTGGATGTACTTTTGCAGGGTCTCCCCCGGCTGCTGCTTCACACAGCACGGATCCGCGGCCGCTGGGGCTCGGTTGCGGGTGCCCTCGAAGTTGGCGACGAAACACTCACGAAGCTCCCCCGGGAGGAGATGGATCCCACGGGGAGGTTCAGGAGCCAGGAGCGTGCGCCATCCTTGAGAGCCATGGGGAACCAGTTCGCCATGACCTGCTCGGTGCCGTTGGACACCTCGATGCTCAGCTCATAGAGCCAGAGGAACTCTGTGGGGTCGGTGGTGCCATCATAGCACGGAGCCAGATCTGGCTTGAAATTGCCGGGCCAGACGAGGCACCGCAGCTCGGGAGCTAAGGCGCGACATCCAGCCACGCTCATGGTTGCAGGCGCCCCCTGTGCCTGCGGTGCTGGTTCTTGGGGCGCAGGCGCCACCACCTCCTGTGGTGCACGGTCTTGGTGATGCGGGCCAGGAGGCCAGCGAGTCCCTGCCTAGGGATGCGGAATCACCTGGCAGCTCTCCTTGTCGCACGCATGGGCTCTGCGGGGCGGCTCAAGCCGCGGAGCCTCGCGCCGGACCTCCTGGCCGGCGCCGTTGAGTGGAGGCGGAGCCGGGACTCCGTGGCCTTCGTTCCCTGCCAGGGGTGACAGAGGATGGGAGGAGTGTGTTGGTGCCGGTGCCTCCCCAGCAGCGTTGATGAGCTCGGTGATGCGGCGGAGCCACTCGTCGCAGAGGTCATCTGCCGGGCGGTACCGCAAGAGCTCCCGCGCCATCAACAGCGCAGGCTGCCGATTGACCGGCCCGCGGCGGACCAGCGAGGACGACGCCGCGGCCGATGAGGGTGAAGGCATCGCCGTGCGGCCAACGTGCCGCACGGACAGCGGCGGCGACGAGTCCTGCTGCTCGTGGACGGCCAGGTCGGTGGCGGCATTGGTGACCGGCGAGTTGGGAGGGGGCGGTGCGCTGTAGCCCGCGGGCGCCGTCTGAGCGACGTTCGCGGTGCGGCAGCGCGAGCTCGATGTATGTCCACCTTGGCTGTGGAGCGAAGCCGACAACGAGAACGGGACGAGGTCGTCGGAGAGGCGAGATCTTGACACGCCCCCTACCTGGCGCACCAAATGTCAGATTTAGGGGCTCCGCAAAACCCAAGAAGTTTGAACACAGGGGCGTGAACGAAGATCTCTCCCACTCGCGTCTACCTAGCGTCTCACCCTCGCCTAGTGAAGAGATTCAAGCAAACAACAAGTGAAGCACGCAAGAGTTTACCCAGGTTCAGGCCACCGCGTGGTGTAAAACCATACTTCCTGCTTTGGTGGATTGGCCTCGGGAGGGCTGGAATATGAACTAGTACAGTGGTTCCTGAGCTCAGGAGGGTCAGGAGGCAAGTGTTCTTGCTCCTTTGCGTGGTGGCAGAGTTTATGGATCTGCTTTTCTCCCCTCATAGTGGGGATCCTAGCTACTTATATAGGCGCCCAGGGTCCTCTTCCCCCGAAATGTTTAGGCGGGAAGGGATCCCACAACGGCCATTTTTGAGCGGGAACACAAGGACGTTCCTACCCTGACAAAAGCAGTCTTCGACTGCAAAAGGATCAAGCGGTGACGCGGTGGTGGGCTCGGCGGTGACATCCTCCTTGCCATCCTTGCGGTCTTCGGTCTTGTTGCACCAATGGGGAAACCTTTGTCCCGCTCCTCAGGAACCTGCGGCTGCGTTGTCCCCCTTGCACCGAAATGGCAACTGCACCGCTGGCGGACGCCGGCACCTGCTGGCGTGGTGTGTCGCTGCTGACATCACTGCCTCCTCCTGAGGCAGGCTTGGCCTTGGATTCTCCGCCCCTCCGGAGCACCTGGCCGAGGCCGCTCCTGAGGGGGTCTTGACGTTGTTCTCCTCGCGAGGCTTAGGTCCCTTGCGAGGGTCTTGGGCAGCTGGTCGATCAGCTGGGCCGTACCAGGCCGCTGTAGGAGCGCGTCGCGGCCCGCAGACAGGCAAGTCTAGGCACCCTGGTTCCGAGGACGCCAACACATGCCATGATTAAATTCTATTATCAAGATTATGCTAGGTAGCATTCCACATCAAAAATTATCTTTTTATCATTAACAACTCGAGGACGAGCAGGAATTAAGCTTTGGGGATGCTGATACGTCTCCGTCGTATTTATATTTTTTTTATTGTTCCATGCCAATATTATACAACTTTTATACACTTTTGGCAAAATTTTATATGATTTATTGGACTAACATATTGATCATGTGTCCAGTGTCAGTTCCTGATTGTTCCATGTTTCTGTTTTGCGGAATATCCATATCAAACCAAGTCCAAAGGCGATAAAAATTTACGGAGAATTGTTTTGGAATATATGTGATTTGGGGAGGTGGAATCAACACAAACGGGGCCCATGGCCTCCACGACAACAGGGTGCGGCCTGCCCCCTGGCGCGCGGTGGTGCCTTGTGGGCACCCCATAAGTTGCTTGGGGCTCTACTTTGGACATAAGCTCCGTAAGCTTATATCTGGAAAAAAACGTGTTAAAATTTCAGCGCAATCAGAGTTACAGATCTCCGGATATTTAAGAAACGGTGAAATGCCAAATCTGGGGGTCGCGAAACAGAAGAGAAACATATCCAATCTAGGAGGGGATCTCACCCCTCCGCCGCTACGGAGGTCAAGGACCAGTGGGGAAACCCTCCTCCCATCCAGGGAGGAGGCCAAGGAAGAAGAAGAAGGAGGGGGGCTCTCTCCCCCTCTCTCCCGATGGCGCGGATTGCCGCCGGGGCAAGGATCGTGACAGCGATCTACATCAACAATCTTGCTACCGTCAACACCAACTTTCTCCCCCTCTATGCAGTGGTATAACCTCTCTATTCCTGTTGTAATTCTCTACTTAAACACGGTGATCAACACTATAAATTATTATCCAGTGATATGTGGTCATCCTATGATGTTTGAGTACATCTATTTTGTCCTATGGGTTAATTGACGGTCGTGGTTCGTACGAGTTGTATTTTTTATTTTGGTGTTGTCCTATGGTGCCCTCCATGTCATGCAAATGCAAGGGGTCCCTGTTGTAGGGTGTTGCAATATATTCATGATTGTCTTATAGTGGGTGGCGAGAGTGACAAAAACTTATACACGAGAAGGGGGTTGTTGCGTATGGGAGTAAAGAGGACTTGATACTTAAGGCTATGGTTGGGTTTATCCTTAATGATCTTTAGTAGTTGTGATGCTTGCTTGAGTTCCAATCATAAGTGCATATGATCCAAGTAGGGAAAGCATGTTAGCTCATGCCTCTCCCTTATATAAAATTGCAATAATGATTACCGGTCTAGTTATCGATTACCTAGGGACAAATCTTTCTCTTGTGTTACAAAAAGCTTTCTACTACACTACTAAGTTTATTATCTTGTAATTTAATCTTAGTTTTATTCTCGCAAATACTTCTAGTTTTATTCTTGTTCTAGGTAAAGCAAATGTTAAGTGTGCATAGAGTTGTATCGGTGGTCGATAAAACTTGAGGGGATATTTGTTCTACCTTTAGCTCCTCGTTGGGTTCAACACTTGTGGGTTATCACCGGGTCGCGCGCGAGCCACCCAACCGCCCACCTGCAGCCACCAGCCGCTCGTAAGGCCTCCCCCAACGCGTTGATCCCGTGGAAAGCCTTTTCACGTGGACAACCATGCCGGCCCCACCTGTCATCCTCCTTCCCTCACATTTCTTCTACCTCATGCCCCTCTCTCTCACATAGTAATTTTGCAGCCAGGGGATCGCACATGGCCACGATGGTGAGCTAGCTGATACGTCTACAATGTATCTGTATTTTTTTATTGTTCCATGGTATTATAATATCAATCTTGGATATTTTATATACCATTATATGCAATTATATATTATTTTTTGGGACTAACCTATTAACTTAGTGCATAGTGCCAGTTGTTGTTTTTTGGTTGTTTTTGGATTTTTAGGAAATCAATATCAAACAAAGTCCAGACGGAGAAAAAACTTTGCATTACTTTTTTCTGTACTAGAAGAGACCCTAGAAGTTTGGCACAAGACTAGACGAGCCACGTGGGAGCGACAAGCTCAGGGGGCGTGCCCCAGGCTTGTGGGCCCCTCGTGGCACCTCCAACCCTAATTATGCCTCTATAAATACTCAAATATTCCCCCGACATCAGAGAGCAACCCTAAATATATTTTCCACTACCGCAAGTTTCTGTTGTCACGAGGTCCCATCTAGAGGCCTTCTCTGGTATGCTGCCGGAGGGGGAATCGATCACGGAGGGGCTCTACATCAACCTTCCTGCCCTTTCAATGATGTGTGAGTAGTTTACCATAGACCTTCAGGTCCATAGCTAGTAGATAGATGGCTTCTTCTCTCTCCTCGATCTTCAATACAATATTCTCCTTGATGTTCTTGGAGACCTATTTGATGTAATGACTTTTTGCGGTGTGTTTGTTGGGATCTGATGAATTGTGAGTTTATGATCAGATTCTCCATTAATATTATTTGAGTTTTCTCTGAACCATTTTAGCATGATTATTATAGCTTCGCATTTCTCTTCGATCCATTGATTTGGTTTGGCCAACTAGATTTATTTTTCTTGCAATGAGAGAGGTGCTTCGTAATGGCTTCGATCTTGCGATGCTCAATCCTAGTGACACAAAGGGACATGCCACGTATTGTATCGTTGCTATTAAGGACAGAAAGATGGGGTTTATTCATGCATGAGTTAACTTTACCTACATCATGTCATCTTGTTTAAGGCATTACTCCATTCTTTATGAACTTAATACTCTAGATGCATGCTGGATAGCAGTCAATGAGTGGAGTAATAGTAGTAGATGCAGGTAGGAGTTGGTATACTTTTCTCGGATGTGATGCCTATATACATGATCATTGCCTTGGATATATATAGAACCCTAAAAATACCATGCCGCACTTTTTCTTTCTTTATTTTATTTTGTATTTTTGTCCGATCTATCTATCTATCTATCATCATAAAGTTTTATCTTGCAGGTGACCGCCAAGGGATTGACAACCCCTTGTTCGCGCTGAGTGTAAGGATTTGTTATTTTGTGTGAAGGTACTGTTAACAAAAGTGTTGCTTCGTTCTCATACTGGATTGATAACCTTGGTTTCATAACTGAGGGAAATTCTTATCTCTACTGTACTGCATCATCCTCTCCTCTTCGGGGAAATCCCAATGTAGATCACAAGTAGATGGAAGATGTTCTCGCGCTGTTGCCAGTAGAATTTTTGGCGCCGTTGCCGGGGAGACATCATCAACTTCTATCAAGTACCAATGCAGAAACCTTCATCTCCTTGCATTTACATTATTTACTATTTGCCTCTCATTTTCATCTTCCCCACTCCTAAAGCGTTCTCACAGAAACACAAAAAACATTTGCCTTTTGCCCTTTTGCTCATTTGCTTGCTTTTTGCCTTCATGACGTACTGGAAAACAGAAAATAAGCAAGAAAATTATAGATGAGTCATCCTCCCGCTAATCGTATTAAAAGATCCAATTATGTTGAACCAATTGCTAGTGAGCTGAGTGTTCTTGATTATCTCTATGAAGTTTCGCTTGAAAATCCTGAATCTAATTCTTTCGGTGAAGTGCTGAGAGAGGGAATCTATAAAGTAATTCATGATAGCTCATTGAATGAAAAGCATGAATGATGTTATTATAAATTATATTAATGTCAATTGTGCTAATAATATGCAAAGCTACAAGCTTAGGGATACTAATTTTGTTATGTCCATGCTACTTGTTAGCTGCGTTGGGATTTCCTGAAAGAGGAGAGGATGATGCAATACAATGAGATAACTATTTCCCTTAGTTACAAAACCAAGGTTATCAATCCAATAGGAGAATCAAGCAGCACTATGTAAATGTCACCTACACACAAACAACACTTACAGTATAATTGGTGCAACAAACCCAAATTGCAAGTAACGTGCCTTGAACCTAGGTGGGTGGGAAGGCATCAACCCCTTCCCACCACTAGGCTATGCCTTAGAGGGTTGTCAATCCCTCAACGGTTATGAGCAAGATTAAATTGTATAGGTTTTGATTGATAGATCAGACAAAAATAAAAAATAAAAATAAATAAAAGAAATTACGGCAAGGTATTTTTGGTTTTAATATATGATAAAAGTAGACTCGGGGCCATAGTTTTCACTAGAGGCTTCTCTCAAGAAAATATCATACATTGGGTAAATAAATTACAGTTGGCCAATTTATAGAAAAGAAAATAATTATGAAGATCCGAGGCAATGATCATATATACACATCACACCCGAGACAAGTAAACTAGCTCCTGCATGCATCTACTACTATTACTCCACACATCGACCGCTATCCAGCATGCATCTAGTGTATTAAGTTCATGGAGAAAATGGAGTAACGCCTTAAGCAAGATGACATGATGTAGACAAGATAAACTCATGTATGAATAAACCCCATCTTTTTTACCCTTAATAGCAACAATGCATACGTGTCATGTCCTATTCTGTCACTGGGATTGACCATCGTAAGATCGATCCCATTATAAACCACCACTTCCCATGGCAAGATAAATCAATCTAGTTGGCCAAACCAAACCAATAAATCGGAGAAGAAATACGAGGCTATGGTAATCATGCATCAAAGAGTTTAGAAAAAAAACTCAAATAATATTCATGGATAGATCTGATCATAAACTCACAATTCATCGGATCCCAACACACCGCTTATAGTCATTACATCAAAATAGGTCTCCAAGAACACCAAGGAGAATATTGTATTGAATATCAAAAAGAGAGAAGAAGCCATATAGCTACTATCTATGGACTCATACGTCTGCGGTAATCTACTCACACATCATCGGAAGGGCGGCAAGGTTGATGTAGAGCACCTCCGTGATCGATTCCCTCTCCGACAGAGTACTGGAGAATGCCTCTAGATGGGATGTCATTGTTCTGAAACTTGCGGCGGCATAAAAAGTATTCCAGTCATCTCCCTGATGTCAAGGGAATATTTGAGTATTTATAGAGGTGGAATTAGGGTTGGATTTGCCATGAGGGGCCCACAAGCCTGGGGCGTGCCCCTCGAGCTTGTCGCTCCCTGGTGGCTCTTCTGGCCTGCTCCTGAACCTTCTAGGGTCTCTTCTGGTCCAGAAAAAATCCAAAGTTTTTACTCCTATTGGACTTCGTTTGATATTGATTTTCTGAAACATGCAAAGAACAACAACTGTCACTGGGCACTGAGTTAATAGGTTTGTCCCAAAAAATGATATGTAATTGCACCTAATGACATATAAAACATCCAAAATTGATATTATAATAGCATGGAACAATAAAAAATTATAGATATGTTGGATACGTATCAAGCATCCCCAAACTTAATTGTTGCTTGTCCTCGAGTAGGTAAATGATAAAAATAGAATTTTTGTTGTGTAATGCTACCTATCACATTCACCATATAATATTTTCTTTTGTTGCATGGATGTTTAGACTTGAGTGATTCAATGCAATAGTCTGTAATTTGACATGAAAACATCAATACTCAAGTATACCAACAAGCAACTATGTCTTTCAAATATCAACATTAAAGAAAGTTATGCCTAGCCCATTATGCTCAATCATTGATCCATTCATGAAACACACTCAACCTTAACTACATCCAATGCACAGGTATGACAATGGTGTTCTCTAGTTGGTGCTTTATAAGAGAAGATGGAGACTCGAAAAAGTAAAAATTGCATAAAAGTAAATAGATAGGCCCTTCACAAAGAGAAGAAGAGATTTGGAGAGGTGCAAGAGCTCAAATCTTAAATTAGAGATAAAATCGTTTTGAGAGGCATGCTTTTCCTATCATAGGTGGTTCCCAAATATCTTCCAGGACTAGGCATCCCTATTACCTGCCACACTCGCGTGCAATGACAGGTGAATAAACACTCATTGTGAGAATAAAAATATCTAGCATGGTAAATATTGGCCACCCCCTACCGCTTCATGAGCGGTACGAGCACAAAAAACGGAAATTCATTTAAAAAAATAGAGTTGGGATATGCAAATTTACTTGGAACGGCATGGAAATACCGCATATAGGTAGGTATGGTGGACTCATTAGCACAACTTTAGGTTTAAGGAATTGGATGCACAAGCCGTATTTCCGCTTAGTACAAGTGGAGGCTGGCAAATAGATTGAGAAGTGACCAACCAAAAAACGAGAACGGTCATAAACATGCATTGAACGTAACTAACACTAAATAATGCACCATAAGTAGGATGTAACTTCGTTGCATAACTATTGAATTTACGTGCATGCATAGGGAATCACAAACCTTAAAACTAATATTCTTACTAAAGCACAATTACTCACTAGCATAACTCATATATTATTATCTTCATATCGCAAAACTATATGAAAGTTTTTATTATATCCCTCTTAGATATTCATCTTATTGGGACCAAATTCATATCTTGTGCAAATTACCATTACTTTTATCAACTCTAAAAAAGACATAAGCGAAGCGTGAGAGTGTTTCTTAAAAATCTAATCTTACCAACTCTCAAAATGATATAACTGAAGCATGAGAGTGTTTCTTCAAAATTTAATCATATTAACTCTCAAAAAATATAAGTGAATCATGAGAGTGTTTCTTCAAAATTTAATCACCGCCGGGCTAAAAAAGATATAAGTGAAGTACGAGAGCAACTGCCTAGCTCAAAAGAATTAAGTGAAGCGCATAGAGTATTATAAGAAATCATGATAAGTGTGTGGCTCTCTCAAAAAAGTGTGTTTAGCAAGGATGATTGTGACAAACTAAAAAGCAAACAAAGCAAACACTCATATATTAGAAGACACTCCAAGCAAAACATACGATATGTGATGAATAAAAATATAGCATCAAGTAAAATTACCTATACTCGTTGGAAGAAAGAGGGGATGCCTTTCGGGGCATCCCCAAGCTTAGTTGCTTGGGGGTCCTTGAATGGTATCTTGGGGTGCCTCAGACATCCCCAAGATTAGGCTCTTGCCACTCCCTATTTCTTCATCCATCGTGATCTCACCCAAAACTTCAAAACTTCAATCATACAAAACTCAACAAAACCCCGTGAGATCCCTTAGCATAACAAAACTAATCCTTACTTTAAGTAATGTTGCAAACCCATTCATATTTTATTATTGTATTGTATCTACTGTATTCTAACTTCACCATGGCTTACTC